>CAFUXE010000749.1:88298-112421 GCA_903364295.1 Serranus cabrilla
AAAAGCCACTCTGTTTTTATGCTAAACGGCTGTCCAGAGAGAGCAGTGGACAGCTTGGACAATGACATGATTGGAGCTACATGTGTTTGGATGACTTTCTTGTAAAGAGACTCTGATTCTCATGTCTGTCATCTGTCTCTCCCTCCCCTCTCGTGTCTGTGAGTCCGTGAATGCATCCGTGCAAATAGAGAAACTCTTAATTTGCGAAAGGCTAGTTTTCAGGGACTGGCTTTCACACCGCCCGTACAAAAAGCTAATATTGTGGCGAGACTCACGGTGACAACGAAGCCAGGAACTAATGATTATCTTCCTTAACAATTTATTTAATGTCAGAAAATAGTTCCCAGATTCTTAGTCAACTAACACTCCATTAATTGGTTAATTAATTTAATCAACAGATCTAAAAAACTCCACAAAGAACCATGCAAAAGCATAAAAAATGACCAATCAACTGAAGAAATATTAGTCGATGAAGACAATATCGATAAATTACTGTTAATACTTTTTCGATTAGAAGTTACGTCTTTAAATTGTCAGAAAATAAAAAAAATCCCAGAGCTCAGCGTGACATTACAGGGACTTTTACTCCAGGCTTAGTGTGGAACTACGGAACAAATATTATTTTATTTTATTTATTAATCTGTTCTTTGATTAGTTGTTTACTTTATTTATTATTTCATTGTTTATATTTCCCATATATCTTATCGTGTTGCATAAACAAAGCATGTGGTAAAGGGAAAAGAAAAGGAAAACAAATTCACAAAAACATATCTCCGATTAACTGTTTGTACAAAGAACTATTACAAATCTTTAGATAATTTTGGTAAAGAGTTTTTTCTCCCAGACTTTCTCCGGACAGCTGCCGTCTATGTGAACATCCATCTCAGTCTTTGTGAATCATCAGGTTTGATAAAAAGGACAGTTATCGTTTGGGCCAAAGCTCTTCAGTCCTTGAGGGAGTTCCAGGGGTCCCAAGACAAATGAGGAAAGGGTTAATTTAACTATTTAATTCACTACAGAAGTGAGCCCAACAATGGGAGTCAATGCACTTCTTCCACGATTATCTCCTCAGCTGTAGTCACAACTACAGAAATCTGGTCCTAATCAAACCTAACAACCAAAATCTTTTCAGGTTGAGGTCCCTGAAGGGTCAGTGGCCTCGACATGGAAAAAACTTGAGAACTACTGGTTAAAAAACACAAATTAGCTTAACAAATCGTCCAGTTACTACAAATTATACACAACTTCTCTTAGTACTTACTTAATACTTAGTTTTACCATCATAAAAACATGTTTATGGTTTAGTCAGTTTGAACGGTGCGAAATCCACAAATATTAAACAGAAATGCAGCAAATTCTCACCGAGGCATTGTTTATTATTATATAAAACAGCTAATTCATCATCAAAAATGGCGATCAACTGATCAGTTAATCGCCTAATGGTTTCCACCGTGCAGCTGGTAGATGGTTGTTAGCGTATATATACAGATGTGTTGTCTGCATAGAACAATATAACCCTGATTCCAAACAAGTTGTGAGGCTGTATGTGAGTTTATAATATACAATAGCATCACTCTGAGAATAAAATATGCTCTTTGTACAGTTTGTAATTGAATATATGTCAAAAATGAGTTCGCAAGTTATCACAGTCTGTTTTATTTAGGTTTAAGGCAACTTTTTTGGCCTCAGGGTTGCAGAGAATAAGCTAAAATGACAGTTTAAGACGAGACTGTGTGCGGACTGACAGGACTGCAGCCTGTGAGAGGAGCGTGATGGTGGAGGGGGGAGACGGCAACGTGTAGGCGGGTGAAATCTTGGAGGAGTGAGAACTTGACAATCCTCTCAAGATGGATAATCAAGTAATGACCCGCAGGGCCTCAGCCTTATCTGATTATAAATAACCAATGGAATCATCACCACTGATTGTGTTTCCGTTCCTCCTTCTTTCCTTTCTCTTATTTGCACCTCGCTTCTCCGTCAAGAAACGCATCAGCCGCCTTTGCCGTAGGTAGCTCATAAAGGGAGGGAGTAGAAGATGGCAGGAGAAAAGACAAACTGAGACTCTAATGATGTGGCGGCGATAGTGACAAGTTTTTTTTTCCCGTTTTGGAGGGACTATTTACCCGTTGGTGGGGTCACAGTAGGTTGATGAAATGACACCTCCCTTTTGTGCGTGGGGGAGGGCGAGTTTGTCAGGTTGTTATTAAGCCTGATTCAGCCAATTGGCTCAGAGTGGGAACCCCGTTTGTGTGAGCGGACATGGAGATAAAAAGTTGACAGCGGAGAAGAATAGAGTATTTCCGTCCCCTTGCTTTGTGATGATTACTAATTATCCTGCAGCTTAAGGAGGCCAGTGGCAGAAAATTCACTGATTTCATAATTTACCGGAGCTGTCGTCGAATACTCAGTCAGCCGGCGATGGCTCGGATGGGATGATATGCAATTCCTTTCTTTTCTTTGATAGAATGGTGGAGATGATGATTATAGTTTGCGCTGCACTCCCTGACATGAATCCTGTTGACGTTTTACACTATCTGGAAAAGTTTGAACTCTGCATCACAAGTTCACCTCTGCTGTAACACACTTGAATAGCTGCAGGAACAATAGATGGGCTCAATAAACCATGAAGAAGTGACACAAAATCCCGGCGCTGTCAGAGGAGAGAAAGAAGTCTGCTGCCTTCTGCGTCGGCAAATTTGTTCTCTTGTTTCTTACGTGCTCTTTGTCCCTGACAGATGAGCAGTAGAGAACTGTTTTATCACGTTGGCACATACTATAGCACTTCATCGTAAGAATCTAAAATAATATATCAAGTAGAAAAATTCGTTTTTACAACTAGTCTGTCAACTCATTCGACCACACAGGCTCAACACGACCTCGTACCTAAACAGAGAGGTGGCAGTTAAAATCTGCCATGAAAAGGTTGTTGTAGTTATATTTATCAGGACTAGAATTTTATTTGAGTAAGAGTTAAAAAAATACTGTTACCACAGACTGGCTCCCGTTAAACATTTCCCCTGTTGTGTATCTATGTTTGTGCAGGAGTACTGCCACACTGTGTGTCTTGACTCTGGGATTGACTACAGGAGGCTGGACAACGCTGCAGCGGGGAAACTCTACTACCTGTAAGACAGACACACACACACACACATGCACACACACGCACACACACTAAATTCTAACCAGAACCTTAAAGGGACAGTTCACCCAGAAAATCAAAAACAAATGTTTTTCCTCTAACCTGTAGCACTGTTGATCAGATTGTTTTAGTGCAAGTTTCTGGAGATATCAGCCGCAGAGATCTCTGCTTTCCCGTGAATGTAACGGAACTGGATGGCTCTCGGCTCGTGGTGCTCAAATGGCAAAACTCAACATCAGTGTCTCTTTTTCACGGTTACTCAAGATAATCTGCAGACCTTATTGTGAGCAGTTTTCTGTTCCCTAACCCTAACCCTCTGCAGAAATGTCCTCTATCTCAAGGTCTATAACTGGCATTGGTTCTCACAGAGATAGCTGCACACACACACACACATACACACACATACACACAGGCACGCACTAGTATTAGGCACATTTGCTCCTCTGTTTGCAGTCCAACTCAGCTCAGAGGCTGTGCAGAGGTCTGGTAAAGAGTCGACATTAACCTGCATCCACAACACACACACACACTACCACAGGAATTGTTTGTGCACATCATCGAGTTAGATTTTTTTTTAAAGGACAGAAAGAGAAGGCAAACAGATGGATCCAGGAGGAGAAGCAGGCTGAGATTCATAAAGACCTACATTACCTTGAGAGATCCATGAAAAGAATGAAAGAGAAATCAATAGAATATGAGAAAATGGTAGAGCTTTAAAAGCTAGTTTTCTCTTTTCCTCATTACATATACGCTGTTAGGAGCACACACATGCAGACAAACGAGGTATGAATGACACTGCTGTTGCTCATCGCTGTATTGGAGCTTTCAAGTGCTTTCGTCTTTTCACTGTATGTAAATAGAGCGCATCACACCCTTTTACCTGGAGTTAAAACACAAGCGCACACACGGACACAAACACACACACTTTACAATCTCATTTTGACGTGCATTCACAGGCTAATGCTCGTGTTTAGAGCCTAACATCCTGTTTTTTACTGATGAAGTGAAAAGCTAAGTACCCCCCCTCCCTTGCAGTCCTCGCTGCCAGCGTTTGATGTGGCCACTTCAGCATTATTAATTTCATATCCTATTTTTTCTTCTCTGTTTTGTTGCCTGGTTGTGTGTTTGTGTGTGTGTGTTGTTCAGCACAGGGGAGCCGGGTGCGGAGGCCTTCTTGGATACGCTGTTTGAGGAGCTGGCCTTAAGTCAAAACAGTGGTAAGGAGGAATAATAATAATCCAATAAAGTCATATAAAGTGAGCTTTTTTAGTATTTTGAAACATTGGGTTTATATGTGCATCAGAAGATATAGGGTAAAGATGATTTTATATATGTATATATTTGGTATTTATAGCAACAGTATGGCTTGGTTATTTTTCTGGGTCGCTCATCATTTAGCTACATTTGCTAACTAAAGCTAACGCCTCAAGTAGTTCAGGACAGTTGAAATTTGATTTAAAGTTCAGTGTTCAAGGTTTAACACATTTGATGTTTAAAATTTTACATTTTCCAAGGATTACTTCTAGTATATTATTTTTGTAATTTTTTTTTATTAATTTATATCTAAAAACAGCATATTTGCATGCACAAAAAGTCATTTTCTGCCACTAAGAGTCTCTCATCAAAACAATAACTAAAGACAGTTTCGACATGGCCCAGGTACGCTATGAAGCACCTGCAGTCAGCTTCTCCTGGTTAGGAATCCTTCATCGTTCATCGTTCATGAGGTTTTAACAGGAGCTGAATTATCTGCAGAAGTCTCCTCTTCTCCAAAATCAACAAACCCAGTAAAAACACTGAATAAAGCAGTTTCACGTTAAAAATCTGTCTTTCTCTGATGCCGCTAAGCTAAGCTGCCGCTAACTTTTGCTCAGCTTGTTTCTCTGATAACTTAAGATTCAGACTGTTCAACTGCTCGTTAATGCAAAAATCTAATCAACCAATCACATGGCAGCAGCTCAATACATTAAGTCACGTAGATGTGGTGAAGACGAGCTGCTGAAGTTCAAACTGAGCATCAGAATGAGGAAGAAACGTGATTTAAGTGACTTTGAATGTGGCGTGGAGTATTTCTGCTGATCTAACAACCATCTCTAGAGTTTACAGAGAAAGGTCTGAAAAAGAAAATATCCAGTGAGTGAAAATGCCTTGTTGATGCCAGAGGTCAGAGGAGAATGTCCAGAGTGGTTTGAGATGATAGAAAGACAATAATTACACAAATAACCACTTGTTACAACCAAGGAATGCAGAAGAGCATCTCTGTAGATTATGAAGATTATGTTTGTCAATTTTGCTATATTAACTTGTTGCTTCCTGTCATTAATAACAAAGGAGAAAGATTTGATTTCAGTATTATAAGATTAACTTTCATTCCCTGTTAGATTTTTTCCAACATAATTTAAATGTGATGACACAAACTGTATGACATGAGGCTCAGGTATATTGTGTGTTACAGCTCCGGGCCCTCGGCTGCTCACGGTGCTCGGCAGAGACGTGACTCTGGAAAAGACGTGCGGCTCCATCGCCGACTGCACGTTTGACGAGCTGTGTGGCAGAGTGAGTGTTTGTTTGGTCCTAAAATACTTTTTTTATTTCTATCAATCTGTATTTGTATGCACGAGTTATATATGTTTAACAATAACACTTATTGCTGCAGGTAGTCCCCATCCTTAGCTGTATATATCTGTCATTTTTCGTACAGTGATGACAAAGAACATTAAAAGAAAAAGATGATAAGATCAATAAAATGATTTTAGCTGTTTTTCCAAAATTATAGTTACAATGTTGGAATGGAGCTCAGGGGGTGACTCACACTCACACACACACACACACACACACACACACACACACACACACAGTTCACTCTCACAGACAGAATCCACTCACTGCTAATCAAAACTGCTCTAATTCAAAGCACTTCTCTTGCCTCTTTATTGCCTCTGCGCTGTGTTTCTTCCCTCCTCTGTGTACTTATTGTCCAAGCCTTTGCTCTCAAACTGAATCACCTTCCCTCCATCTCAGTCCTATTTTCCGCTCAATGTCAAAAAGCAAGTCTATTGATGATTTAGTGAATAGTTGAGCCTGTTGTGCCTCAAATAAAGCAGCGTGGTACAGTAATCTGCAGTGTGTGTGTGTGTGTAAAGTCTCGAGCCTGACGGACAGCGGTGAGCTTTTGCAGGCATCTGAGCTTCAAGGCTTCTTCTTCTATCTGACATATGTTGGCACATCCACATTAATTTTGAGAGCAATCATCCTGAATGGCAAAGAACCAAGGACAGGGACTGAACATCAGCCTGAGCATTTTGGACAAGATGCACCCATCCATCATTTCAGGCCATACATACACACTGTGTGTGTGTGTTTACAAGGCCGCCGCGCACAAAACACTGTTCTGTGCTGTTGTACTCTAGAGGCTCATGTAACCTGCTCACTTATTTTTACAGCCCCTGGGAGCCAGTGACTACCTGGAAATGGCACGAGTCTTTGACACGGTGTTTATTCGCCACGTTCCCGTGCTGACACTGACCCTGAAGGACCAGGCCCGGCGCTTCACCACCCTCATAGACAACTTCTACGACAACAAGGTACTCCATCTATGTCAGCAGCTACAGCTGGGCTGAAGAGGAGATACACAGAAATACAGAATTTTCAAAGGGGAACTGAAGGTTTAAAGCAAATAGAGGAACAACCTGAACCCTATTTTCTATGTTTTTGTGTCTAAGTCACTAATGGAGACAACATATCTGAATCTTATCTAGTATTGAGCAACAATGAACCATAAAACTAGCTGCAGTTTTTCTTTATAGATTTTTTTTTGTCATTTTTGTCATGAATCAGTTTATATTTTGCGCCAGAGGTGGAAAAAGTATTCAGATCCCTTACTTAAGTAAAAGTACTAATACCACACTGTGAAATTACTCCACTCCAAGTAAAAGTCCTGCATTCAAAACTTACTGAAGTAAAAGTACAAAAGTATCAGCATCAAAATGTACTTAAAGTATCAAAAGTAAAAGTACTCATTATGCAGAATGGACCCACTCAGATTATTAGAATAAAATAGGTCTTCACTCTTGGAACAGTATTTTTCTTTAGGAAAACTTGATCTAATATAGGATTTCTTCTGCTTTTTGACTGACAGCAGTCAGCATAGTGTGGAATAATTGTCATGACTTTATTTTCATATGTAAATCGCAAACGGTTCCAAAGTGGCTGAGGAAAATAAAGTGCCGACCATTTACCACAATGTGCCCAGTTTGTATCCAGCTGCAGGCTTTTGTTGTTCCTCTCTCAAGCTGTTGATTATAGAATAAAGACATAAAATGCCTCCCACTCTCCCCCAAAAAACAAAGGTAACGTGCCTGATGACAGAAGTGACCCCTGGAATTGAAATAGTAAATTACTACATTGGTCTCGACTCCTAAATGTAATATTAATATATAATAAAACTGCTGCAGTGCAGGTTGAAGTTGCGTGCCAGCTTCATACTGGCTCACTTCCCATGAAGTGTCATTTTCTCAATCATCATCGAAAAAAAAAAAAAAAGTCAATATGCACTTAAATCTTGTCAGGGACTCAATAAAACCACTTTCATTGACCAGAAATATAAGTACTGAATGAATGAACTGCTCTCATTTCATATCGATCACAGAAACACTTAATCATTAATAATATAGGAAATAAACGGGACGCCCCCTGTGTGTTTCTGACCTCTGTCTCAGGTTCGGGTGGTGCTGCTGGCTGCTTCTCCTTTAGACCGGCTGTTTGTCCACAGCGGAGGGGACAACGAGCGGGACAGACAGCTGCTGGACGACCTCGGCCTCAGTGGGGTAAAATCACTGCTGCAGACACACAAACACAAAAACATCATCTATCAGCAATGAATGGACACTGTTCCATAAATCGAAATAATTGTTAAACATCACTGATTTCTCTTCAGCTGGCAGATCAGTTTACTTCATAAATTATGAGTTTATTAGTTTGTGAATTACAAATCTATGAAAGGGGCTTTGCAGGATAATACACAGCAGCAGGTGGTGGGTAATATCTGATGTAAACAATTAAATAAGGCTCAGTAATTGCATCATAAGTCAGAAATGTACATGGCCCTGATTATATAACTATATTGTATATTAAGGTGTTTAAGATTGAAGGTGTTTTTCATCAAAAACACTGTTTTTCCTCACCGATGTGATTATTATTTTTTTAATTGCTGCTTTTAAAATATTACTATTATTATGAAAAATAATAATAAATGTCCATTACTATTATTAAATTGTATTTATTTATTCTTATGTATTATTATTATTGGTAGTATTAGTATTACATTTTACATTATTATTGTTATTATTAAATTATTTTATTTTTTATTTAGTAGTAGTATTGTAGTAGAGTCATTATTGTTGTTTTTTTTTGTTTTTTTTTCATACAAAAGTCTCCCAGAGAGTAAAACCCTTTTTGTTGTTGCTGTTGTTTCTCTAACTTTTCTTCTTCTCAGTAACAAATAATAACAAATAAATGTTTCTGTCTCTTCTCTTCAGGGAGCTGCAGAGAAACTGACTCTGTTCACAGCCGAGGAGGAGATCTTTGCTTTCCAGCGGACGGTCTCCAGGCTGATGGAGATGCAAACGGAGTCATACTGGATGAAGGGAGACCGCAAGAAACACACAAACACCTAACACCCACCGCTGACGGCCTGATAATCATATATACCTCCAGACAACTCATTACCTCACTGACACTACATTAGAGACCTTTCTATTCATAAACCTTTTATCCGCTGAAAATATAGAACAAAACTAGACACCTGTTTTCAATCTGGATCTGACTTTTCTTCAGTTTATGCGTGTGTGTTACTGTTTGGTCCTCTTCTAAAAGGTGTGCTCTCTCCCCCTTGTGGACTTTTTATTTAAAAGAATATGAAAATCTCTCCAACATGTGAACCAGAAGACAAACAGGTGCTCACAGCAACAAAGTCCCTCAGAGTAGTCGGCTACCGCCCTCTAGTGGCAGAATGTGAAAAAGGCTCAATATCCTCAACCTGTTCCTGTTTTATGACACACACCAGAGCATTTGATTAAAGGTATACTGTACAGGGAAAATTTAAACACTCATACAAGAGTAATTCCTCTCAGTCGTCATTTATGACCCTTCAAAACCCTGCCCAATGCCTGCGTTTCTCTATTCTTTTCATTTTGCTGCGTTCAGCATCACCAATAGCAGATACAACACAAAAAACTTGAGTATAACAAGATGAATCAACAAGCAGACAAAGAGTGAATCTGAGCAAGGGAGGAGGGACCAAGTTTGAATGTTTACAAACAGTAAACAACAGTTTCTGCATAGTATACCTTTAAACCTCAACGCTGTCAAACCTGGTATGAATTAAAAATGCTATGCATGATATAATATGCTATGTATTCCATCCATTCCCAGCCTCAGTAGCTGTTAGACTGGCATCGATGTATTCCAGGTCTTGATTCTATATTAAGTAGAACTGGTCTTGATGGTGTGACTGGTTTCTATTGCTAACGCTGTAAAACTTGGAAGGGGGAATGTGTCTTCTTGCAGTATTGCAAGCATTAGCATTAGCACATTTATCATTTTCAACACAATTGTGTAAAAAAGGATGTTTGGCATGGTTGAATCCAGATTTTTCATGAAACAGTATCATGCAGGCATTTTTTTTTTTAAATGCACATGGACACAAAATAAAAGACACAAAAAATGTCCTTTCAGGTGCTAGAGGTAGCAGATTATTTTAATGGCAAAAGGTGATGAAATATGAAAAAAGAAGTGGCAAATGTATTTTTTTCTGTCACAATCGTCTAGTTTTTTTCTTTGCAATGGAACAAAAATAAGCACATATTTGAGCCATGAAGACATATTTTAAACTGCACGATTAATAGAGGTATTAGGGGTGTTGTGATATACCAATCTGACCAGGATAAGCATGATATTTAAAGAATGAAATATTGAGAAAATGTTTAAAATACATAATCTCATGTTTATAATCAGTGCCTCATAAGCATTATCTGTTTCTTTCTGTTCTTGCTCTTCTGTCTTTTTTTGGGAAATCATTTGCATAATAAAGTGTTCAAACTATCTATAAGTACTGTCATTATTTTGTTATTGTGAAAACTCTTCGGGGTATATAATGATTTCTGTAGCGTATGAGAGATCAACATCAATAACATTTAAGATGCAATATAATTTAAAGAATAATCTAATTATTGGTAGATAAACTACAAATCTTTCTAGTTTTTCACCTTTATTGTAGTTACAATTAAAGGATAGATCATTTTTCAGTCTCTGGTGTTTTGAACTTCTTCCGCTGTGCCAGTAGGTGGCAGCAGAGGGCAACCATTCGCTACAAGGTTTGTTATTGCGTCCATCTGAGGATGAGGTCATCCTAGTGCACCACTCCAGCCTGGACCAGCCCACCCTGATGACTACAGTCAGAACAGTGAGCAGCACCTACAGTATCCAAACCAAGAGTGTTATATAAGACACTGTGTTTGCAGCAGGCAGCATAGCACAAAAACACCAGATTAAATGTGAAATCTCATTATAATTAAGGGACAGTAAATGGCTTATTGCGTGTGCAGGTGTGTGCGCTGATGCATGCACATGATGAGTATCATTAAAAAGCACTTGGGTCGGTAGCGAGGCCTCGGGTCTATCCCACCATAATTCTCAATTTAAGGAAAATCAATCACGCCCTATGTGGAGGCCCCTAATCCAATCAGAGCATTATGCTGTTTGGGGGAAACATCAGACACAAACGGAGATGGCCGCGGCGCTCTGAGATTGTCTTAATTGGATGATTCACACTGGCTTAAAGGGGTGGTCAGCCTCCATCCTCTCTGGACCAGAGTCTTCATACCCCATGCTGATGGAGGGACGATGGAAAACAGTTCACCTTTTGTCTCTTTTGTCATTTAAAATAAGAACAGAAGAGAAATGTTTTACTTTATGTGTAGGATAAGTCACAAGAAATCCTAAAAAAATATGCAATAAATGTAAAATTCTAAGGTTGTGGGACTTGACTCCAGGTGGTCTGGGTTTAAAAGAGCACATACAAGTGTTGCTCCAACCTGACAGAGGTTATAAAGTGTCGGGTTAAATGAGTCCAGAAAAATAAAGATAATACAAAGTGTTGCGTTCGTGTCTGCTTGTGGGCATGAGTGTGTTCTTGTGTAACACTATTGTGGAACTCAGAGGGGCGTCTCGGGTGAGGCTGGCTTATCTTGGTGCAGCATAAATTAGCCAAATGCCAGAGATACTGCAGCAGGGTATTGAGGGGGGACACGTCTGAAGCTTATTTTGTCCCACATGACACAGATAGACGCATGTTGAACTCTGTCAGGACAGCCGGAAAAAGTACATGTTGACCTGTTGGTTTAAATGTGCAGGTGGGTATCTGTACCCAGATGAAAAGGCAAATAAAAGTTAGTTATATAAAGATATGTAAAAGCTTTAAGCTATATAAAGAAACTTTTTAAAAAAAACAAGGGTTTAGAAAAATAATGGTGTGCGAGTGGGAGACTGGTGCACAAATTTAGTGGGGCGTTTGGAGGCCTTCCACCAAGAATTCTTTATGTTTTTCCAATAAAAAATATGCAATTTCACATTATTTTGGACCACAAACAACTATTGTCATATCTGTGTAGAAAAATATGGAAAAGCTAGAGCAGATAAACAACAAACCTCCCTTAAAGAAGTCAACTGTGAATCATTAGATCTGGAAAAAGTAATTTAGTTAGTTTTGATGCTTTCCACATTCATTTGGCTTAGGGGATGCTCAGAATGGCTTATTATGGCAGGAAAAATCCTGGAAAAGGGTTTGAAATCTTCAAATAGAAAAGCCAAACACTGTACTTCAGGCAGTCATGTGTACAAAGAAAGGAGCAATGTGGAATTTAATTATTTAAAAGCTATTATTTGTTACATGGCTCAGTCACAAGACTGATTTCTTATTCATATTATTTCTTAAAAATAAGAAATTTAAATATATAAGAAATCTCAGTCAGTACAGTTGGCTTCATACAGTAATTGTGCACACACACACATACACACACACTCAGACACCCTGACCTCTCTGTGTACATCCAGCGAGCAGTTAACTCTATAGTTCTCTGCAGGAGCCAAACTGCTGCATCAGGTATTCTCTTTGATGTGAAGCAGAGAACAAAAACCATCAAACAATATGTGGTGCGTGTAGCGACGATCTGCCTGTAATCCTGTACAGTACACACCACAGACTGCTGCTGTAAATGAGCATGTGTGTGCTGTACTGATCTGCCTGGTTAAATGTGTGTCAGTGAACGCAGCTAAACAATAATGTCCGGACGTGTGTGTCAGCACGATGACTGAGAATACTGTGATAAAATACATCAATAGTTCAGTTATACAGTATGAATAATCTACAATACAAGACATGTAATTCCTGCCCAGAACAAATAATAAAAATAAAATAAAAATGCTACGCTCATTCTGAATTGAGGAAGATTTGCATTTGTTTTTCCTATTGTCCATATGTCCATATATGTTTTTTTTAAATGTACACCTGTTACATTATGATGTGGGATATATTTAATGATTTGATTTTTTTATTTTATAATATTTAGACAAAAATATTTTAATTTTGACCAAAATCTAGAACTAACCTAAAAAAGAAAAGAAAAGAAAAAAACGTATATGTTTAAGAAAGAAAATACTTGCTCCAACCCATCACACAGTAGCACAACAACATGAAATGGAATTTTTTTTTTGAGGTTATTATCATATTATATTATTGTGGGTTGTGTGTAGTATTTTGCATGTACTAAATACAATTCAAAAACAAGACATGTATTTCTTGCCCAACGAAACAAAAACAACATATTATCCTTAAATAATACATAAAGAATTAAATAAAATATACATTTAAGTACCATATACACAGAATAAATCCATGCAGTACTATCACGCTGATACCTTGTTATGGTAGCCTGTGAACGCGCATTCCTGCACTGAAACCGCGAGCACGCGCATCTGGACGCGCACCTTGCAGCCTTGGAAACAAAGACGAAGTGGAGGAGGCTGTTTTGATCCAGAGGAGGAGGAGGAGGAGGAGGGAGGAGGAGGAGGAGGAGGGAGGTCCAGAGCATCACTTACAGGATGGAGGACCAGCTAGGATTTCTGCCCTTATCTCTGGCTTAGAGACGAGATGACGTCATCCTGGACGAAGTTGAACGGGCTCCAGAAAGGGGGCGTGGCCTGAGCGCCGTGACTGACGTGACTGACAACCTGGTCCACTGATTAAAGGCACAATGAGCCGTAATAATGAAGCAACAAGAGGGATGTGAATTAAACATAAATAAATAAACGGATGTTTAAGCTAAAATAAGAGCAAAATCAGTATAAAAAAATAAAAGTATTCATTTTGCAGAATGATATTTTTAGAATTTAATTTAAATAATGTATATACTGCCAGATAGCTTAACCTATAACAATGGATCATTATCTGTTAGGTGATTATGTTTCGTAATAATAATTTAGAAATAAAATAGAAATGATTAAGTAAAGTACAAAACTCTACTTTAAGACATTGTTTGCGTAAATGTGTAATTACTTTCCACCACTGCTGAACACATGCAAATATAAGCACAAAAAGAATACAAATAGACTAAAACTCACATGTGATGATATGATACATGGAGTGATATTGCATTGTATTATTTGTCAGTATAAATTATCTTTCATCTCTTATTAAATTACTGTAATAATTTCAATAAATCTACAGGGACGTGAATGACTGAGGTGATACCACTGATCAAATCTCTTCCAATGCTACATTAGCATATTATGTATTAAAAGTTAATTAGTTTCCAAATCATTTATTGGCACATTTTTAGTAATTAAGCTATTCATTTGACTATTTTTTTAAGCAAAAATGTCCCAAACTTACTAAGTGCTGCCTTTCACATGTAAGTATTAGCTGGTTTCCTTTGTCTTTCAAGATATTAAACTTATTTTATTCAAACTTTTGACTTTTGGGAAGACAAAAGATGTCGACTTGAGCTCTGGGAAACTGTGGACATTTTTTTTATTATTATTATTTTCTGACTTTTTTAGACAAACAATTTATTGATTCATTGATAATGGAAAAAATTGTTACAGCCTTCAGAAACTAAAAAAAAGATAACAATAAAAAAACAAAGTGGAAACCTGTAGCACACCTGTAGTGCCAGTACACTTCACTGTCCTGCAAACTAAACTTGGACATGTAAACACAACTTCAACAGCACAATGTGGCTGTGACTGTAAACGTGTATGTTAAAATGTTATAATAAATTACTGGACCTATATGATATTCTTCCCCTTCTCCTTCTGGTGTTTTTTTTTTTTTCAGCGCCTGTCACTAACATGTCAGGACGTGTCCCAGCCTCCACCTGCACACAGACAGCTCCGTCCTGTTGGACTGCAGTGTCTCTTTAAAAGGCGATCCCATGCACAGGATCCAGGGGGCTGGCCCTTGATCGACTTGCATGCGCGTGTCTGTGTATACGTAAGTGTGTGTGTACGTGTGTAAGTGAGCGTGTGTGTATGTGTGTGTGAGTGTGTGTGTGTGCAGCGCTGTGTGGAGAGAGCAAATCGAGATACAGTAGTAACCCGGAGTGAGGTGGCAGTCTTATTCCACATCGACACTGACTTGCCCTGCATACATCCTATCTGTCTGTGTATCGCAGCGCGAGCGCACTTAAGGAGTGAAAGAGGAAAGAGTCAAGATGGCATCTGGAAGTGGCCGTGGACAATCCGGGATCTAGTCTCTACTCGGGCTTTTTATTTTTGGTACCACAGAGCTGACCGTGCAAGGTATTTCATTTAAAGTGTAGAGAGCGGATTTATTTCCCAGAGAGATGAGCTTTGAGCACTTTCTCCTCAGCCATTGATCTCCAGTGGGTGGATTCAGAGCCTTGCACCAGGACGGGGATTTTGTGTAGAGCTCCTATTAATGTTTTATAATGAATACAAGCTGAGAGAGGCGAATTGCTTCATTTGAATCTTTGTTGTTATTTCTAAGAAGTAGTTTATGGTGGCTTCATTGACAGAAACAGGTTAAATATACACACTCAGCCGCTGTGTTGTATCTGTTAGGTTGTGTTTCAACTTGGCTCTAACTGACTGGTTCGTTTTTCTGTCTTTATGTCCTCAACAGGCGTTAATAAGTAAGTTCGTGGAGCCCCTGTTGGGACTTCGCTGGTGAGGAATAGCAACAAAGGAGGGGAGCGCGCATTCATGGGACGCGACTTTGACAGCTCCTCATTTCTTGTCTTGTAACTTTATTACCTGACAGCGGGGGCGAGATTGTGACCGGAGCAGGAGATGATGGCCGAGGCTCCGCTCCTCGACCCACTCCCGGAGTTGGACGTGGTCATCGACCCGGACTTCGAGCCCCAGAAGCGGCCCAGGTCTTGCACCTGGCCGCTGCCACGACCAGACTCGAGCGCGGTGAAGCCAGAGAGCAATGACACAGATATTATACCTGAGGAAGAGGACGATGAAGACGATAGTGCTACCCCGACGGCCATCAGTGTGAATGGCTCCGGCTTGGCGACAGAGGACCAGAGCAGCAGAAGCCCCGCGGCCGACGGAGCGTTCTCCTCCCCCGGCCAGGAGAGCGGAGGCTCCCCGCTCTCCGCGCACTCCCCGACGGCCACCTCTGGCGCGCTGACCCCCAGCAGCCTGGCCGCGCAACAGACCCCGAGGAAAGCATCATCTCGCCGCAACGCCTGGGGAAACCTCTCCTACGCCGACTTGATAACCAAAGCCATTGAGAGCGCGCCGGACAAGAGACTGACACTGTCTCAAATATATGACTGGATGGTGAGATCCATCCCCTACTTCAAAGACAAAGGCGACAGCAACAGCTCTGCAGGATGGAAGGTAAGAGTCGTCCCACTCTCTCTCCCACCACCCGGCCCCCCTCCTTCCTCCATCAAAACAAAAACAAAAAGCATGTGGCTTGTAAACCCACTGATGCACACGCATACACACACAGAGACACAATCACACGCACACATTTATACCAGTCGCGTTTTTTACCGAGCGTTTATTTGGAAAGTCTGGTAGTCATTATACCTGTCATTATCATTCTAATGGAAATTACAGATCAGTCTGAAAACGCAGAGGAAATGAGGGGAAAAAATCACATCAGGGAGGTATTTAGGATCATTAATCTCTTTAAGCAGCGTGGGGTTTAGTGACCTACACATAATTATCTCATAAATTGACCAAAACGTGACATCGTGCACTCATTGCCAGACATTTAATAGACAAATAAGGTTGTGGAGTTTTGATTGAATCGCATCAGATGCATGCCCCTTTGTCTTCTTTTTTCCCTGATGAGTTATGTGCATAATATTCCTCTGAGGCCACAGTCACAGTCACATGGCTGGAATTAGAGCAAACAGAAACGTTGTAACCGGTTTGTCTGGAAACACAGTAGCCTATTTTGAGTGATGCAACCCTGTTTAAGACTCAGAGAATGATACAATTACATAAGGCAGTTTACTGAACGGCAGCTAATCCATTAATAGGACACGGAGATAGATGTAAACAAAATGATTGAACACCAATGCTGTGTGGGAAAAGTAGGAATCCTGAGAAGATTTCTCTTTAAAAAAAACATATAAAAAATGCATGTGATGCACTCACAGTAGTCTTATTGTTGTTGTGAATGGTGAGATTGTGTCTGTGCTTTTATATTTACATGCTAAATTTACATCATGTTACTGTACCCACTGTGGCATTGCCTTGTTTGCCATTTGTTATGTAAACCTTGGCAGGGATCTATCTCCTGGGTCAGGTAGGCAACTGCCAAGGTTGCAGATCCCGCCATGGGGGAATTACATAACTCCTGGGTTGCCTTGAGTTTAGGTGTGCTGCTGATGGTATAGCTTTTTTTTAAAGCAACTATCTGGTCACCCATAAGATATATGGGGCCCGCCAAAAGAATCAGTGAAGGAGGGAGGCGCAGAAGGTCAGAGAGCAGAGATTAACACCCATCAGAGGCTGAGGGAGCAGTCCCACGGGGCGAGGAGCCTATAGGCCACATTTTGTCAGGCCTTCTCAAGTTTTGCTATATGATATGCTTCAGCCAAGACTAAGAAGGAGGTTGTGTGTGTGTGTTGCAGCCCCACCAAGTCAAGGCCGGGTTCACCGTCACCACGCAACGTTGTTACTCCTGGAATTTCGGGCATGAGGGCCAGGCTGTCGGTGGTTTAGTGTTACGCATGGTCTGTCAATAAATCTCAGCTGTAGCTAACAGCCTTATGCCTTATTTTAGTTTTCTTATATGAGACTCTTCATTACTTGTTGTTTCTTGTTCAAACACAGAGATGTGGCAGCAGATAGTATCACAAATGAGTACAGTTTAGATAAAGCTTATTTACTTTTTTCTTCAGGGTGATTTATCTCTGCAGTGCCGAACTGACATGCAGGTTCCTCTGCATTAAAGGGATAGGTCGGATATATTTAAATGGTTTTGTATGAGATCCTTGAGGTACTACACCTTTAGTAGATGACGGACAGTAAACCCCCAGTTTGGAGAAGCAGTGTTTGCTGTATTTTGAATATTCTCGATGCTTTAACTCACTATCAGACTGCAGGGGGCACTGAAGCCGTTAAACGTGCAGGTCAAAGCCACCAAACTCCATTGAAAAAAAAACATATTTTTCCTCACAGAACAAGGGAGTTAGTGGTCTGCCACTGCCTCGATTGTTTATTTTGTTTCTGTTATTGTGTGACTTTAGTGAATTAGAACGAACCCTTTAAATCACCAAAGTCACACAATGACACATAGAAGCTAAACAATCGAGGCAGCGGTCAACCAGCAACTCCAGTGTTCTCCAAGGTAAAATTTATGTTTATGTCAATAGAGTCTGGTGGCTTTGAAGAGCGCTTCATTTCCCCCTGCATAAATGTAAACAGGGCTGTATCATACCATGGTAAAACAGTGAAAAATGCTAAATGTAGCATTCAATTTAAAGTACAATCTTTAGCTTCTGTGTCGGTACTCCTGCCTGTTTCTCCAACAAGGGGCGTGTTGATCGCCACCTACTGTAGTAATACATTAACTATGGATTAAGTACCTAACACTTCAAAAAAATCTGAACTATCCCTTTAAGGCCAGTCTTAAACTGCAGTTAGGTTTTAGTTTAAAAAAAAATCCCTATGAAACCAAAGACAGCCTGCAGAGCCAGGTGTTCAGACAACTACCTGTGTTCGGGCACCTTTCTTCAGAGACCCTCCGCTCTACATTTCACTGTCAGAGACTCTTAGGTTTCACCTCCACACAGAGCCGGGTTTGAACACCTACAGTTTCATGCAGCCAGGGCACCTTTGTTGAGGAGATTTGCTGAGCAAATCCTAGTAATCCCCCTGGGTTTCTCTCCCAGGTTCCCACTTACGTCATTCCATTTCATATCTCTCTCAGTTAACCATTAGCCCTGGTAAAAGTAGGTTGAGTCAGCCAAGCATAACACAGGGGAATATTTTATCACCTTAGATTGTCTTTAACCAAGAGGAGCAATTGCACAAGCTTTTAATAGTAACACAATGTTTGGTCATTTACTTGTTCTTACACAATGAAGAACACAGTGTTCACTATGTCAACCGTGATTTAACCTTGATTTTATTTGCTGAAAATCTTTTTTTTCAGTGCTTGCAACTGGCTTCAAATGTATGCTTACAATCACGTTAATTTATTATTGGATCAGATAGTTTTCCAGATATAAATAAAAATGTTTTTTATTAAGTTACTTTTATTAAAAAAGTTCCCTGTTCCAGTCATGATGAACAAAATCAAAAACTGTCATGTGTTGAAGTGGTTGAGTTGTGGGTTTCCAGCCTGTGTTATAGGTCCTAGAGGGGCAGGTCTGGGTCGGAGCTGATTAAATGTGTGCTAAGAGAAGCTTTGGTATGGTGGGGGAGTGACGGGCTGCATCTCAAAATAGCACCTGTAAACACGCCTGTGACACCCTGAGTCTGTGTGTGTGTGTGTGTCTTTCACCTGTGTGTCTTTGCATAATCGAAAGATTAGATGCACCTGTGTGTATTTGTGTACACAGGCAAGTCTATGTGTGTGTGAGGGCGTGTGCATGTGTGTGTGTGTAAGTATTTCTGGCAACCGTGAACTTTGTGCTCAAGTGTTACTTAACTGCTGTAACAGGCTCCCTGTTCCCTGCAGCTGCCCATCACAGGCCAAGACCTGATTATGTCACGGTGACACTTCACATCACACACACACACACACAAGCACACACACTCACACACACACAGAGGGCTGATACTCTCATTTAAGGTTATGAGTTTTTAAAAACCACTCTGACTCACAGTCATGGCACATACAGTTCTTTCAGCCGCTGATAAAGTTGACCGTTAAAGTCAACCTGCTATACATTCCCGCTCAGACATGTTCAGACACAGACCGCTCACCGGCCCGGTCATGTTCAGACTTATCACCAGAGTTCGTGACAGTGAGCCGCTGCTGCAGGTCTTCATCTAGACAGGTGTCTGAAATTAATTTAACTCTTTAGAATTAATTTTTGCAGTGGCCATGAAGTTGTTGTTTAACGTGTACATTAGTCATTGTGTGCTTGTTTAATTGATTGCTATTTCCAGGTACTTCATGTGCAGCTTAACCCACAAACCAGTGAGTCATGACCACATGTGCTAAACACACCTTTCCTCATGTGATCTTTACAAAGAGACCAAAAAGCTGAGGTTCATCCACCACACACACACACACGCACACGCACACGCACACGCACACACAGTGGCTACCACTCTCCACACATTCCCCCATCTGACTTTGTCTGGAGGCGTATGGAAAACAGGCCCCCATAAGCCCGCCAGGCATGTTGATTATCATTTTAATGGCCTAGCACGCTGAAAGTGTTGATTCTTTGGGGCTGAAATTATTTATTGTTCCTATCAGAGCAGGACGGGGTTGACAAAAGAGACTGAAAAAAAAAGAAAACATTCATCCTTTCATTGGCTGTCCATCAATACAGAGCGCGGAGAGCTTTATGTGTGATAAGTGTCAGCCATGAATATCCCTGCAAGACATGGCTACTAGTGACTGGAATTTAAACTTGTAAGCATTATCAGAGGTCTACACGAGATGACTGGCTAGTAAGTGAATTCTTATAATACAGAAGAAAATACTAAAAAAAAAGATAAGCTGGGGGTGAAAGGGGCTGTTTGTGTGAATTTGTGTGCACTCAGGTACTGTGAACACAATCAGGAGGCCCCTCAGATGGAGCTGGCACTTTGCCAAGCTGGAGGAACTGAAGCAAAAAGGCAATAAAAAGGGGAGTGGAGGGGGTCGGGGGGCGTGAAGACAGTAGAAGGAGGAGAAGGGAGGGGGAGCTGAGGGAGTAAATTAACAAGCTTTGCTCCAAATTGGTGTATTACAACTGCCCTCTGGCTGTGATTCCCAATGGAGGGGTTTGTGGGTGTGTGAGGCTAAAGGGGCGATGGGTTATGGGAACACACCAGACACCCCTCCAAGTCTGAATAGTGTCACCCTGAGCAGTCAACCTCTGTGTGGAGCGAAACCCCCAGGCTCTGTTCTACTTCCATTTCCAATCGATGAACACGTTTTTTCTTTAGATGCCTTTGGTGTTTCTCTGCTTTACAGAATTTACATCTGAAAATTACCCCATATGGCAGAAAAACATCTGCATTACACCCATATGTGACTGTTAACCATCTCATTATAAACAATATAGCCTACATGAGCTATAATAGCCTCCACGTTTCTTTAAGGGCTTTCCACGAGATTTTGAGAACAGATCTGCAGGGATTTGCTCCGATTCAGGCACAATAGCATTAGAGAGCCTTAGATCAATACCTCTCTCACATGTACGGTAACTATGAGGCTCATTGTAGCTTAGCTAAGCACAAAGACTGGAAATAAAGAAATACATATTCAATTGTGAAGAAAAAGCAGCACTACCAAAGCAAGCATTAGCTAGCTAGCACACTTCTCCAGCGCGGGAGGAGAGCGGGAACAGACGGCTGGCTAGCTAGCTAGCTAACGTAAAGCTAACTGGAAAATGAGCCAAATAAAGTTATCGTCTGTCAGAAGTAATATGCTACCCTAACCCTGTGAGGAGTGTGTAAATGAAGTATCAAGTTGTTAAATATTACTTATTTAGCAGCTGGCTAGTTAGCTATGTTAGCTAGCTTGCTAGATGCCTCAGTTCTCATTCTAGTGTCACGTCGTGGAAAAAGTACGTTTTTTAAGTTTTTACAGTGTAGGACATTGTTTTATTTGTGTAAACATGTAGAAGACATGTTTATGTTGACATAAATATACATATACAAGTAGTTACTTCTCTTGTATTGGGTTGCCCTTTAATGGACATTTGAAACTCAAACTTCAAATTAGTGTACCAACATATTTTTGGTCTTAGTGTGTGTCAGCAGGTCTTTTTTTATGCCTCTATCTCCCTTTGTCTGCTTTTTTACTTTCTTACTGCCTGTCCATCTGTCTGTGTGTGAAAGTTGACACATAATTTGTCAAATTTTCTGTCATAATTAGCCCAGGCTTTAAAACTGGCAGACGTAGGGTAATCTAGTTGACTATTCTGTTTTGAGCTCTCGTGTGTGTTAGTGTATGTTTTTGTATCTGCAAGAGAGAAAAGCTTCTTTCTTTTTTTCGCCTCTCATTGGTTTTCCCAGCATTTTCTGCTTCCTCACCATCCCAGCCATGTCACACTCTGCACGATCTGTTCTCCTCAAAGACACTTCTCAATTATTCAATGCGCTCGGGATGAATTCAGATCACTGTATTAATTTTTAAGAGCCTGTTCTTGGCTAAAGGCTAACCCTCTCTCCCAGTTTCTGCCTCTCTTTCATCGCTCTAACTCCCCTTTTTCACTCCACTCTCGTTCCCTCTCTATCTCTCACACACCATTCCTCATTATTTTCCTGCCAGCTCCCTCATTTGTCTGGATGTAAAACACTGTGGTGAGCAAAAACAAGCCGTCCCCCTGTAGCCTGCCGCTGCTCCTCTGAAGCACAACTCTTGAAATGTGTTGTGGGCTCTAATGAATGGAGATAAATCTTGGGCCTCTGCTCTTGTTCCACCCCACACTCCCCTTGATTCCTTCTTGTCTTTTTGTGGCCATCATGGTAAGGCTGCAGCAGTTTTTTGAGACACTTGAGACATTACGGCCTCTGTGTTGTTGTTGTCGCTGTGAAAATATGCAGATTGTAAAAAAAAATGAATAGTCTTAAAACCTCGATGTGGCCCAGCTGGGCTGAGCTGTTTGCAGAATCCCTGGAGTTTTTAGACATGACTTAGGGTTGCTGTACATGATGATGATAGTTAAGACCAGACAGGATTTATATGTTGTGTGTTTTGTGTGTGTTTGGCAGACACACAGCAAAAGAGAAACCAGCTGCCTGCACATGCCCAGATCTTGATAGCATCTAACATATAAACACTGTGTCTCACACACTGATTACATGCTAAAAGTGGGGGCTGGATGTAAACTCATGTACAGTAAAAGCATGTCCTTGATAGACAAAGTTAAAGAAATTGTTCGAAAATGTGACAAAAATGCTTGATAAGAAATCATGAGGGTAATTCTCCCAGAAGATTAACTTTAACGTGGTCATTACTGCGCACAACTAGAGTAGAACGATCACGTTTCAGTATCTCTCCAGAGCCTGTTGAATCACCAACATTTCTGATCCTGCTATCAAAGCACCCTCACACTGCAAAACAATGTCTCAGTGCTTTAACATCAGATTACTTTGCTCTTTTCTAACTGCTTGATGCATGAAGCTCGTGTTGGAGCCAGATAACTTGCAGCACAGCGTACAGCTGAACTTGCAAGAATTCGTCACAAGCTGGTGAATGGAAATACTGGTAGGCAGGCAAGAAATGCATTGTAATTCCCTAGAAACACAAAACAAACCAGAAAGCAGATAGACAGCTCAGTATGTGGTTTGTCAAGTCGTTGGAGCAACTGAGTGAATCATCCCACCTCCAGGCTTTCTGTAGTTGACCCTGACCTTTGACCTTTCTGTGTACAAGTCAAACAAAGAAAGCATTTTTCAGGCAGGATCTATCAACTACAAGGGCCAGAAAGGTTTTAGTAAAGTCAGAAGGATTAAAGAAATACCAGTCTGACTGGAAAATCATGCACGTCCCTCCGAGGCATACTGTCTGTCTACAACTGGTAAAATAAACATAAAGATAATGTAGAAAACCTGCAAATACACGTCATCCACAGCCCAGTTTGCTCTGTCTAAGTAAGATATCTCTTCAAATACACATATGCAGAACAAAAGTGCTTAAAGGGAAAAAAAAAATGCTTACACGTCTGCACACACTGTTTGCAGAAGTGTATTTTTGCCGGAGGTATATATCAATCAGCGTGCCAGAAAAAGCACGACTATTTATTAAACAAGCACACATGCTTACAGAGATATTTAAGTGAAAGTGAATCTGCTGAGCATTACATTGATGCATCAGCACGACTGTATTTATTCAAGTTATGTTACGATTTACAAGTAGCATAAATTGTAAAGGGACTGAAGAGTTGCCAGCATTACTGTATGTCTATGGTGTGTTTTAGCCTCAGGGACTTTCTTACACAGTAAGTGTGTACATTTTAAGAAAATAGTTTGATATTTTTGGAAACATGCATATTTGCTTCCCCTGCCAGGAATCATATGAGATGACAGATGTGGCTGGAGCCAGTTAGCTTACACTGTATAACTGCAGTTTCACCTGCAAAGTCCTGCATTTTCAGCAGTGTCTTACTATATTTCAGGAACACAGTGTATTACAATTAGGGCTGAAACGATTCCTCGAGTTATTCGAGTAATTCGATTACTAAAATGCGTCGAGGCAAAATTCTCTGACTCGATGCTTCGTTTAAGCCACTTCCGCTTTTGATGCCTACATGTCCGCACAAAGT
>CAFUXE010000749.1:113878-157034 GCA_903364295.1 Serranus cabrilla
CTCAGCCATATTTTCATAACTCATTAATAGTGTGTGTGTTTTTCCAGGCAGGAGTTATTAAATTAAGATGTTTTTTCGTGTGTGTATTTTGGGGGAAACAGGCGCAGGTGAAGATCCTGAGCATCTTCCTCTCTGTCGTCCATCATCATCCGAACTCTGTCACCCGTCATCAGTGCGTGTCTGATTTAAAGAGATCATCTCTGAATTTGGCTCCCCAGCGCGACTCTCGGCGTTTAAACTTTAATTTGTTTTCTTCTGAGCCTGTCTCTTTCAATTACCCCACTCCACCTATCTGGCATCACTGAGTCGGCAAAGGACGGGCTGAGCTACTGTTCCTGATTAACATTTAATTGACTACAATAAAGCTTTCTGTGTCAGAGGAGGGAGGCAGAAGAAGAAGAGGAGAGGCAGGAGATAGAAGGTGGGGGTGAAAATGATGTGCTGCTGACATATCATGGAGGAAGAAGAAGCACTTAAACCAAATGTCCATCCAAAGTCCAAAGTAATGTCTTCAAATGTGCAACCAACAGTCTAAAAATAGCCAATCAGCCAATATTTTTGAAAATGACTATAAAATAAACGAAATAAGTTTTGCTATCACACAAGACAAATACATTTTAGAGGCTTGAACCAGCTAATTACTCGAGCTGCCCACTCTAAGTCCATCAGTCATCTAATTTATCGTTGTAGTCTCAGTTATCTAAGATTTCTTTAGTCAATTAGTAATTTTGTTGATTTATTTCGAGGAAAATATGAGCACATCTCTGGTAAACACAAGATTTAAAGTGATGCTTTTGCACGTTTCTTTGGGGAGAGACTCTAAAGTTCTGTTGATTAAATCATTAAATAAATTCGAGGACAATCGCTTAAACTTAAGTTGACTCCTTACTTATTACTGAAACCATTCATCTTTTATCAAAGTTGTTGCAGAGAGATATCATTTTGTGGGAAATCAACAAGTGTTCAAAGATCTGAGTCCGACTCTCATAATGTAGTCTGTTGTTCAGAAGAGCTCAAAGCACTCAACAACATTTTGCGTAGCCAGTGAGCCGTTTTACATAGTCTTTAGGCTCCAGTGTTACGGGTGGAAGCTCTGCAACCACAGAGACGGCACTCCCAGATTTGATAAGCAAAGATTGAGAGTGCCATCAAGCAGCCAGCCTGCCAGCCACCTGTTCAACCCACAAGCTTTCTATCTGGACACACAGGATTCTCTTGTCTCTGTGAAATCCTATAGGTCAGAGTCACACATGCAAAGCGTGTCAGTTTCTGGTATGAATTACACAGCTCGAGATGTGTTGCTGTACACATGCTGGGCTCCAATGTTCCACATCCTCCATGCATCATTAAAACAAGGGAATGATGTTTTCAGTTCTTTCTGGGCATCTGATAATAGTTCCCATAATTTCTCTCCGCCAATTTGCCTGCACATTATACAGTCCCCTTGTGTGTATGTGTGTGTGTGTGTTAGCCTTTCAAGGCCTACTCAGATGTTTGCATGTAGTTGGCGGTTCGCAGTCCATTGTTCTGGTCGGCGTTAAGGTCCCACACACACACACCAACCTCTTAGCACTAATCCCACTCTTCATGAAGTCACTACTATGTCCCTCGACTTCTGAGATTATGTGAATGTGTGTGTATGTATGTGTGTGTGTGTGGAGGCGGGTTACTGTGGGATGAAGGCAAACCATTGTTGAGCCTGCTTTAGCCACTGAACACCGAAACAGAAAAGACCAGGCTGACAGCAGCAGCTGAAGTCACATCAAAGAGTGTGTGTTTGTGTCTTCACATTTCTGTTCATGTATGCGAAAAAAAAAAAATCCCTTTTGTTTGTCTTGTGTAATTTATGTTTTCCTCATGTGTTGAATGTGAACGGCTCACATGAGAGGCTAACTGCGAGGGTACAGAGAAAACATGCAAGAGATAGAATTTCAATTAGACAATTTTTCTTTCTCAAGTCACTCTTTAAAAGCTGGAAACCATCTGCTCCGGGGCGCTGCGTGTTGAAAACTGGATTTGAGATCTATTGCATCCACTCAACATCTCTCATCTTTCGGTTCAGCCGTGCCAAACAATTTTCAAACCTTGTACTTGTTACACATTCTGTAAAATACACATACTTGATGGATTGGTATATTTTTCCTCGAGTGATACAATGAAGTTGACATTGTGGTTTTGAGTAAAAACGATTTGATGGATTGCATGAAATATGGTATAGACATTCATGTTCCTAACAGGATGAATTATAATAACTTTAGGGGACCATTCTAGACACTTGAAGGAGATTTATGTGAGAACGCAAATATCCGAATCAGTTCGGCTCAACATTAAACTTTATCATGCCAGCTCCCGAGTACAAAGTCCATGTAATGTCTGATCGAGACCATGTGTGAATAGAGCCGATCATTGTCCAGAGAATTCACAGCAAAGGACAGGGCGTGTTTACGACATTTCTATCATGGAATTGGCACAAAACTGAAAGACTACAAACATCCAAGGGTGAAGAAAGGTTTTCTGCACAAATATGGCAAAGAAAATATCCAACTAGAGAGTCAACAAGATTCAGGAACTTCTGTCTGTAAGGGCAGATGCTGAAAGAATCAGACGAATGCCAGGAGACTTGTTGTTTATGACCAAATAACGATACGTGACTGTGATGTTCTTGCATCATGTGTTGCCTCCTGCACATTAAACCGGTGTCAGCCCTCGCCAAAACCGAACAGAGTATTCCAGTAAGTGAGAACGTGTCTGCCACATAAAATCTCCCATTGTTCCTTCATGTGTGAAAGGGCAACTCGACATATCTGAACCTGATTCTCTCTGAGTTAATTTGAGAAAACAGCTTTGGTCTTGCAGAGAACTATCTGATGCTTTGAGACCTCCCTCCGATTTCATAGATGCCTCATATCAGAATTCCACCTCTTGGCCTTCCTGATTAGAAATTAGATAACGGATGGCAGTCACCTCGTTTAACTGATTTAGTTCCTGTCACCAAAATCATACCTTCAACTTATGAGAGGATGAGGCAATAAACTGCTTTACAGTTTCTGTCTTTTGCCATCTTGGGATGAAAAAACGAGGCCAAGTCACAACCCAGATTAGGAGGTCACTGTGGATCTGAGGAGCTGGGCCTCCTTCTTTTTCATTTCTCCCCTCCTCTCTTCTTATCTGTTATCGTTTATGAGGCCTAGGTAAACCTTTGTGTTTGCACACCTGGGTTTTATAAGAGAGAGTGGGGGAGGGTGGGGGGTTGATAAGGGTCAGCAGATATGCCTGCAGAGCACAGCAGCAACAGCAGAAGCAGCAGATACGGGTCGATCTAATAAGCATGCCACTATGTGTTTGCTGACTGTGCACAGACTGACTTGACCTTTAGCCAAATCATTTTTTTGGACAAGTTTGTTTTATTGGGAAAAAAAAAACAGACTTGAGCGTTGAAGAGCTGACAGAAGAATCTTGCAAAGGAATCTGTGGTTGAGACTGTTGAGTTAGTGAAATATGACTCCCGGTTTGTGGGCAGGGGCATATATACCTTAAGCTGACAAAGGGAAAGGTCAGAATTTGAATGCTGGCCCAGTAACCTAGAGAGAAAGGTTTCTGTTGGACCTCTCACCCACAAGTCCCAGTTTGACTTTGCGCTGCCAGTGAGCCGACACCTTTTCCACCTTCTCCCACATATTCTGCTCTGCTGAAATTCAACATGAGAGTGTTGCATTTGATGTTCCAGTCTAAAACATAGATAGTTCACAAAGGATATACGACCAAGGTCTACAGGTCAAATCCAGCTCGGCACACATGAGAAAAACTAAATAACCTTGAGCAAGAAACTAAACTGTATGAATAAGAAGGATATGAAGGAAAAGTGTCAATGGTAAAGTCAGGAACAGATGCTGTTATTAACAAAATTGCACTTGTGGTCATGTAGTATAAACAGAACCTAAATAAGAGGCAACCTCCAGGTTTAAAACATCAATTCAACACAGAAATGCCCAAAACTGCAATTCCTCAGCTAACCACTTGATGCTGGCTCCAAAAGTGAGTTAATCCCCATAGATATCAATGATAAAATGCCCAACCTTCATTAGAAGTTAGACAAAGTTCAGACCTCCAGAGAGGTCGGAGCTGTGACACTGAGCTGCACAAAGGCTCACCAGAAACCAGTGGGTGCCATCACAGAGACTATGTCAACATACAGTCTATAAACCCTGAGCAATCTCACACTATATTTGCCCCTTGAAACACATGTTTTGGTATTTTAGTCTGCGCAAATTAACTTGACTTCACTCAGCTGAACCCCCAGAATGAGCAACAGCTTCCTGGACATGAAAGTGGAATATTGCATTTGCAAAAATATTTTTTCCTGTGCAAAGGTTAAAAAGACATTTCTCAGAAACACTTTCATGTTGACTCATGTTGCTGAATGTGCACTCTTTAGCCAATAACACTAAAAGGAAAATGCCGTATGAATAGTTAGATCACTCTGCTGCAACCATTAGTGAATGAATGTTGCAGCAGATTTGTCTCTTTGCTTGTTTTTGTTGTTCTGTCCTTCTCCGTCTCTCACCACGTGCCATGCTTCTTCTTTTTTTTCATCTGATGTGGGTAGCTGGGCAGAGAGAAAGCCCAGCAGTAAGTGTGTGTATGTGTGTCTGGGTCTGTGCGTTTCATTGCTTATGGGGGCATGAAATCGGTCCAAAGCCCCAAGGCACATTGGGCACGGCTTTACCCAGACACAGAGCCTTCCTCTCTGTTTGACACACTCTCCCTCAGCCCTTCCTTCGACTTCTTCTTCACCCTGTGTGGCGGTGTGTTTGTAGGCATTATGGGTGCATGCATGTGTGATTCCTCTCGACTCGTAGCTCATCCTTCTGTTCCCAGGGCGACCTTCATCCCAACCAGCGAGCCATCTGTCCATCAATCACTTAGTCCCCCTGTGCTGCTGAGGAGAGTAACCGATACACGGAGACACTGACCTTAAGACCTGGAGGGTCTCAAAATGGCTCCGCAGAAAGGACAGAATGCCAAATACACACATGCACATTTGGAGGGAAGCGAGCGTAGTATATATACTGTACGTAACATGCATATGCACTCATAAAACTGGAGTAATACACATTCAAGGATCCAGCCAGGGCGACATTCTCTAGTGCATGTGTCTTATTTCCATGCTCTGCCACAGGCATCTGAATATGGAGGGGCCCTGCTGTAGTGAAGGCTTTGTGTTCACTATGAATATATAGGCACGCGTGTGTGTAGTAGAGGGGGCAGGGCTAATGCAGGGGAAAGCCCTGGCCTCAGCTGTTGTTGTACATTTTCCCCCAGAGAGATCCTCACTTTCCCTGCACAGCCAACTTTCTCTCTCTTCCTTTCTGGAGGGAGCCTGCAGGTCACCGTGACGAGCGCGGGGACTTAAAGAAACAGAGCTGAGAGAGAAAAGAAAGTGGGCCTCTCGCCTTCTCCTCCTCTTCCTCCGTCTCCCTCCACTTCTTCTGTCATTCCTTCAGCATATTGTTGGTGGGGGATGGGTACGTACAGTGTTGGAGCTCATGTGATCTGGCTGGAGAGTCAAGCAAGCAGACAGTATGTGCAGTCCCACCCTGTTACTATCTATGTAAAAGACTCTACACACTACAAGCGGCCAAGATAATTAAAGGGATTAAAGAAACCTTCCCTGAGAAGCATCAACACAGTTTGGAAGAAACAACTGTTAACTGATGATATACCTTACATCTCTGACTTTTAGTGGTGGTTTTAAAGCATCAGTACTTGAGTGAAACTAAATGTGTTGCTGCCAGAAGAAATCATGCGGCTGAGTAAAAGTCACCTTCTCTCTTTGTTTTATAAGGTACTACACCGACACCTCTACACCTGCAGCAGAAAGAGACAAGTTCAGGCATACAGTTTTTATGACTGGCCAAATGCATTATGGGAAATGTAGGATATAACTATGTCAAACAGAAGCATAAATATCTCCAATAAGCTGTTATATTTGGTACTGCTACCTGGAAATCGATACCCAATAGTGCCTTTTCTTAGCACCTAATGTTGGCTAATGCTAGTAAAATGCTATGCTAATATCCACCAAAACAGTGAAAACTCCACAGCAACAACTTATCCAACTAGCTAATAATTAACAAAAGTTATCAATGCCACACTTAAAGTTTTGTTGGCCATTAAGGGTTCTTCCACGCTAGCTGCAGCCATGCTAACGTTAGCTGCGGCAGGGTATTCAGCTTTCAGGCTGTGAAACACAGCTCATGCTTCAGCTTTAAGATATATTTGACCATGAGTTTCCTCAGGTTAGATGTGTTGTCCCGTCTAGCTTTGCAGTGCAAATATTGCAGCAAGTGATGTCTTAGTTGAGTTTAAGAAGGTGTAACCACATTTGTGGCTGCTTTTGGCTAACAGAACAAGCTACAGGGGTTAAGTAGACACTCTGTACTCTCTCCCCAGTTGGTTATGAGATACCAACATTTCTTAGAGATTAATTAAACATTAATCAGTACTGAGTGGCCAACTCAGTACCCAACCCTAGTTAAGGCCTGGGTATGGTTACTAGTTTGTGTGAAAGAGTCATTCAAAGTGTTCAAATGGCCACATGTGAAGGCAGGTCTGCCACATAGGGGGAAGTTAGAGACACTCTGAACACTGTAACATGCCCAGTATGGTCCCATCCTGGTGTATTACTGCGAGTGGAGACTGGAGGGTCACACCAACCCTCACATGCAGTCTAATTATCGTGGACACCTCACTCTGGAGAGACCTTAGCGGGTTGAGTGCTGCCCTTTTTTCTTTTTTTCAAGTAGACGGGTCAATATTGGTCAGGAATCCACTTTTATATGAGCACTTGAGTCGATGTGTGCATTATTCATGAAGACCCATCACCCCTGATAGGCTCAGCTGTCCATGTATGGACCACCAGTGTGAGCCAGACCTGTGCTGACCACTGTATCCTCGGGGATGGATTATGGCTGTGCAGTGACATCACTGTGTGGTTGAAAGGCTTTTAGTCTGATTAATGTACAGTGTGTGTGTCTGCATGTTGTGTGCACCAGGGTGTCTGAACCAGATACAGATCTGTTGTGTGTTTGTGAATGTGAATATGTAAGCACCTAAATTCAGTTTAACTTTTGTGTGTGCATGTTTAAAGACACAATAGGCAATTTTCTGCTGCTAGGGGTGTCTCGAGAAAAAACGTAAAAAAATAAGGCGACGTTTGCTGACGTAACAATATCAGTGTCAGATTCTACGGGTTACGATTCACAGACGACTTTTCCTCTAAAACAAACGGACACAATTCAGCAGACACAGGACGTTTCTAGCACTCTGATAACCTAAGATCCAGACATTCAATAACAAAAAATCCTTCCTTTCAAAAGATAGGTTTAAATGACCAAGATGTTAAACTTTTATCCTAAAAATGTTGCTTAAAACTGGAAAAGATAGCTTTTGACAGACAACAACAATGCTAACACGCATAGTAGGAGACGTTTGGATAATGTACGAAGGTCATAAGTCTTGTCGTTTTTATACATTTTAATGCAGAAAAGTTTAAATCTTAAACCTTTAAATCTGTTTGTATCTGCAGACCCATTGATTCAAATCTCATCTTGTCCCTGGGCACCATATAGCTTCTTGTCTCCCCTCTACTTCCCATAATCCATCATTTCCAGAGTGTTGGCTCTGTTGTGGGAGCTCCATAAGCCTCCATCTCTTTAAATATGGGTTAGTGTGCCTCACGCTGCTCCTCTGCACCTCCCCACTGCCCCCTCTTTTTCCTTCACTTTGCCTATCTTGGCTTTTTTTATTGTCTCGGCTCTTTTTCCTTCCTTCCCGTTTGTTGCCACCACAGCAAAAAGATGGCACATAGAATACGATGGAATAGAATAGAAACGCATTATCTACGTTGGACTTAAATGCTTATGTAAGGTTTTTTCTTGGAGCCTGCAGTTCGTTGGCTGCAGGTTGAACTTTCCATTTCTCTCGGTGCCAGGGATGCCCTCATCCTCTCTGTGGTGGCTTCAAGCTGTCAAAGGTGTGTGTGTTTATGTCCAAGTGTGTGTTTGGAAAGTGCACATTGTGTGTAGTTGGGTGTCTGTGTGCGTTTGTGGGCGAGAGATATCTCCGTATCTCTGTCTTCAGGCTGTGTTTAGATGAGCTCAGTGTTTTTCTCGTCTCAGTCACAGACATCTACAGTAAATCTTGTACTGCTTATTGATTTTTTTCATTTGGCACAAAGTCCACCTACATGTGTGACTTCTTTGTGCTTTTACAAGAATAATAAGTTCAGATAATGACATAAATCTAATGCAATAACAGCTCTTATCTTTATCATGGGAATATAAGCAGATACTGTATGAATAGTCACAAGGTGGAAAACTTCTAAAACATGGACAGCACAGTCATTTCACTGGTGCTACATGAAAACCACAACGTTTTCAAAAGATGACGTTTGAGGAGTATTTTTAAAGTTTAACAGCAGTTTTTGACTGATTTTCATACAAGTCAGGGAGTCATGAAATGATAAAAACATGATGATCACCAAAAGCTTGAGTCATGAGGTGTTTTGGAAAAAAATGATGCAACTTTTTATAATTTTGAGCCGCTCAGTGGTAGACAGAGTACAAAACCAAGTAAAAGTATGGATACTCCTGGTCAGATATTACTCAGATACAAGGGAAAATTATGTTCCACTGGATTACTCGCTTGTAAAAGTACTGAAGTAAACTTTCTATTTAATGCCAATGTCAACAACCCACTGAATGCACTGAACATGCAGGTGTTGCAGCAGCACACATACAGAGTAAAACAGATTAAGATAATGATAAAGGATACGCCACAAAACCTGTAGAAACACAGCTATTATCGTTTCTGTAATATGGATTTCTCTTTGTTTCAAACATGGACAAACATGGATACGGCCATGGGTGCTCTGGTGGTCAGGAATTGTTATGTTTACCTGTCGCAGCCATCATTACCACAGCCAAGTTCAAAATGAACCGTTTGAGAAAGATGCAGCCATGCACACCGACCCAAACTGAGGAGGAGTCGTCTACTAACCTTCATAGAAATGTAGTGTCGTCATATATACATTGTCTTTCAAACATTGTAGAGAAAAACTGCAGATGTACTTGAGTACAGTAAGTTCTTAATGATGTTAGGGGACTGTTAGCACAGCCGTCTCAGGCTCGGTAAAGGCTAGCCCGGGCCTCGGGCAGGAAAAGGAGCAAGGACAAATATGGGGCACTAATCCACTCTTTAAATTAGCCCGTATTAGCCTTCATGTGTCTGCAGTTGTAGCTGCGTAAGACAGTGAGGCTGAGAGCAAACGAGGAAGCAACAACTGTTTATTTTTGTCTGTCTGAGCCACATTTTGCCTCCACGCTTTGCCTTTCTATTTTCTGTCTCCCAGCCCTCGCTCCCTTCTGTCGCTTTCTTTCGCTCATTCTCTGTGACTCTCATCTGTCAAGCTCTCCCTTTTCTCTCTCTGTCTGCCTCATTCTCTCTGCCCCTGTATGATTACTGAAAACTGTATGGAGACAGTGCAAGAGCTCCGCGGAGAGCGGCCGATGCCATTGGCTGGCTGGCACTCCACCCCCACTCGTGATTGGCCGCAGGCCTCAACGTAAGATTCAATCAGCTGGGTGGAAGTGTATGTAGGTCAGTGTGTAGCGATGTGAGCCTCCTCTCTCTCTGTTCCCCTCCTCCACCACCTCAACCGGCTGTTGTGTTAATTGGCCACGTTCCAACTTTCAAACCCAGAGAGACTTGAGGCGAGAGAGGAAAGGGGGAATAAAGCAAGGAGGTTAAAAGAGGAAGGGAAGTTGAAGAAGCGAGGGGGAGGAGAAGGAAGAGGGCAGAGGAGCGTAGGTGGGGGAAGGGAATGATTTAACATGGGGTGCCCTGTTGCACTCAACAGTGCAATAGTACAGTGTGTTAGTCAGTCAAACACACACACTATCCAAACAGACAACTCCTGGCGAATATAGCAGCGCCGGGTATTTATTTTCTCTCTGTTTGAATGGGAGAGGAGACGAGGGAGAGAGGGAAGGGGAGGATTATGAATAAAGGGTGAAAAGGGATTGGCTTGATTTTTCTACTATTTCAAACCCTTCATGCAGTTTACCCTGTGACTCTCCCCGCCTCTGGCTCCTCACACCGATCACACGGCGTCCTCACAGACTCGTGGACCACAAACGACTTGGACGGAGGATCGTTTGGTTATCTAATCGGCTGGATTGTGACTTAGTGCACACTGTAAAACCCATTGATACACACAGCGATCCTGCAGCAGCGTCCTATTCCAGCTTTTAAAGTGAGTGTGCCGCCCGAGGAGGAGCTCGCTGTGCTCGGCTACACCAGTGAATAATTCACGCTAACCCAAATTCTTCTACACTGCTTACCCCTAAGTGCTCCCACACAGACACACTCAAGCACCCCCTGTAAGTGGTGGTCCCTAGGCGTTGCCCATAGTAGTCTAACCCAGACAAGCAGACTGTGAAAAGCAGACAAAATAAAGTCTTGTACACTTCACTTTACTCTCTCTGCAGCCGTGTCTGTCTGCATACTTCACATTAAAAGCACCCCGCAGCAGTTTGTGTTCTCTGCAGCCCTCCCTTTCCATGTCTGTCTCTCTATCTACAACATCTCCCCCTCTTACTCCCGCCTTCGTTTCTTTTATTAGGAACCCGTCATTTCGTACAGTAGCACTCATTGCATTTTAGATGTAGCCCCGCCCACCTGAGGTGAAGTACATTCCTGCCTGTCTGGCTTTCATGATTTCCTTTTTTAAATCTCGTCTCTCTTGTCTCAGTCTTCTTCTCGCTCTGCCCCAGCTTTGAACTTATTATGATGGATGTAGGCGACTCTTCCCCACCCACCCACAATTATACACACACACACACACTGGGTGACTTTAGCCTGACTTTACCCTCTTACTCAGCCAGCCACTGACCCACTTAGTGCGGAATAGAGCACCAGACAGACGGCAGGCTTTTTACTCCAGGGCACTCTGGGAAAACTAAGCTAAAAACAACAAAAGATGCATATGCATGCACACACACACACATACTGTACACACACACGCACACAGATACAGTGGACAGGCTTACTCAGAGTCTGATCATGCAGACGATGGCACACAGCTTTGGAGCCATCAAGTAGTCCTATACTGGTTGGTCCAGTGATGTCATCACTAGACACAACAGCATACCTGGAAATGCAGACAGTCGCATCTGCATGACTCTATTTATGAGGTCTTATATAATGTAGTAGGCTGAATATTTCAACAAATGCAGCTGCTTTCTTGCAGAGCTAGATGAGAAGACTTGATCACTCGGTTCGATATGAAGGCTGAGCCAGCAGGAAGTGATCTTAGCTTAACTGAAATCAGAAAACTACACCATATTTTATGCATGCTAAACTGCTCAATTCCTCTTTTTGGGTGTTGCGTTCAAGGTGATGAGTTTCTCACAGTAGCTGTATGGAGATGAGCTGAGAATGATGCTGATACTATCCACAGTGAAGAACAGAATAAATACAAGAACGTCGTACCAAAAGTGAGCTGAGTCGGTCAAGTGGAGCCATTCGATGCAGTGGAAACATGGCATTTGTATAGACCCAGACTAGCAGTTTCCACTCTATATGCTAAGCAAAGCTAACCAACTGCTTGTTCCAAATCCATATAAACAGATAGATTTGTAACTCTCTGCAGGAAAGCAGAAAGAGTATTTCGCAAAATGTCAAACTATTCATTTCATTTCTAGTCACTTCTTTGGTCCTCAAATGTGTATAAAATATAGTTCAGCGTAAAGCAACAGTCATAAAACACACACACACACACACACACCAGAGAGCATGCAATATATATAGACTGTGACCGCACCTTGAAACTTAAGCACACACTCTGATCATCATGCAACCTACTGAGGACGGTGCAGCACAGATGTACACGATGTGCAATAACACCAAATATTTTATGCCATGATTTCACAGACATCTGTTTTTTTTATGTTACAGTGCAGACATGTTCAGCTCTTTCTTTCACCTCAATCTCGTGACCAGTCAAGCTCGCGACAGACCGAACAACTAATGTAACACCACCACTTCCCTTTTCCTCTGGTTATTTCAGTCAGTTTGAGGCCGGCGGCGGCTGACTGCTCGTGCCACACCATGGTGACTGGGGCGAGGTCAGCATGTGAGTTCAGAGGGGTAAAAGTCACAAGTTGCATTTTGCAGATTTTCTGCACATTTTGCACATCGGACACCTGAAGCCACTTTTCTCGCCCTTTGCCCTGCGTACCACTATATTCCTTGATGACCTTTCGTCCTCATCATCACCTTTATTACCCTCTTTCTTCACTTCACTTCCTTGTAGACTTGTCGTCTGAAGCGATGTGAACTTGTTGCGTGACAAGCATTCATGAGCAAGTCTTTCATTACTGTGAGCGTGTGTGCATTTGGGTCAAAGCGCTGTCAATCAGCTTTGAGGTGAGGTTTTCCTGAAGAGTCCTCCATGAAAGGTTCACACACTCTAAGGTCAGTGTGTTGTGTGAGCATATGTGTGCTTTTTTTATTAGCATGTGGAAGCTGCGCTGCTGAGCCTACTATCAGAAAGAGGCCCGCACGGCTGAAAAGCCTGTCAGCGCTTTCTTTCTCTCTTGTTTTTTGCCTCCACTCTTCTTTTCTTCTTCCCTTTTTTTCTGCCCTCTCCGGTTTACAAGGCCTTCGCACACAAGCTCCAAAGGATTACCAGACACACCCCTTTCAGAAGCACTGAGCCCTACAGCTCCTCAGTCACCTCACTGTGTGCATGAGTGTGTGTGTGTGTGAAACATGTGCGCATTGGAGATCTCACACTTTTCTACCCACTCAGAGAAAAGAAAGTGGAGGAGGAAAAACAAAAAAGAGAGGTGGAAAGAGGAGAGTGGGGTTGGGAAGGAGAGGCAGATTGAGTGATTGCTGCTCCCCAACACAGAGGGAGAGAAAGAGCCAAAGAGCGGAGTTTTGGCCCGCAGCCAGCTAGTGCCACCATACAGCTTTTGTGCGGAGAGTTGACTTAGAAAGGACCTTTCAGAGAGGGAGAGAAAAGAGTGGGAGATGACAGGAAAATACAGAAAACTGGGGGAATGAGAGGACGTCAGAGCGGAGAGGAGAAAGGGGCAAAATAGGAGGAGAAATAATCACAAAAGGCAGCTGTAAGGGAGAGGACAGAGAAATGATGAGAAAAGAGAAAAAATTAGGAATGGGAGGAGGGTTTAAAGCAGATGATAGAGACTCATTCATGAGCCTGTACAGTAGATTAAAGAGATCAGACCACAGCTACACCCTTCTCTCCCACCCTCCATCCCTCTTTACCCTCCACAAAACTCAGTTTAGCCTCCAAAAGCCCACGAAGAAACTGTAACACTCGGGGTGTAATTCACTTCAGCACCACTGTCATAAATATCTGTACATAAGCATTTGTTATGATACATTATGATGAAAAACTAGTTGATGACTTCGCTGCCAAACAGCCAAACATCAAGCAAGTGCACCAACACAAGACATAGTAGTGCAACAGCACAATTATGAAACTCTGTCCTATATCTGTGTCTCGCCAGTCCAAGATTTACTCTTGTCCAGCAGCCTCTTACTCAGTCACTCTCCTTTTTTTTCTCTTCTTAGCTTCATCCGTAACATCCTCTTTACTCTCCAACCGTCCCCCATGTGGTCTGTAAAGGTCCAGAGCCTTTGTGCGAGCGGTGTAAACACCAACTGTCACCCAGTGGGCCAGGCTCCCAGTCCTGGCAACAGAGCTAACTGAGCTAACTAGCTGCAGCAGCTAACAGCAGTTCATGATTAGCTTTACTTTAGCAGCAAGTGAAGCTATGTAAATTATTTGAGGCAGAGCAGCTGGAGGACACCAAACGGAAAATATTTAAAATGTGATCCAGTTTCATATTAGTGACATAGCTGGTGTTAGGCCTGTAAAGCCACTTCTCACGACAGTTTGTACCCTCTCACCAAAATTACATAGAGCAAGAACAGACATTCAGGGCACAGAGTGGGAATGACAGAGGCACCATCCTACCTATTACAAGTCAGTGTAATTTAAAGGTAAAAAAGTTACATAATGCTGCTTTAACTTGACGTGCAGGCATCACACCCTGCAGTTTCTTTTGTTTTCCCAGGTGAGGTCAGGGGAAGTACACTGATGTCACATTGGCACTAACTGGTAATTCTGGGTAATGCCCTCAGCCGCAGCTTAGATGAGCCGATTACCTGCGAGACCATTGTTTCCTGTCCTGCCAACACATGCATCTCAAAAAGAGGATGCTTCAAAACAAAACTTAGATAAGGGCTGAAAAAAGAAACTAGAATTTTGGTGGCCACACATGCAAAAAAAACACACACACACAGAGGAGACAGAAGGGGTAGCTGTGCGGTTGCCAGTGGTCTATTAATAGCGGGGTAATATAAATACAAAGTGCTGCGTGTGGGGAAAAGAGCTCTACTGGAGGGAGGGGACGCGGTGGGGAGGGGACACTGTGATTCAATGGAGGCCACTGTTCACCTTACTGTGTGTGTGTGTGTATCCTCATGGATGTGTATAACATACTAGTGGTTGTAAGGAAATACCAGCCTGACCTGTGAACAGTAGTAAGTGTGTTTGTGTGTGTGTGTATTGTCATGTATGAAGCGAAGCACTAAGCTGTGATCGCCTCAGAGGGTCGAGACAAAGACAAGGATGAAGGAAGGGCCTCTCGTGTCCCCGCTGAACCCTCTCCGCTCCGGGTAAACGGGGGCCCAGATGCCACATACTCGTACCCCCAAATAACCCCCTATAGCATGGGGGTATTTAAGTTCACGCCGCCCTTGGGCCCAAAATAAATACTGAGACCTGATAACAATATACAGTCTGCTTGGCTAATGAAATTCCAACACAGTCACCATGGCAGTGAAGTTCACTTCAAGCAGTGAGGACAGAAAAGGAGGTGTGTGGAGTTTGAATTTAGCCATTAAAATGAATGATAACCTTCAAGTGTATGAACAGAAATATGGAGTTTCATTTGCTTTGATGCTGGTTTTATGAAAGAAACAGCTTGGCTTACAAGCCGTGAAGAATGTAATTGGCTGTACATTCTGCAAAGTGGATGAAAGAAAGCTAAAGAGTGGGCGAATGAGAATGAAGGAGCGGTGGGTCCCTTTGGACAAAGATGCATGTTTGAAAATTCATTGCAATCTGGCTCATAACTTTTCCAGCATGTCCTCTCTCTTTCTGTTTCTCTCTCTCTTTCTCAGCCTTCCTGTCGTTCTCCTTTGGGTATTTTTTTTGACGAAAACAAAAATGCCATAAAAGAAGAGCATAACTTAGAAGAATGACGTGTCTGGCAGCCAGTTGTCACATTCTTGCTTTGTCTCTTTATGCAGGAAATAATCTGAACAGGCAAGAATTGATAAAGATTTATTGCACACCAGAAAGTCATAATGACAGGTACAGAAAAACAACAAGAGGGACTAAAAGTGTGCAGGATTTGGAGTTTTTTGCAGTAGTAGCCAAAAAGAGCAATGGAAACAATCCAAAAACTTGACTTTTTTTTATTATTTAATAGGAAAAGAAGGAAAGTCAAATAGAAAAACAGCTAAGAAGCACAAAGGAAAGTGGGCTTCTGTTGTGTGCTGCACATTGCGCTCTCCTACAGCTGTGGTTTCCAGTCTCTGTTTTGAGTTCAAGTCCTGTGTCAAACAACCACACGCACAGATAATATCAGGGTTTAGTTTTAAGTCACTCGCAGTTTGAGTCAATGCAGGAGATTGAGATTTAATTCCTGATTCAACACTGTGGAAGCCTGTGGTATGAAAAAATGACGAATTTGTGAATAAATTGTGTAAAAACAGAGCCTGCATACTTTGAACTGCAGCTTCAGGTTGAATTAAAGGTGAAGTTACCCTAAGCACGGTAAGACACGGAGATGAAAAAGACATACATTGTGAGCCGAGAGCCTATAAACAGACATAAACAACAATGGCTGAATTAAGACGAGGAGGACGTGCAGATTTAAGCTGACGCTGCAGAGTGGAGGCACCGTTGCTACGTCATCATCATCTCCTTTGGCAATGATTAATAAGCTTAACAGAAACGTGCCCTCCGCACGCAAGTCGACCTGTATAAACAAAAGCTGGAGCGCTCACGTTCGCACAAGCTCCAATGATGCACACATGTAATCAAGCATAATCATACTGGACACACAAACACACACACACACAGAGCAGTGAAGTGGGTTATGCGGTCATGAAACAATAGCTTTGCTCTAGAAACCGAGATTTCAAAGGATCCTCTGGGATCAGTTACACAGGAAGTGATGCAATAATGAGGGACGATAAGGGGACCCGTCACATTAATCCTGAGATAAACTATGAAAACGCGGAGAGTGAAGGCAAACTGCTGCTCTCCTTACTTTTTGTCTCAAAGCAGGAAGTCATGTGACTCCTCAGAGGGGCGGACCCAAGAGGGGCTGAGGAAGAGGCTCGCTGTTGCTGGGAGAAAAGTCTCCCAAGGTGTGTGTGTGTGTGTGTTTGTGCAGTTTGTGTGTGTGTGTGTGTGCGTGTGTGTCAGCCATCGGGTGTTTGCCTTGCAAAGGTTAGGATCTCGCCCCGTGCTAAAACACACACATAAAACACACACTCAGGGACACAGGGACACTGTGTGAGCATATGTGTGTCAAAAACCTCAAACACCACCTCCTTCCCTTCCTCCAGCTGCTCAGCTGGTGTGTAGGAGGAAGAGGGCTGACAGGCCTGGAAGTGCTGACATCAGCAGAGAATGAGGCCCGCGCACACACACACACACACACACACACACAGTCAGACACAAAATCTTTCTAATGCAGGGGTTGCTGGGTAGATCAGGTCAGATGAGTTAAACTGACCTATAGATCCTGAGCCTGAGAAAACAGGAGTTAGATTACAGAAGACAAAGTCCAATTTTCTTTGTAAATGCTCTCACTTCCTCAGTTTTAAACCAGCAGGCCAAACCAGAAAAATATTGAAAATAAAACTCGGCTGAAGCTTAATTTATCATTATTACTTTAAAAGACTAGAACTGTTCTGGGTCCATCACGTGATGCTAAAAAGGATTTTTCCATTGACTTACATTAACTTTCAGAATCTTTCATAGGAATGAACGGGGCCCTGTCTCCAACACTGTATCCTGTTCTCTTATAAAACAACGTGGTTCCGACATGAAGTTTCTTGAAACTAACCAATTCAATAATGATACATTGTTCCAATTTTCAAGCAAAGTTGAAACAGTCCAGACATTGTAAACTTTGTCGTCACCAAAATAACAAAAGAAAATGTGTTATAACCAATGAACGGACACATGAAAGCTTCCTGTGATTGGTTTCAGATGGTTTTCACACCAGAATTTATCCGTGTTCAAACCTGCTGAAACAAAGCAAACCGAGAGGGAAACGCCCGTGGTTCTGTTTATGGCTGGTGTGAACACACTTTTTGTCTTTCCATTCGATTATTTAAGCTACATTAATTTTGATGTACAAAAAGGGTGTGCACCCAAAATGATTCCTCATCCCGCACCCAACAGTGGGTGTGGTGGGTCAAAGTTAAACTAAGAACTTGGCCTGTAAACTGCGATGGATGTTTACAGCGGACTAGTTGTGCAAATAATTTAGGGTTCACCATCGTTTTCTCTCCACATTACATTTGGCGAACTTGAAGGTTGCTTTAAAAAATGTCTGATTGTGTTTCCTGCCATGTCTGACATCTTTTTAGGAACGTCAGAGTTCCTAGATCTCAGAAATTAACCTGTCGAGTGCTGTAGTGTTGCTGTTACAGCTCGGAGTACGGCCAAAACTAAGAAAGATAAAACTGTGATAAACAGGAATTACTCTTTCAGTGTGTGTCATGGTACAACATACGGTAAGAATCAACGGCTTGCGGTCTGGTGTGTGTGTGTGTGTACTGTATCTGTTTTTAGCACCATTAGAGCGAAGAGCCCCATGAACACCAGCGGGGCCCCGGCACTAATCCTGCCCAGATGTGAACTCCACTGCTGCACCAAAAACTCAAAAACACGCACGAATACACACATCACAAACAAGAACCAACACGTCGGCGGTTCCAAACACTCGAGCTCAATCTAGATTTGTAGCCTACTGTTTTGTTAGCCAACATGATTATGCGTAATGCTATTATCGCCATAATCTGTCTCAATGAGATCATAGCTCACCTTCAGCGGAGTTAATTGAAGGTTTGAGAGGTCATTAAACCGCGTACGTCGACAGATAGAAAATGAGTCGACGCCTCTCCGAGCCAAAGTAAGTCCCCCGGGCGTGACCTGGATACAGCCTGGAGGCATTAAGCAGGCTGTGTTGTGGAAACAACAGGTCAAAGGGACAGCACACCTCAGGGTCACACACACAACAGAGCAAAGCTAGATCAAGTGTAATGATAAATGACATGTGGACAAACTGAAATGCACAGAGGGAAAGGTCAGTGGCAAAAGTGTGTGCGTGTCCATTCTGCTTTATGTCCGTCCGCAAAATGTTACTGAATACACTTTAAAAAGGAGGTGATATGGGAGTTTGGGAGAAGTTCACTGTGTGCTGCAGGGCACATATTGCATCACTTTTATTGGCTTTAATTGATGTCATTAACCATGACATCACGCCTAATATTAACACCTCTGCTGCAAGAGTTTATGGGTGGCCCCACATGTCAACACGAAGGGATCTTTTAAATTTGACATTTGGAAGAGGTTCCCGGTCTTAAAAGTCTACTTTATAACCCCTCGTCACAGTTTCCTGGTTTAGTTGGAGCGTGATGTGAGAAGTTTCCCTTTTCAGATTGTTTCATTTTTAGAGGGCCCTGAAAAGGAGCAGTATCTTACAATAAAAGAAGAAAATTCACATGATGTTGTGGAACAGAGATATAAGACGATTGGTCATATATGATGTCTTTTTAATGATTTTCAATCAAAGTATCCCCTTAAAACTAACCAGCCTGACCAATGCAAACCTGTAGTTCTAGGCTGCTTACATACATCATTCTGTCACCGCGTACGTCTATGCATCCAAAGTCTTTGAAGTCAACTTGACGAGGGAGCAAGTTTTGAGCAGTTGCAAGTTTGTAGGGACGGTTGAGCTGCAGAAATGCTCCCTAACTTATCTCGAATGCATCCGCCTAGTTTATCTGAGCACACTTTTTAAGACTGATTAAATGCCAGACACAGACCACTGCTGCTTTGATATCGCACCCATACTGAGGCTATGGTTTATTAAAAATTAAAAACTTGTTTATTATAAAGTCACAAAGTTTTAGTTGGTCTTGTTGGTCATTTTTTCTCGAAAAAGAGCCGGTTCTTTGGCTGCTGAAACAGCCTTGGTCATAATTTTCCACACTTCAAACCTATTCTTCCATTCATAGTGAATATTATACAAGTTTAGTTTTGAGATGAAAGTTTTTATTGATGATAACATACCAGTTAAAAGTGTTTTATAATATAGTGCATTTAAAAACGAAATAGCAAAGTGCTTTACTATAAATAGAGACTGCAGACCTAAGAAACATGAGTAAAGTGTACAGTTCTGATATAACCGCGGAGTCAGTCATTTCATGTGTGAGCAGAAGATTTACGGCCAGCGACTAGGGACCAAAAATTAATTTAGCTTAATACGAAAAGTCCACATTTTTGGTTACAGAGGGCTGTGAGTTAGGCTGATACCTGATCTCCCATAAGTCTATCACATATTCCCAGTGTAATCTGTAAATCTACCAGTTTGTTCTGTGCAGAACTCAAGCTGGTCCTCAGTGGAAATACAAGTATGCACACAGCAGAGTGGTGTTAAGGGAGGCAATAAACCTCAGTCAACCCCTCGCCCCAGCTCCGCGCATTAAAACAGCATGTCGTCCCTCCCTCCCTCACTTCCTCCCTCTGTCCCTCCACTTCTCTTCCCCTGACCTGGACATCTCGTCTCCCCCTGCTTTTCCCTTTTGCTACTGAAATAAATCACCTCACTCCCTGTGGATTTAACTTGTCTCTCTCAAGTTTTAATGCCCTTTATCTTTGCATATTTTGTCGTTAAACCAGAGTTCTTTAACCGTAGTTGCTCCGCTAGATTTTCATGCTCATTGGAGCCTCCAAATCCCGGTCACCTGACATTGTCAGTGCAGAAAACGAACAGGATTTTTTTTACTTGAATGCCAGAAATAAATCCTCCCACTTCCCTACTCCACTGCCCTTGAAATAGGTCTGTGGGTTGAGGTGTAGATGGCAGGCTCATTTCCCAAACGTATTCCTTGTCACCAGCACCATATCTTCCCACAGGAATAGCAACATTCCCCTTCCTGATAATTATGAATGATTCTGCCCTTCCCCCTCTTCTCCCTCCATCCTTCCACTCCTCGATTCTCCTCGTATCGCACAGAGATGTAATTAATCATGTAGACACCCTGCTAGTCTTAATAGTAAGGGTGCCCTCTTCTTCTCTATCTCTCGCTCTTCCTCTATACTCTTTATCTGTCTCCCTCAATGCCTCTCAATCTCGCTCGCACACACAGTTTGAAGGTCTCATTAATCACCTGTTCGCATAGAAAAGCTCTGTAATGCATACCAGAGGGATCATTTGGTGGTTGGCCTCCCCCTGTCTTTTTACCCTCATCTCTATGCACTTTATGCACCACCGCAGCACCGTGCTTTCATTTTCAGCGTGTGTATTAGAGTGCGTCTGTCATCAGCGCGCTCATACGCTAGGATAAATACGATAATCGTCGCTAGCAGACTTGCCCTCTGGTCCCGCTCTATTTTTAGACGTCAGATGTCGAAATAGTTCAAGTTCTTAAAAAGGGCAGGCTGCGAGTCACCGCGGCATCCTCATAAAGCCGGGCCAGAGGATCTGCCAACCCAACCCCACAGACAAACCCAAACAACATTCACTGCACACAGCAAATAGATTATTTTTAAATCTACCAGCAGTTTATCAACAGAAATATTAAGAGCTTGTTCCCTCTGGTTGTATGCTGACTGGCAGATGGCTTATAGGTTCCTACAGTGCTGCCTTCAGTGTTTTCATAACAGACTGAAAGAGTTTGACAGATGAAACTGACATTTTTCTGTCAAAGCGGCTCCTGTTAAGATTTATGATGATGTGCCCGGAGGTTTAGACATTATAATAATATATACAGTACCATCAAACAGCTGAGATTTCTCTACCAGGAGACAAGCTGCATTAACATCTATTTCAGAGTAACTATGCCTTTAATATCTCTGGTTGTACCATCAATTTGGAAGAAGGCTCCTTTATTATGATGCAAGCCCGGAGTATGCAGGCTATATAATATGAAGCAGTTCACCCCTTTTTAATGTTATTACAGTGTATGTCATTGTGGGTAATCTTGCATATCTACAAGCTTTTACCAGATTAATGTGACAAAGCACCTTCATTTGCCAGGTAAACAAAAAAGTGGTTGCACTATTGACCAACAAAAACCTGGTCTAAACTCAGTGGTGCAGCAGTTTCCTGCTTTTGGAAGGGCACATTATTCAGATATAAGATGCAATGGCTTCACAGTTACACACAGAGACGTATGGCAGCTGTGCTAATAGGCAGTGAAAAGGAGTTACTGACGGAAAAGAGGATTGGGAGATGGTGGAGGCAGATAGTCAGGTGCAATAGTGCTGCACCTGACTTTTAAAGGGTAAGGGAGATGAGACTCTGATTGGTTTAATTCATGTTACACCCAAAACACACCTATGATTAATTAAGAGTCTAAATAACCTTTTGCCTTAATTTGTGCCTACATCATGCACAGTTTAAGGACTTGGAAAGGCCCTAAATGCATTCATCCAACCCACCCCAGTATTTTGGTTTGGCATAATAATATATATAAAAAAAACTAAAATACACAATTATGAAAAGAATTGTTGTTATGTTTGGACGCATTCAGTTACTTTCCCTTCTGCTGCTTTACTCTCTTTCAAGCCCGTTTCTCCTTCTGTCTCTTTGTCTGAATAAGTCGTCTTTGTCTGTGCTGTTTGTGTTGTCAGTGTGCGTGTGTGTGTGTGTGTGTGCCTGCGTGTGTGTGTGTGTGTTCTTGGCAGGCGCAGTTGCTCCGTAGCTTAAGGACGGCGTGTCCTGGAACTCGGGTTGATAAAGCCCAGCGGGGATGTCCTGTGTTGTCCCAAAGCAAAGTGCTTACATACCGTCCTGAGCTGTAATGAACAGTATGTTTGTGAACGACCACTGACAGCATATATATACCTTGCAATCTTTTTTTTTGCGTGGATGAAAGAAATTAGATTACTTTTGTTGCTTTTTTCAGGATCCAAATCAAGAATCCAGTGATAGATTTCCCTGATGCGTCTTGCTTCCCCTTCCAGCGTGTGTTTGTGTGTATGTGTGTGTGTGTTTAACTTTCCACTGTGACCACGAGCCAATGCTCCCTAAGAACCAACGTGACCATCCAGCACTGATCAAAACATACTGACATGGGGTCAGAAGCCTTACTAGGGTAACGTGACTAGCCGTGCCTCTGTACCAACCTGCACTGATTGGCTGTTTGAGGTGGGCTGGGTTGGCTAACTCTCCCACCTCTGGCTAACTGATTGGAGGAAACGTACGAGTAAACAAGGAGTTCTTTGAGCATGTGGCCTTTTACACAACACAGAACACACTGCATGCAGGCAAAGAAGAGAGCGAGACAGATGGGAATGATAGAAAGAGAGTGGGAGCGGTTGACATTGCAGTAGTAAAGTCTCGGTGATGACAACAGCAGGCTATTTCATGATTTAACAAGGTCACAGCCCTTAGAAAGCAGTGTGTTCATGTTTGTGTGTTCACTTTAACCGCAGTTTAATTCTAAGAAGAACTTGATTCTGCTGTTCACACCCTAACGATGGATTTGTCAGTCTCAGTAAGGCATCATAGATTGGATAGACCCCTTTCATAACAAAAAAATGAAGAGTTGATTTCTGCACGCCCGAGAATCTATTCACAAAAAGAGGAGCGGAGCGGGGGAATAAGAGGAGAAATATAAGCAGAATGAGGTGTGACAGGAATGCTTCTGCCAAGCTCCAGATCCCCGTCCAGTACACACACACGCACGCACACATAAATACGACTTAAACACACACAGGCGGAGAGAGAGAGACACCCAGCCGCTGGCCGGGAAACGCACATATGATTGAAGAGAATGGAATGTTCTGTCTGCAGTCCAGAGCTCAGGGCAGCTGGAACCTGCACCCGATGTGTGTGCATGTGTGTTTTTGTGTGTGGGTTTGTGTGTTAGTGTAGGGTCACAGTATAAATAACCGTCCTCTCTCTCCAGTGTTTGCGCCGACCAGCCGTGCTGTTTATTTATAAACTGCCTCATACGTGTCAAAGACCTGCGTGTCGTTGACGCCTCCACCTCACACCACCTCGCCACACTTTCACTGCTCACCTCTACGACTTAAGGCCGGTTTTTGGTTTGTGTCCACGTGGCTGCGAGGAATGGATGATATAAAACTGTGACTGCACTCAAAGTAAACTGGACACTTGTTTCGTGCACTGTATTCCATATCTTTGGTCATTTTCTGCAAGCCCGTTAGGAGCAGTTGGTTTGCTTGGGTCCTGGAAGTGCTGCACAAGAACTGCTCATCTGATCAACTCCTTATGTAACACTGCAAAACCTTTGGCCCTCAGCAATAAACACACCAAGTGTGAAGTCTATTTACCATATGGTTATTTAGATAAGCGAAGGACAATCATACATAATCAGACAGGTGGACAGACAGACAGTTACATGATGCTGCTATAGCGCCACCTGTTGGCCAAAATGTCTCCAAATCAAACGTCATATCTACACATCTCCACCAAATGAGGTTGCAATAGCACAAAGCATTCAGGAGATTAGTCATTTTTAGTCATATAAGCCTTGGCCACAGTATTTAAACCAGAGGAGCTTGCCTTGTTGTCGAGAAGTTGCATCATGTTTTCTGGTTCATGTGCAGAACGTGCACAGATGCACATAGCTCTGATTGTAGTATGTATAGAAGTGGGCTTGCTGTAGGATCAAGGCTTTACAATGACACAGATACTACTGCATGAACATTTTAAATATACACTTGTTGCACTTGTTTTTCAATTATTAACTACTTTTTCCATCTTAAAGAAAACATGAAGTAAAGCTCTTCCAAGCTTTCCCAAATAAGAGTTACTGTTGTGTAAAATACAACATGTAGTTGTGGTAAAAAAAATTAGGCTCTTATTAGTGTCTTTGTCTTTTATGTCGTCATGTATCTGTGGTTCATTTGCTCGAAGGCTACCAGTCGCCTGTTTGCACAATCTTGTTTCCCCTCTCTAAAGAAAGAGCACCACGGGGCAAGAACAGCATTATTTTCACCGCAGCCTATTGTCAATCCCTCGTCTTAAATGGTAACTAACGTTGTGCAACTTGTCTGCTTGACCCAGCAGCGGTCAGTGTTGACATTAGACTCAGATTAGTGTTGGTTTACATAATGGCTGATAAAGTGTGGTTATGTTTGGCTAGGACTCATACACACACACACATGTGCACACACTGTGCCAGAGGGTGGTTAAGTACACCAGAGGTGTGATGCTCAGGTCACGGAGTTGGTCCAATCACAGCAGTGGTAGCAGGGTCGAGGGGGCGGGGCTAACATGTGTGAGGCGAGAGCTGCAACCTTAAAGCACTTTGACCTTTGACACATTGCTGTCTCCCGGCTCCGTGACACCGTTACCCTCTGACCCGACGCTGTCCTGTAGCACAACATATGATGTGCTGCGAGTGTGTTTGTCTCTGAATTTCCTCCCAGCTGTGGGCAGGGAGGGCTGTTTCTGGGTTGGGCTGACCATTAAATGTTTCTTTCAGGCACACACTGAGTACAGGAACCTGGCAAAGTGAAACTGACCCAGTTCATACATTTGAGTTCAGATATGTGCTGTAGCTGGGTGATGAAATACACTTGCAACACCATGCAGACCCTCCCTTTTCTGTACTGCCTGGCTACGCAAACCAATTCCACTCAACCAATCAGCGTTGCTGGAGCTAGAACGGCTTCAACCAATTAGAAAGCGCTCTCAGAGTCGTCTGCACCAATCGGAGGAAGCTGCTTTCTGAGTAACCTCAGGGGTCTGAGTTTCTATACATTCACAACATGAATCTGTGGTGTTAAATTGATTTAATTCCCCCACTGTAGACTTAAAAATCTCCTTAAAAAAGGCCTCCTTAAAAATCCAGTGTAAACACACCTTCTTACATTCAGATTTACATAAATGCAAATATATATATGAGTTCCCACCTACGCACCTTCAGAAATCAGCATAATGAGAGAAAGGAGAGAGAGATTCCTAGCGTGGTTGCTGACAGTGATTAATTGTTCCCACATGTTGCTGACGGACAAAAAGGCCTCTGTGTTCCTGTGCTTTGGCTGCAGCTGGTGCGCACACGCACACACACACACACACACACACAAAAACACACACACACACAGCTGGGGCCTGTCTCACGAAGCAAGTTCAACTTCGTCAGGCTATCTTTGAGTCAGTCTGCTTCAAAAATGTAACGCTGGTGGACCTGGATAACCGGTCTCATGAAGAGTTGACTCTCTTGACCCAGTGTTTTTTCCCAACCAGCTAAACTAAATTGTTTAAGAGATTAGATAAATAGTTTGACATTTTGGGAATTATGTTTATTTACTGTCTTGCTAAGATGTCATGGCCGTACAGTAAATATTAAGTTAAAGCTCACGGTCAGCTTACCCTACAAAAACTAGAAACAAGGGCAAACAGCTTGCCTGGCTCCATCTAAAGTAAAACACAATCCAGCACCTCTAAAGCTCATTAACTACCACCTTATATCTGGAATTTTACTTTACAAAATACTTAATGGCTTGGCTCAGTGACCTCCGGGACTGGGTTGCATTAGCTTTGCATCATTTCAAACAAAGCTCAAGCACTTTGTAAGCTACCAACATTTTAAAGGTTGCACCAGGTGAAGTAGATCCAAAATAGGCAAAAATTACAACTTACACCTCGCCTTTAGAAACACATTGTTTCGTAAGGTGGGAAAACTTTACTTGCTGATAAAGTTATACAGGTATCACCTAATCAGAATGGTTTACCACAGTTTACGTAGCTTTTTGTTGTTGTTTGATTAACTATTTTTTAGCCGTTAGCTTGCATAGCAAAGTGTTCAAAGATAAGTGGGCATGACTGACAACACATCTAGTGCTTTTTTTCTGAAACGATCATAACGTGGAAAATATGAATGCCATATTTTCTAGTCGGCAACTTTTTCTTGGATTGTCGGCCTGACTGTTTAAATTGCGATATCGATATTCTGCGACAACACTTGGGTTAGATGAACTTTACGCCTACATCAACACAGCTTTAGTATCAAACTAACTAGTTCCAACGTATCGCTAAGTTTTTACTTTACACGCTAACTTAAGAGAGAACTTACACATTTCTGCTAGTGGTGGTTTGTATGCTAAGCTAAGCTAACCAGCTACTGGCTGTAGCTTCATATTTAACGACATGAGGGGTGGGATCAATCTTCAGATCTCTGAGATAAACAAGGAAGTAAAATGGTAAAAAACTAAACAGAAAAACAGAGAGAGAAAAGGAGAACTCCAAAAGAAATCCCTAAAATAAGCCGGTCAGCGTGAACAGCATCATTATCCCATAGATGGTTGTTGCTGCAAGCAGTGTGACTGTGTGTGTGTGTTATTTAGCTCTTGTCGCTGCATAGTAGGAGCTATGAATCAGAGCTGCTGTCTCAGTGAGCTGTTATTATTATTAATGGGAATACCCCAGAGGAGCTACAGTAGTAAGCACACAGTATCCCACTCACACTGCCATGTGACATGTACACACACACACATATATAACTGTGCATACATTCTGCAAATAACAAAACATTGTTTATTCTTCAATTACTCGTGAAGCGCTGCGATGGATAATGCCGTATTGATTCCAGCGATTACATCTATTTCCGTTATGAAGAGGAGATGTGATTCAGATTTCACAAACCAAGGGACTCCCCTTGTGTATTAGCAGGATTTGCCTAATATTTTGTAAACAAAGGGCCTTTGGAGACTTTTTCCACATCTGAGCCCTGAGAGTTAGGTAATATTAAGTGAAGTATGACAGCTGTTATCAAACTCAGGTGTTATTTAAGAGCAGTTAAATGAACTCATGGGACTTTGAATAATAGGATTGGTTTTGTCATCAGATACAATAAGAAACACAGCAGCCAGAAATGAGATGTTGTGGTCTACAGGAGAGACTGAATGTCTCCATGAAATGTGAAGCAAAGAAAATGTCAAAACATAAATGGTTAAAAGGTCAGTCCACTAAAAATCATAAAACATATTTTCCACTTACAGAACCACAAGTGATTCAGTTTTTATTTGCCAGAGTCTCTCCGCCACTGAGACTTCTGCTCCATCCCAGTATTATTGAGTTGAACACATTTTTCTTGTGGTGCTCAAAGACCAATAGGGTCCCGATGCAGCACTGCAGGCTCAGGCCAGCAGCGTGTTGTTTTATTGCGCTTATTCTTAATAAATAAAAATAAAAAATATAAAAATTGAGTAATGATAATGTTAATAAATAAGTAAACGCTTGCTATCATATCCTGTTGATAGTGTCTAGTGTGTCACTCCTTCTCCAAGCTGAGGATCATAAAAGGTCTGACGGAGGAGGTGGGTCCCAGTGTGGAGCTCTGTAACTAGACCCTTCTCCTTTAAAAAATGGCATTTGAAAAATGTGTTTTTCCAGGAAATATATCTTGGAAACGATCCAGAATAACAGAGATAATGAGCATGTGGGAGGATCTACTACTTCTACTACGTACTCCACACATACAGCACACGTAATACTGATTCATAGCGGGCGCAGCTTTCTTCCTCTCATCTTGCAATCATCCTCCGCTCACCCTCTTTCTCACCATCACTCACACATTTTCACTTGGCACCCCATTTATTTATTTCTTAATTGCTGTCCATGCTTCGGTTGCAGATGTCCTGTTTCCTTTTGTCGCTGCTCCATCACACCGAGTTAGAAAAATCTCACCTGACATTTGAAGGATACGAGCAGTGGCACGGAAAAGAGAAACATTAAACAAGTGGCTTTGTTGGGGAGGAGGGAGTGGGGACGGTGCAGGGGATAAAGGTGGTGTAGGATGAAGCGAGGGAGGAGGATTGATGAAGTGTCAGGTGCTGGCAGGTAAATGTTTACAGCAGCGGCAGAAGGAAACTCACATTCCATTCATTCTCATTCATCCCTCTAAGAATTCCTCTTTTTCCTTTAGAAAGTCTGTCTTCTGCCAGTATTTACATCTCCCTGGCAGCTGGAAACATTTAGCCAGTGTGTGTGTATGTGTGTGTAAAATGTTCTGTAATGAAGCAGCATTACGTCATGCCTCTAGAGATGCTGGCAGAGGATAAACACTGGTCTCCCTGGTATCTCTTCTCTCAGAATACACACACATTTAGGAAGCGTGCATTCACACAGCATTCATGATTAAATGCAACTTCTAATGGGTTTGCTAAGGCACTGCAGAGTTCGCAAAAACACACAGTCCTGCAGGAAAATAATCTTTTGCATGTACAATTGCAAAACCTGGCATTTCCACAAACACACACACAGGGTCAGAGGTTCAGTTTGGCCCCAGAGATCAAACCGTCTTTCTCTGCCAACGTAGCATTCAGAACGGTAACTTAAGCTTTTCTTTTCTCCTCTCTGGTTGAACTGCCTTTGACCAGAATAACAATCCAGACCAAATTGTCTGTAAACTGTTGCCCAGGAAAAAAAAAGACGGGACTGCTTCATGGAAAACAATATTGTGATTCCCACAAAAACTCGCAAATTCTGGCCCTCGCTGTTTGGAGCCCAGAAATCTGTTCTGTTTTAGGGAGTAAAAATATACACGGGACTGAGAGGAAAACAGAGAGGGGAAAAATTTGTGCATGTTGTGGATGGCGGTTCGGTTGTTTATATGGGAGGATATAGCATAGCCCCAGAGTCCCCGAGGGCCCATAAGAGCTATGTGTTTGTGAAACAACAGAAACTGCGGAAGAGGAAGGGGGTATGGAAAGAGAAGGAGGCAGAATAAGGAATTTAGTGAGGCCTTCGGTCAGTTGTGAGGCTCAAAAAGAGAAGGAAAAAGGAGAAGAAGAAATGTAATAAATGGTCACAAAAAGCTCATTTATATACTCATTATCCTTCAAATGAAAAAGGTTTATAATCATGTCTTCTGACTGTGAGTTGATATTCGAGACTGGCACTGAATGCATGTGCACGTTTCTCTCAACATTTATCTGTCATCATCACACTGTCATACAAGAACCATGAAATGATGTCCTCTTAAGTAACCAGATGGCTGAGAGTGCGTGTTGGTGTGGGTGTCTGTGTGTGCGTCGGTGAAAACGGGGGGGTTGTCCAGATGATCATGTGCATGGGTGTAATTTACAGATCAAGTGAAGATGGAATTTTGAGTCTTAAATAACTGCAAAGCCGGAGCTTACATGATACAATCCTTCTTTTAACCTGCACTAATCGATTAAAAATCCAGCAGTGACTGTGTTAAGATGACATTTCTACAGTATAAACGTGTTTTTTTTATATTTTACATTGCTGCAATGGCAATCAACAATAAAACTCAGAAGATCTTCTCCTGTTTAAATAGTGCTGTATAGTTGAGTGCTGCTACTACAGCAGAATGAACCCAAGAATAACAGATTTTTGCTGTGATTTAATTGTAATAAATGGATCAAAAGTATGTTGAAATATCTACATCATCATGCCGAGGTGTAAAAAGTATAACGTCATGCTTTGTCAAGTCTGTCTGCAAGACGACAAGCAAACAACTTTTAAAATGGTTGTTTTCTGAATGGAGTTTGGCTTGGTCAGGGCTACACTATGCAGGAAAATCTTAACATTGTCAGGCTTTTGCGGCACAGTGTAAGGCAAGAACTCGCTTGAGTCGAAAAATTTCAACTTGCAGGAATGACGCAAATATCTTGTTTTTGTCCCGTGTCTAGACTAGACTTTTCACGCCATGCAAGAAATTTGCGTTAAATTTGGTGCAAACACACAACGAAGCAAAGAAGTGCTTTGAACTGAATGTTCAAAAAGACAATGCTAACATGCTGATGTTTAGCAACTATAATTCAATTCTAACATTAAACATGAAGTAAGGATGAGAAAAATGGGAGTATCTTTTTTTTCAGGTATTTGGTCATAAACCAACATATTGGAAAACTTTAAATTATGGTGTGATGGTGGAGAAAAAGACAGGAAATCATCAAGTCAGTAGGCATTATCCACTGTGAACAATGAATGTATGAACAGCATCTCTCGAGCTAAAGATGTGTGTACAATCGCTTTACAGTGGAGTGTAAATGTAAACAAAGCCAGCAGCGAGGCAACAAGTGATTCAACAGGGGCATTATACTAAAGGCACTCTGGGCCTTTTAATGTGTACATACATCTCTGTGTTGTGAATAAAACTCTTGATCATTAGCAGGGGCTGTCATGTGCACCAGTTTCCCCACAATGAGCCTTTTGGGCTCGCACAAGGAAGGAGCTCAGATCAATATACACCAGACGAGACTCACACACAGGCACGCACAAACACACATGATCTGACACACAACAAGCTCCTTAAGCAACACAGGGACTCTTTGTATGTGTCATTCATAATCGAGAAGACGCTTGATTATAGACCACTGTCTCTGTTTTCTCCTTTATACTCACAACACAAAAGCTACAGCGGGAACAATGCAGACATCAGCGCTAAGTGCTGCTGCACGTTAATGTGTTCCTGTCTATATTTAGTGGATGAACAATTGAAACAATAGGATTTTTGCTTTGTTGGTGTGTCTAGTCACCAGAGCAACTGTTTACATTGCTGCAGAATCAGCAGTAGTGGGTGGTTTATGGATCAGTGTTGTTGGACTTAATGAGAGGTATTCATTGAGTTTTGTATCGGTAAAAGGGAAGAAAGAATACGACAAATCAATATTGATGCCATTCATTGTCAGAGTAATTGTTTCAAAAGGATTTTACACATCACTCAACTCTTCTCTGTCTCTCCTTTGTGTTACAGAACTCCATCCGGCACAATCTTTCCCTCCACAGCCGCTTCATCCGCGTCCAGAACGAGGGAACGGGGAAGAGTTCCTGGTGGATGATCAACCCAGAGGGAGGGAAAGGCGGCAAGGCTCCTCGCCGGCGTGCGGTGTCCATGGACAACAGCAACAAGTACACCAAGTCCGCCCGTGGCCGTGCCGCCAAGAAGAAGGCAGCTCTACAGGCCGCCGCCGCCGCAGCCGGCGAAGGTGGCGGAGACAGTCCCTCAGGTCTGTCAAAGTGGCCTGGAAGCCCGACGTCACGCAGCAGCGAGGAGCTGGACGCCTGGACAGACTTCCGCTCCCGCACTAATTCCAACGCCAGCACACTGAGCGGTCGTCTCTCACCCATCCTGGCCAACCCCGAGCTGGACGAGGTGCCCGATGACGAGCCTCCTCTCTCGCCCATGCTGTACTCCAGCCCTGGCAGAGCGCTGTCTCCTGGGAACGCCACGACCAACGGGAAGGCTGTGCCGACCGAGCTGCCTCGTCTGGCAGACCTGGCAGGTACAATGAACCTAAATGACGGACTCACAGATGACCTGATGGATGAGTTGCTGGATAATATCAACCTGGTGCCAACCGTTTCAGGACCGGCAGCTCCAAATGGTTCCTCAGGGTTCAATTTTGGGTCCAAACCCAACGGGCTCGTCTCACCCTCCTCCACCTCCGCTCCCTCCACCAACGCTCCTCCTAACGGTGGAGTTAATGGTTACAGTAACTCCATCTTCGGCCCCCACACGACGGGCTCCTCTCTGCGTCCGTCCCCCATGCAGACCATCCAGGAGAACAAGCAGACTTCCTTCTCCAGCATCAGTCTGTCTCGCTTTGGCAGCCAGACACTACAAGACCTGCTCAACTCTGACAGCCACAGCCACAGTGACGTCATGATGACCCAGTCTGACCCTCTGATGTCACAGGCCAGCGCAGCAGCCGTCATTTCCAAGAACTCCCGCCGTGGACTCATGCTCCGCAATGATCCCGTAATGACCTTTGGGACCACTGGAGGGCTTCAGGGCAGCCAAGGGGAGATCCTGCAAATGAACAACCACAACCAGAGCTCTCTGAGGGCTCTAAACGGAGGCCTGAACCTCGCCAACGAGGCAAACGCTCTGGCAAACGCCAAGCAGCAGCTCCTACTTTCACCTTTGGGAGGAAATGGTTCCTCTTCCATGCAGATCGACACCTCGATCTTCCTAAACGGGACAGTTAGCAGCAGCGGAGGGATCTGCCAGGATCGGTTCCCTACAGATCTGGACCTGGACATGTTCAACAGCAGTCTGGAGTGTGATATGGACTCCATCATCAGGAATGAGCTGATGGACGCAGACGGCCTGGACTTTAACTTTGACTCTCTGGCCAACATGAACGGAGTCGGCAACTTCACGAGCACCAAGCAGACCTCTCAGAGCTGGGTACCCGGCTGAGCGTACGGGCCGGGGAGGAGCAGAGCAGGTGTGTATGTTACAGTGCTTGTGCATGTTGTGCAATAGTTGGATAGAGGAATTAGGGATGCATTGATCCAGTCTTTCCCTCATGATTCCAAAAAACTAAACTTGATGCCCCTTAAAATTTTGATATCATTTTTGTTTTCTTCCACAATGTAAAATCCAGCACCAATATACTTCCTAGACTTGTAAAAACATAATCTATATTGTTCAGAAGGTTTTTCATGCTGTCGAATTATTTTTTAGAGATGTAAGAAAAATATGAATACACTTGACTTTTGTAATATTATGTTGTTTTATATTGTATTGGTGCACAAAAACACTTTCAATTAGTAGATTAAATGCAAATATTCGTAGCAGACAGACAAAAAGTAGTGCGATGATGTTGTAGGGAATAATAAATGTAATTTTCACTCTTCTGACTGCATTAAAAAGTTCACTTTGAGTGCATATGGTGGTGTGTTCCTGATGTTATGTTTTTAAAATGTATGTAAAATGTAATATATCAACTTGCTTGAACATAAATAGCTCTTGTAGCATGATATATAATGTATTGCCAGAATAAGCCAATCCACAGCCCTAATTGCTGCGGTTGTAAACAGATACAGACCTGAAGAAAAAAGCACTGAACAGCTGTTATAAACCACAACAAGAGTCACAGCTATAATACAATACTACAGTCCTGTGAATCCACATGGAAAAGGTTCTCTCAGCGTAATTACATGCCTCTGTATCTCTTCAATAAAACCACTTCAACCATTTCCCCCAAAACCAAAACGGACCTGCTAAACAGCGTAGCCTCTCCACTAATTAAGATAATCCACAGACTTTGTTTTGAGCAGTTTTATGTCGCAGCAATACGAGAAAGAAGATCCAACATAAAACTGCTCAAAACAAGTGGCTTATGGAGTAGAGAGTCAAAAGTTTGGACACATCTTCTCATTCAATGATTTTTCTTTATTTGTATTAAATGTTAGAGATTAATATGTACTTTGATGGTTTCAAACACATTAAGAAGGCAAGAAAATCCACAAATTATTTTTTGACAAGGTGTTTCTGTTAATTGGAAACAATTCCCGGTGCTATGAATCTGAATGAGTTTGTGCAAAATCATTAAAGTAAAAGGTACTGTGAAGAATCTAAAATACAAAACATATGTGTTCTTTCATAGTTTTTATGCATTTAGCATTAATCTGCAATGTTAAAATACTATAAAAATTAAAGAAAAAACACTGAATGAGAAGGTGTGACCAAACTTTTGACTGGTAGTGTATTTGTTGACACTTTAGCAGTTCCATTATATTTTAAAGAAGCAGGTTTTATTTTGGGGTGAACTGTCCCTTTAAGCACACTAGCTTACTGTTTACCGTGAGTGAGCAGAGACCTGATTCTGATCGGTGCATCAGCAGTGGAAACATTTGACTTTAAAACAAAAAAAAGGTTTGCTTTTCATAAGTGCAGTTCAAATACTGAGACATAATCATGTCGTCCTTTATCTCTCCAGGTCTGAACTGTGTAGTGCAAGAGAAGATCAGACACACAACATCCTTTTTGCCAAACCTGCCATCAGCACAACGTAAAATATGAACCCTGTGTTTACAGAAGAAGACTTCCTCTCGAGAGCTTTACCTTCGCTCCCACACTGGTGAACCGTGAACGATCCGACAGACTCTAGAGATACTGCACATCAGCCCTCAAAGCCTCCTGTGAAACAACAACAACAACAACAACAAGAAAGCTATGTCAAACTCACAAATCTTAGAATTATGCAATTTTCCTTTGACACCCAGTCTGTGTTGATATCAAAGAGACACTGCTTTATCAGAAGGGGTTTCAGGTGGAATACAAGGACTAAATATCAAGCAAAGATTGAAGGAGCGCACGGTGCAGTTGTTCCCGATGAAGAAAAAAAAAGTGTAAAAATCAAGAAGTGATGTGGTGTAAATCTGATCCAGTGGTTTCCTGGGATGTGTTTTGTTTAAAAAAAAAATCCCTCCGTTCTCACTTAGTGATTTTAAATGTTCAGTGTTTGTTTTTTGGATTTTTTCTGTTTTATCATAATTGTTTCTGCATCATACATGTCATTGGTGTATTGACGAAATGAAAAGATGGAAACGGAGTATCTTACTCGCTGAGTGGCCACGCATACATGCAGACACACAGGCAAACAGACAAACCTACTAACTGCCCCAGTTTGAAAACCTTTAAAAAGGTCTCAACTTAATGCCATGCACTTCCAGTTTTGTTCTTATAAATTGCCTCAATTCAATATACTGAGGGTTATGTTGCAATTAGCTGAATATTACAAAAAAATATTTGCTATGTTTTGTGTATATCTAACTGTAAAAAAAATATGAAAATAGACAAGAGGAAGAAACTTTTTGTACAGTGCAGGGCAGTGTAAAATTCAAGAAGGAGTCGGAAAGATCTCGTCTGTCTTTTCTTAGATTTCTTAACTTCTCGTGAGTTCTGTCGAGGTCGTTTATCACTGCATAATGATGTAGCCAAAATGAATACCTGTGTCCTAGGGTTGTGAACATTTCCACACCATTACAGGTGCTATGTAAACAGTGTTGAATCCTGCCCTGAGAGCACGCCGTGCATTTTTTGTTCGTTCTGTTTCTGTCCTGCAGAAGCCCAAAGCTGCAGCCACTTGTAGCACGGCGAGGTTGAACCTGTAGACGGCGGCGGAGGGGGAGCGGGAGCAGGGTTGTTTTTTTTTTTAGGCTCATTCCTCTAGAAGCCATTTGTTTCTCGAGTAAAAACAATAAGCTATCTCTGTATATTGCCAAATTACTTGAAACAAACAGTAGGATATGCTGGCAGCCAAATCACAGCACACATACACACACATATTGCACACACACATAGATAGAAGAAATAATACCAGGGATCTGTGTTAAGCTCTGCTGTTTTCTTGTCATGAGCTTGTGGGGCTTCTTATGCATATATAGAATCACTCAGGGGGGAAAAGGGAGGCTTCCCGTGTAAGTAACATCAAGTCACATTCTAATGGTGTTTTAACATTTCTTGATAAAAACAGTAATGCTTTGTGTTTGTGAACTTGTAACCTGTGAACTTTTGGCCGTCACGCTGAAGAGGAAGAAGGAAGACAAACGTCAGGATTAAGACTTCACTTCGCGGTCTGTTTTTTTCCGTTTTTTTTGGCTGTCATAGCTTTTTTTTGTTTGTTTTTCTTCCTATTGTCGGACTTGCATACACACATCCCCTCATGGACACGCCTGGTGCTCCTGCAGGTGACTTCCTGTATCTCCTGAGTACATGTTAACGTGTGTTTATCTGTGGAGTTTATTTCTGTTGAAATTAATCTCACGAGGATGTGTAATCCCCTCACTATCCCTCATGATGCATACAGCACAGCCGACTGTATGCATGTATGTATTTATGCATTATGAATTGTGTGAAATGCATATATACTCGCTGTATGTCCTTATATACTCATGTAGTACTTGACCCTTGGATTTTGTGATACCTCTGAAGGTAAAGGTGAAGAAATGACGTTACACGCCCGGTGGGAGGGAACACTGTTACCAGCGATTTAATTGTTGAACCAGATATTGAAAAAGGTGAAAAAGCACCGTTGTTGTAGCATCTGGACGCCCTGGTATCCCTTCTCTGACTGGGGTAGAGACATGAAGTGTACGCCCCGCTGTGTATAATAGTGTACAGATGTGTGTATATCACTTTGAGGCCAAGGCGGAGGAGTGTGTGTGCATGGTTGGCTAGAATGATCTACCGTGCTATCTAAGGTTTAGTGCATGACCTAGCTGTACCCCTCTAGACCCTTCCAATGGTGCCGTCCTGCAACAGAAATTGTAACACAAAGAGGAACCCTGTGTCTGTAGCACTCAAACACACACATTTTTAAAAATCAGGGCTTACACTTGCACCATCCTCCCGCATTAAAGGGTATATTATTACGAGTGTGTGTGTGTGTACATCGAGGCAGACGCAGGGAAAAGCCTCTTTGACGGACGTTCCTCAGCTTCACACTTGTTTATATTCCACGTGGAGTACAGCAGGTTCACGTCCTGGTGCTCTCAGTGAGCGTCTGGTCATAACTTTGATGAGCGTCATCTGACAACGAGCTGGAATATCCTACACACTTGTCACATCTAAGGTTTCCAGAGCATTTATCACATGTCTTGGCAGGGGGGGGAAGCCTGAGCCATCACCCGAACTGCTGAGCATTTTAATTTATCTACACTGACCGTACTAAACGTTAGGAGTGCTTTCTGTGAAGAAGACTGACAAGGTCGATCCAGGGGACGCTGTAATCCTTTGTGTTTAAAGGGGGCATATCAGGAAAAACTCATTTTTCAGTAATTGTGTATGTACATTTGGGTATGTGGAGTGTTTATCCACCTACAGACTGTGAAATAAGAACCCAGTCTCCTAATGATGTCGCATGTAGGCTCATTAGAATGAACGGCCCCCCAAATAAATTTATGCTGGAGAAGTATTGAGGTTTATTCACATCACTGCTGATTGGGTAACGTCTCTCACACACACATACCTTAAAAGCCTGTGTCACACGTTTTGATATCGAACGTGACCATGTGGCTTCTGCTTTAGTGTTAGTATAAAGAGCAACAAAGTACGTGCAGGCTGGATGACTGGGTCAATCACAGCCTGTTTGGTTAGATTTAGGCACCAGATAGATCATGGTTTGGGTCAAATTAGACACTTTAAAAACATTAAGTGTCAGTAAAGGCTTTCTGGCAAAAAAGATTTCTGCCACAGTTATCTTATGGCAGCTGGATTCTCACAATATCAAAAGTTAATGTGGAAAATCGCCAGATCGCCGGAGATTGCAGATCTTAAGTATGCATTTGTGTCTGCTACACCTACAAGCATGGTTTAGGTGGTGTGGTGACTAGTAATGACGCAACAGTGAAGTAGACAGTATTTTACAGATGGTCCTTCAATCATCTACCAAGTGTTTTTATAGAGTTTGTATAGTTTCCAGTGATGATGTCTCAGATGGTTCTATGTAACAAACAGAAGGAGAAGTAAGTCAGGAGAAAATGCACAAACTAACAAAAATGTACCTATATACAAGTAGTTACAGATTTTAGAATAAATATATACAAGTAGAACAAGCGAAGGCACAACTATCCCCATGCTGACCAATCAGAGCAGAGGCTCAAAGAAAAAAGCATGAAAACATGTTCTAGTATGAACACATTATGTCCCCTTTAAAGACGGGTTCTTGTTCCTGGATAAACTGCAAATCTCAGTCACAGAAAGGTGCTCCTCACATGTTGTACATTCGGTGTAAAATGTTTTGGCTCTTTGGGAAGATAGTTTACACTTAGTCATAGTGGAGCCGGCCTTCCACACGAACCACTCAGTGCTACTGCTACATTCAGGCACAGACTCTCTCCTCTTGTGCCCAACACACACACACAAACACACACCTGCAGCACAACACGTGCAAGTTTAAAGCTAAGAAAAGCAAAAAAAAAATAGAAGAAACATACCACTAAATACCTTAATCACCTCTTGGACGTTTCTGTTTCATTATCTTCTCTTGGACCTTTTCCATCCTTGTTTCGAGGCCCAGGCCAGCTCCCCTCCGTTCGCCCTCTGAACTTTGCCCTTTGAACTTTGCCCTTTATTAATCTTGCTTCTTCTCGACTTGATGTTAGTGGGTATTTTTCCTGTGTATTCCATTTTGAATTGTAATCTAGTTTGTATAAGAAATGGTGCGCATGTAAATAAAGCTTGGTGAGGCTCCACACCCTTTCCATGTCCTTGTCTTAAATGGTTTTATTGCTTCAAAAATGTGAAAGTATTAGAGGTGCATTAATTTCACGAGTGCTGTGGAAGCACAGGGCCGCTGTTAACAGCTCATATAGCCACGAGAGGAATTCTCAGCCCAGCGAGGAAAATGTTACAGCTCTTGCCTCGCCGTACATGTGATGTTAATTCACAAGTTATTCTGCCAAGTGTTTTCCAAAACAGTGTGTGAGCGCTTGAGCAGGAACAAATTTAACCCCACACTCCCTCCAGGAGATAAATCTCTTTCTCATGTCAGTCTGGAGGGATCTAAACAGCAAAACAACTCCGTGTTCCTCACAAGTTCCTGGAAGTCCTCTTGCACAATGTTTGTTTTGTGTAAAGCTGCATTAAATGAGAGCAGACGTACAGCGTCCCTCTGATACCTGACACCGCGCTCGCTGCTTTTCCTCGGTGGTTGCGAAACATAAAAGGGAAAGGCAGAAGGGGGGAACAGTTAGAGATGGGGGTCACTTGTGTGTCTGAAATTTCCCCCAGGCGTTTGGGCCAAATATTAACACAGACCCTGACCAGGCCGCTCTGCTGACACTCTTCTTTTCCCCTTTCTTGCCTCCCCCCCTGTTGAGAACAACCAATGGGCCACTTCCCCCCTCAGCCAGAGGTCAAGCCTGTTATCATAAAAAGATTATTCCAGATTAACCTTTAAATTCAAGAGCAATTTTGACTCATGACTTCAGCATTTCTACACTCCTGCCTCTAGCACTTATCAAAAAAAAGTTTAATTATAGTCTCTGGCACCACCCATGTTCAGCTCCATATCACGGACATCCAATTACAGACCACTTCTGCAAAGTATTGTATGCACTTCAGTCTTTGTCAGAGTAAAAACCAGCCTGAATGATTTGTGAAACCCAAGCCGTGTCGTCATATACACTACGGTACATTCATAACCACACTGTTTGTCATTGCTGCCAAACCCCGGACACGCATCAGGTACTTTAGGTCTACCAATGTGGCCCTTTCATTTTGTCCTCAAATATACAAAAGAACCTCAAACAAACACCAAGTCCTTTCTGTTTGCTCGGTATCTTCCAGCCCTCTTTCATGAGGGGGAAAAAAATCCACTGTGCTCTTCCAAACAGACATTGCCAAAGCTCGGGGTTGACTGCAAACTCCAAAATACTCAAACATGCTTTATGACTGCAGAGAGCAGGCTCACCACAACTACAAATACCAAACCCACATTTCAATAGCAGTTCCCAGTCAGCTGGTCACCTGACTGACTACATGTCTGGCCTGGCTGCAGTCGCACCAGTCTGAACGAGGTCACGGAGGTTACAGGCTGGCTGGAAACTCTTCTGAGCTCCTCTGGTTTGTGTGTGTGTGTGTGTGTTTTCCTGACTTATTTTAGAGCAACTACATCAAGAGTCAGTCATTTTGAGCCTAGCGTGATGATGGGCGTCATTTTAAGCTTTAAATTGACAGGAAACTAAATGTGGCTTTCAAATTTTCACTTTAGGATCACATTTTGTACAACAAGAGCATTCCAAAGCTATTTATACATAAATTATGTCATTTTGTACACAGCAGAATAAGCACCAGTCTTCTTCTGCTTGTTGTCTCACCAACTGGTTTCAGGTCGTGTCATAATAACGAACTATTTGTTTGCTCGCCGTCTTCACCTCCTCCCACATTTTGGTGTTTAATCTGCCTCGTTTCATGTCAGTGGGCTCCTATTTTGTAAATGTCATCTCTGTTTTAATACAGGAAATAATTAACCTCTTTACTCACTGCATGCAACCGGAAATCAAACAAACAAGATCAATTCCACAAAATTAGAACCAGTTCAAAACTGCTTTGCAGTAGCTCATAATAAACCAGTGAAAACTTTACCGTAAGCTAGGCGTCTCTTCATTCTAATAATCACTCATTATATGCATTTATTCATTCATTTAATGTCCTGAACCGACCCAGTCCCAGCTGACATTAGCCGAGAGGGGGGTACACCCTGGACAGGTCACTACACAATCACAGGCCTGAGCCACAGAGAGAGACAATCATTCTCGCTCTCATTCACTCCTACGGGCAATTCAGAGACACCAATTTAACCTAAGCTGCATGTTTTGGGACTGTGGGAGGAAGAGGGGACTCACACCAACACGGGGAGAACATGCAAACTCCACACACAAGAGCTGCACACCGGATTCGAACCTGTGACCCTCTTGGTGTGAGGCAAAAGTGCTGCAACAAGAACATATCCACCAAATTTCAATGGTTCAGAATCCTGATTTGCACAGCACTAATAATTACTCATGTTGTGAAAAAGAACTAACTGGGCATCAAAACTTCTTGGATGGGTTCAGCCAATGGACAGTGCTGACATGATTTACTTACAGTCAATGGAATAAACTAATTTCTTCATTTTCCTGCCTATAACTGAACCTCTTAGCTCGGGTACGGCTACATGAAGCATCGCACTGTAACACCTTCTAATATGTCCACCTCTAATCGTCTCTCCACCCTCATGACCTATGACTAAATTCTGTCCTCTAATCCCGGTCCGCTCACTAATAAACCCCACCTTTGAGTTAAGCCATTTATAACAGGTATGACCAACCTGAGGCCACATTTTCGTTTGAACCAAAACAAAAGACTTCGGCATTAATAACTTTTGCAAGAAGACAGAGTGCCGCCTGGACTGACTGCAGGGTGACGAGTCACCGCGGCTCCCAGTGCTATTAGTCATAATGACAGGTTGGTCCTGACATGGAGATAAAACAGCTAAATACAGAGTAATAAGACATGTGTGCACTCACTTTAGTATTTTTCCATCTATCTACTGCTTGTGAATCTCTATCTTTTCCCTCCACATGTGCACACAAAGGGAGACACACGATGCCGTGCACAAATGCACCGACTGGCTAATGAGAAGTGAGTCATCAATATGTGGTGTTGGGTTCAAAGTGTAAACAAGATGGAGATGTGATGGATCTGTTGAGATATGGCCATTAGTGGGCTCCTCATCCCCCAGCACTGACACTGCCCCGCTGATGGATGTGGCAGGGCTTCTCTTAATCTCTACAGCTCGCCTCATCCCTATACCTTATCTGAACTCACACACACATACATGCTAATTGCTGCTGGTCACATGAGGACGAATCAAAGACAGTGGAGGGGGGGGCTGAGAACTGAGCAGTCGTAAGTGATACTTCTGTGTGCGTTTGTGTGAGTGTGTGCATGCGCGCGCTAAGTGCTGCAGTGGAATGATGTCATCTCTGTAATGGCACACCGGCACAGAGCGGGTGAGCATTGTCCCGCAGCACCTCCATTCACAGGCTGTGATCAGCGTCATCACGGCAGATTATAGCTCAGACTCACAGCCTGTGGTGGAGCGACAGATCGCTTCACACTGCTCAGACCTTTTGTGATTACACACACACACACACACACAATAAACATTTTCCAGCAGACAAACAAACAACCATCATCATCATCATCATCATTGTGGATTTACACATTGTTTGGTGTAATTTGTGAGCAATCTCTACAGAATAATTTACAAAAGGGCTGCTTGATTATAGCCAAAATCATAATCATGATTATTTTCATCAAGATTATTTGACACAATTTTTTGGGGAAGCATCATTATTTAATTTTAAATAGATTTTTTTTCTTGAACTTTAAAAATACTCCATCTGAGAAAATAAAAGAAATTAAAATAAATAGATAAAGAAGATAAATAATATACAATAATTATCTGTGTAAATACATTTAAATAAATAATAAACAAAAATAAATAAATCAAACCCATTTATTACCCTTCCACATACTTCTTTATTTTACTTAATTTATTTACATATTTTTGTTTTAATCTTTATTTTTTATTACCACTTCATACCTTGATTACGTATAAATAAAATTTGACCCTCTTCCTATTTATTTACAATGTATGTCAAGTTTTTTTTTTTTGTCTCAATGTGTTTTTATGTTTGAAACGCACAAAATGTATGTTTGAATATTATATTTGCATTGTAAAATTTACATTCTGCCAATAAGAAAATACATTTTAAAATACAAATAAAATGTATTTAATATAAAATTAGATCTGAATAATGTGTTGTAGTGCACAAAAGTGCATAAACATATATTGGAAATTTGGGAAAATTGTATAAAAAATATTCTTGTCAGTAACTAAGTAACAAAAAGTGCACCGCTGTAAAGGAAATGGACGTGCTGGATTTAAATCACAAGATAAAATGAGAGAAAAAGAGTATAATAACCGTCTTATCTTGATTATCTTGCTTTATAAAAGCTGGAAGCCAGGTGTGAAAATGAAACAAGCTCTAATTTATTCCCACACAACGACAGGCCTGTAAACTCGCTCTCTTCCGTTTCCCTTTGAGATTCACACTCCGTGCGTCCATATGGGCCCATCACAAGTACGAACGTGTGAGGATGTGATGCACGGCGTCACGTGAGAAGTGACAGGCAGAGGTGAGGTGCAATGAAATGACAGAAATAGAGATATGAGAGGAAGTGTGAAGAACTGGCTGCCTTGGTGGAAAGACTGGAGCGAAAGAGAGTCAAAGGTGGCGAAATGTTGTAAACGTTAAAATGATAACATTACATTACAAGTAATCCTGCGTCATCAGAGCCCTTCACAGGACAAAATGAGACAGTGGTGGCTTTTACAAGGACGGCGGCATCACCTCGGCCTGTGGCGTCATTCCCCTCCTCTCCTTTCATCTTCTCTGACCTCTAGGACTCTCATAATTGGAGGAGGATCTGGTCCACCTCTGGCTCTGGCTGC
>CAFUXE010000749.1:163399-194532 GCA_903364295.1 Serranus cabrilla
CTCTGTGAGAAAAGCCTATTGTGAGAGTGCCAAACACAGACCTTGATGCTCACTTTTTAAACAGATTTTTTTTTTCCAGGCCTAACAACATGAGCAGGGAGCAAATGTCTGGCACAAGACAAAACACACTCGGCATTAGCATTCCAGCATCTGTAACTGCTTCGCTAATAGACTAATAATGGAAGAAAGAACGAGTCCTGCCCTGTTAGAGAGAGCTGCTGGATGTGTGTGTGTGTTTCAGGATGTTTATGTGTGGTCAGATGGCCTTGGTGAAAAAAGCGCTGCGAGGGCCGATGCAGGGGAGGAACACGGTGAAACACACACAGACAGGTCAGCACCCAACACCCACATATCTATTCATAGAAACAGACATCATCAAGATAGGGCCGAGTCGCCTGCATTTTGATTAGCATACAAAATGAGACGGACACGCCTCACTGGGATCTGTCACGTTGATGGCAATCTCAGGAGGAAACAAAAACCAGTTCCTCTCTTGGTCCTGTATGAAAATCTACTCTTCACATGGAGGATTTAAATTATGTTAAAATAAATAGTTCAACATCTTGAGAACTCTTGCCAAGAGTTAGATGTGAAGATTGATACCACGCTCTAATCTAAGAGTCAGTTAGCTTAGTTTAGCAATATGACTGGAAACAGAGGACAAAACACCCTGTTATGCTGACTGGCTATTAACTGCAGCTGTTTCAGTGTTCTGCTATTGATTTTATTCTCCTTTTTTCGGGAATTTCGGGACATGTTCATGCATGTAAATAAAGGTTTAAAGGGATAGTTCGGATTTATATAAGTGGGGTTGTGAGGTACTGTCCATGGTACCTGCAGTAGATTGTGGATGGCATGTTAAAGGGGGACCTATAGCTGTAATCTATGCTCTCTTTAAAGCCACCAGACTCTGTTGACAAAACAGTGATTTTACCTCACACACCGTCTCGACTGGCTAGTTTGTTTTAGCAGCAGCAACTGTTCTGTGAGCTAAAAGTGGTGTTTTTGACAATGGAGTCTGGTGGCTTTGATGGGAGCATTGAGCGACTTCAGATCCTCCTGAATGAACTGAAACGGCTGTTTGACAGTTGTGAAAATATCCAAATAATTACACTAAACAAACTTACACTAAAACTGATCTTGATTCATCTTTTTAGGAGCCTAAAATCTGTCCATAGTAGTTCCTTGCTCAGTCTACCTGTCAGTAGTGAACAGGCAACAGAAAGTACTTAGTATAACTTCATATTTTTATGTGCTGTTCTCTACGCCTGCATGCCCATATGTTCAACTGTTTGTGTGTCTCATTTATGTCTAGATAAGGCCCTCAAAAAGCTCATCTGTGCGTAACGCGAGTGTGTGCGTGTGAGATATTCTATTTTCCATGCACACAAGGGGAGATGAGTGATAACGCGGCGACTGTCTGCCCGGCCTGTCTGCTTTATTTGAATGTCTGTGTACAGTGTCGGTTCTCTCTTAACAGACAGCAGCAGACTCTGGCTCTCTGCCCGCTCCTGCCTCTGACCGCACCGCGTGGAAGGACACTTCCTCGTGACTCGAATGTGGACTGCTCGACATTTAAACACAAAATAAATACTGCCAAGGAAAATGACTGCAAGGATAAAATGTACAGACTGTCCAAGATGAAGTCATTTGTATATTTTCTTTTGCCTTTCCCTCCCTAATAAAAGTGACAGCCAGCACTGATTAAGTGGAAAAAAAGTGCTTGTTGTAGACTGTAGCATCCTTTTATCTGCACAAAATATGCAAAATACACACTGTTCTGCCTTGTCCTTCCTGTGTGAGGCAACTCCCCTTGTTCCTGACTTCCCTTAATGAACCTTATTCATCTTCACACAAGCTGACTCTGTGATCTTGCACAAGAAGCAGCGTGAAAAGTTAGGAGTTGGATTTTTCATGTCAGAGCACCGTGTCTGTCAGAAACAAGCTGCTGACTAAGAGCGAAGCCCAAAAATGACTCAGTGCTAAATTCTGTCATGTTCTAAAGTCAACCTGCTGTCTCAATAAAAACTTTACTCAGGTGGTTACTTAATCACTGCTGAAAAAGCTGACAAAGAGTTACAAAAAAAGTTAAAAAGAGAGAGAGAGATGAGAAGAGATCTGCACAGTAACTCCTGCCCCATCAGGAGTGTTACGGCCTCATGAGTAAACAGACGAAACAGGAAGTAAGCACTTCATTAAAATAACCCATAGTCTTATCTCATAAAGACAAAATCAACATATTGAAGTACTGATATATATAATTCTTTTCCATTTCTAAATAGCACTATATTAAAGGTCAGTACAGTAAATATGTTCTCATAGATATACTGAAAAATTCAATAAATGGACTTTAAGGTGTGGTTTTGTGTGTGTGCTGTTTCTAAGGTTGAGAAAAAACGATTATATATGAATATGAAAATATCAAATGAAATTCTCAAATTCTACATGCAAGAAATAATTAATAATTAGAAAGTATAATTAGTGGTGTTTTTAATACCATTGTACCTGACTTATATTCAATTTGAAGCATTTTCCATTGAAACACTTTTCAACATTTTTCTCCATTTTCAGACATTTTATAGACCAAACAACTGATCGATTAAATCATTAAATAATGAGTTTTCGGCCCCTCACATAGTATAATATAATGTAATAAAAGTCAGTTTTCTCGCAAATAAGATAAAACTAAATCACTTCACCCTTGCAGCTTTCTTTTTTTTCAAATATCTGTTAAATGAATATATAGTAAAAACAGCAATAATATGATATTTGCTAAAATCACAAAGTCATGATAAGATTCTATTTTAATTTAATACAGGGGCCTGTGATCTATATGAGATGATACCATATAGTCATTAAACAGTTACATTTAGATCAACTTCAAAAAGCTACTTAAATATGATTTGATATTTTTTACTACATTTAAAGTAAAAACAATCTAACATTTGATGAAAAAGTATACACAAAAAGTGGGAGTTTCAAAATAAAGGCACATTTCGGTATTTTAACTTTGCCCTGATGATACTGGATTGTTGGTGTTGTTATAAACAGAGAGAGGTAAAAACTGAGGTAAAAACAGGCCAAAGAAAGGAAGAATACAGAGAGACAGATGGAGAGAAGGAGAGATATCACTCCTCAGGGGTCAAACCAGGACTGAATGGTGACGGAGGGACACTAAAGGAGCCCTCGTCCTGCCATTCGAGTGCTCCTCGTCAGTCTAAGCTCCTGGCCAGAGATGGAGCTTGTTGCCAAGGAGACACACCACCTTCAAGCAGGACGATGGCGCTCACAAATCAACCCATTCATTCCTGTGACGTGAGCAGCACCGATAACGGTGACGTGAGTGTAGTACGAGCGTGTGTGTGCATGGGACTGTGCAGCTCCTGGTGAGAGGAGCTTCATCTCTGGACCCGCCCCGTGCTTTTCTCCCCTGATCCGGCTCCACAGGTTATCTCAAACATATACACTCGCACTATAATAGAGTCCACTGCTTAGCATGTCAGTGCCAACTGTCCTGGCAGTATGTTTCCCCCTCCCCTTAGTGACAATGAAATCACAGAGACCATCTTCCCTCTCCCATTGGCTGGTGCACTCCATGGTGATGCCCTGTGATTGGGCATGCCCAGCATGCACTCTCGGCCAATCAGGTTCACTGTATCCAAGAGACTGAAGCATGTAAGGCTATTTAAATCCAACCAGAGACTCACAAGATTGTTCAGATGTATATTTCACAGTGCAAAAAATAAAAAGCTAGGGGGGAAAAGGTTTACGAGTGGACCAATGTGCAAATCCAGACAGACCTGATTGGTGTTCAAAGCGCTCGGCCCATGTAGACGGGTTAAAGAGACCCAGAGCGGAGCGTGAGTTGAATGAATGAACTTCTGCATCATGTGCTCCTCCTGAACCTTGAGTTTATCTATAAATATCAAACAAATTCTACTTCTTCTCTGCACTGAGGAGTTTGTGAAGCTTGGAGAGGGAGCAGGGACGACACGGTTCAAATGGACAGCGTGGACTCTGGTGTGTCAGAGGGGGCAGACAGACAGATCCTGGTCTTCCATGGTGCAGGACTGTTGCATTAAAGACCCAACTTGCAGTGGACCACAACTAGAGTGTGAAACTCTCGCTGACGAACACAGCGTAAGTCTGCGGCCATTTTGTGTCCACTCTTTTTTTGAAACGTCATTGTTTCAGTGACGACAAAATGGTGGACACATCCGAACATTGGGCAGGCAACGAAGAAAATCCTGCTTAAACAAAATTTTGCGATTTTGCTGAAAGTTGATATTTAAAAACTGAATAGATTGCAGTAGATTCTGTGTTTTGTACTAATATAAGACAGTCAACTTTTCTATATCTTGTTGAATAGTTATGTGATTTTAATACAGCTGAATACTTTAACACGGTATGTTGTGTGTCGTTCAGTGTCACGGAGAACATGTATGTCAATGGAACGAGCTCTGTGGTTTACAGGATTATAGAGAGTGACCTGTGTGTCTTTCACATGAACGAGAGGAGAGGTGAAAGTAGGTTACAGCTACAACCGCTGCTCACAACTACAGCAGGACAATAACAACAGAGCGACACTGACTGAAGGGAGATGAACGGTAGACAGACAGTAGCAGAAAACAGAAAAGTATCATGTAAAGTTACATGTGTAGATTCACAGAAACAAAATGTTTGCTTGATATCGCAGTGATGTGAAGTTAGTTTTAATCTGCTTCAATATGTGGAGGATTGATGACACATGACAGCTGCTCTTGGTTTCAAGTTGCTACTGAATTGTTGTTTACCTATTAATTTATATTGTAATTTTTTTAAATTATAATGTTTTAAATTATTTTATTTTAGTTTGCAGAGCTGTTTGTCTCTTCCTACTCTGTGATACTGATTTGTGACTTTTGTTACCAGCTCTATAAAATATATATCCACAAATATCACATATATCACATATATCCATCTGCTGCAGTCTATTACACCACTGTAGAGGTTGCTGTAACATGTACGTCTGCTGATTTTATTTAAAATATGTTGCTGCTACCATGACAAAGAAATTAAAGAGAATATGCATACAGAATTTCAGTTTGTCAAAACATTTATTTTTACAAAATTACGTTAAGAGATTGTCTTATTTTTTATTTCTTACTATTTTTTTTGTTTTTTACCAACTATACTATAGGGCTCACTGATCCGTATTTGTTGTGTTGATGTGTTTGTACACTTTCATGGCATTAGTTAATGAGCTGAGGGGGTAATTATGATGCATAAATCCACATTGTTTCATTTCAAATATTAGAAATAATAAATAGTTTTACTTTGTCAAACTTCTTCTTCGGTGTAGTTGGGCTTGAATTTGGGCATACATTTATTTTATTCCCCAGGATTAATCTAAGATTTTAAATATGCTTTAATCTATGGCTGACCCCCTTTTGGTTGACTAATTAATTGTCTTTAATTCTTTATGCTTTATTTATGTAGAATGGCTTATTTCCAAGAACATAAGTGCATCCCTAGTTAACACACAACTTCAAGTGCTGCTTCTGCATGCACTAATGATTGTTGACAAAGTCTTATTACTGTTTCCTAAATCAAGGAAAGCAGTACTTAGTAGAAAATGGTGTTGACAAATATGTTGGTGTTTGTTGGATTTGGAGGCTTTTAAGGAAACATGCACCTTTACTTAAGGACAACCAAACTTTCTTGAGTCACAAGGGACATGTTGGTCTAGTAATGTCTACCTTCCAGCTTATCAAAGACCTCCACAAAACAGGCTACTTTAGACGCATCCTTTTCAAACTCTTGTCGAATCTTAAATTAAAGCTTCCTCTAATACGTTGCTAATCAACTACTGCACTAGTAGCACACCTGAAATCAACATATTTTCTGGAAATTAAGTCATAACACTCACAGTTCTCTGATGAAGCTGAAGTTTGCATCCAACCTGCACAGCTGCTGAACGCGCGTCACCGAATCGCGCTCCCAAGCTCGTGCACGTGTGTTCCTGGGGCTAGCTTGCTGCAAACTGAAAAACTTGACCGTTTTTAACATATTACAGATGTTATTATTGTTTTGTTTCGACTGTAGCAGTCGAGTTTAACATCCGGAGTGATATTCGCAACACCTATCACTTACAGCGGATTATTCCGGGGTTAACGGTAAGATTTATAATAGTTTTTATCACTTTCCGTTTAGTGGATAGACTTCCATTCAAACAACGGTTTCTTCTGAAGCGTTTTGTCTCCGTGCGGTCATGTGAAAGTTAGGTACACTTTCTACACGTCAGAAGTTTAAAACGGCTCTTGTGGGCAATAATAAATCGTTTCGCTTGTCTTGTTAAAATCTAATGTTATTTTGTTTCCTGTATTTGTTGTTCAAGCTGCCATAGCGGCATTTGGTCACCATGGAGACAGAGCGTGAACGCGCAGAGGGACCTCTCACACAATCACTCACACAAAAACTCCCAAACCACCAAATTTAACACGTTGAGGTTTCACTGTTTCACTTATTCTTTAGGTGTACAAACGCAGAACCTAATTATTTGTCTTTAACCACAATATAACCAACAATCAGCCATATGCTGGTCAATTTCCGCACTCTTAATCCATAGTGACAAAAACATTACTACGACACAGTGGTGGGATGTAACTAAAAGTTCAAACAAAAGAAATAAGTAGCCTTAGTTGTCAGATAGATGCAGGGGAGTATAAGTAAAAGTATAAAATTTGCCTCCAAAATGTAGTGGAGTAAAAGTAAAAAGTAGCATGAATACTCCAAGCATAGTAAAAGTACTTCAACAAATGCAACCATGTAGTATATATTATGACACTATGGGGCTGTTATGCTGCATAATGAGTTATTTTACTTTTGTAACTTTAGATATATTTTGTTGATTAAACATTCTTTACTTGCCAAAGACTCATTTTGCATAGCAACATTTACTTTCATCCCTGCTTACCATGATTTAATCAATCTTATTCACCCTTACCTCATTTTAAACTTGCTGCTCATTTACTGTTCTGCAATTACCCTAGTTAATTTTTTAATATTTCCAACTGTTTCCATCAGTGAGACACCCTGTAACCACCTGCATAATGAAATCAAACCACTGAAGTCATTTGCAGCCTGTCTCGGCAAATGTCACAGAGGCCTAAATGGCCTCTACGGAGAGAAAACGCGAGGTGTGCAGCCCGTTCATTCCACGGCGCAACGCTGCGAGGAAAACAAGTGCAGAGATAGTGAGTGAAGTCAGACAGTCCCTGAGAGTCCAGTCCACCCAGCGCCCGTTCACTCCCAGAGATGGACACAGGCAGCTTTTTGGAAAGAGCTCTGTTCGTGCGGACCATGACAACAGACCTCCATCTACCTTTAGGTTAGTCACAAACAAATCTTTGTTATATGTATATGCTCTGAGGTGGACTATGGGTCACATGTAACCTGAAGTAATGAGCCTTTTTTCCCTCACTTAACAGTCTTCATGCTAGAAATTTTGATGCTCCTGACTCAAGGCCAGGTTCAGGGACTCGCCTCTCTCCTCTGGACCACGTAAGTTTCTTCAACCACACACGTGCACAAACCCCTATAAATTAATAAGGATTCCTACACCCTTTCCAAAGTCAAATTCAGGCCCTTTTCAAACATTTTTAAAGTGCATTCCCAAGCTTTTCCAGCATCTTACAGCATTGGTAAATTATATATATGTATATAAATACAATATGTCTACATTCTTTATCACCTTAAATTATATGTTATAAACAAGCAGCATTCTACAGAAGAGTGAACAATGTTTCAAAATGTCTCACCTGTTTGGCATCCAATAAAACCTTAATTTCAAGTAGTTTCAAGCACTTTTTTTCACATTTCAAATACCTTTGAATCCTTGAAAATACCACATTAAAAGTGAAGTGTTTTCAGGGATTTTCAGCACCCATAGAAACCCTGTTTGATGTTATTAGTAATACCATAAAAAACTGAGAAATAGGATAAGGAGTATACACGCCTCTGTACGGCAACATGAAAGCTTAATGTGGTTTTAATAAACTGGATTATAATGTTAATATATGCAGTAAAAAAAAAGAAGAGGAATAAATTGAGAAATCTAAATAATATGATCTTTTTGTGAACTTAAGTAGTTTGATTTTCAGATTTAAGTTTCAAATAATGTGTGTGTGTGTCTTACCAGAAGCCGAAGTTTCCAGTCTCCTCCGATGCTGAGGATCCATTCAAGGCCTTTCCAAAACCCCCCGCTGACCCACTGGAAGTGAAGAGAGGGCTGCCAGGGGCGCGGGCACGCCTCCTCCGTGCTGGATCTCTCACCACGTTGACTCCTGGAGAGGGACACACAGATGGTAAGGAAGGAAAAAAAACGACTGATGCAAGTAGATAAAAGTAAAGTAATTATTATAAGGTAATCATTCATGCTGTGCTCACCATAAAATACTAAGAAGTTATTTGATGGTGCATTTATTAAACAGGTAGAAAATGAAAAAAGAAAATAAAACCAATTTATTTCACCCACTGCATCCCTGTAAATCTTCCGTGCAGGCACTAGTGCAAGAGCAGTTTTCTCAAAGGGAAATGAATGGAGCCATTCACATGCTGACATTATACCTGATTTACATTCTCTGTGGTCGGGCTGGGTGCAAAACGTGATTTACTGCTGCCGTTTTGAGTGGGAAATGAGTGCTCTTTCTTTCTCTCTCTCTCTCTCTCAGACCTAGTCTTGCGAATCTTCGCGACTATTTGGAGCAATGAAATAGATGATGAGGATTATTCAGGAGCACTGACTGAATGTGAAAATCTTTCCCCTGAGTACACATGTGTATAAAGTGCCTGATCATGGCAAAAATCATAATCACAATTATTTTTGGTCAATATTGAGATCACCATTGATGAACATGATTACTCATTTAGGCCTGTCCTGGACAAAAAAGATTCTTGGGCGACTTAAACAAACACTGACTGATTCCACTGAGACCAAAATGATCTACTGGCTTTGGAAACATCATGCATACATTAAACATTAAATATAAATAAATAAGTAACTTGTCTGTTTTAACATTGGATTTTCTTAGACTTGAAATAGAATTAAACTGAAAAACAAATAAATAAAAAATGTAAAAGAACAAAAAAAGACTATCATATAAAATACAATGAAATCAATATAAATAAAATAAAATACATAACATGTATACATAAATTTAAATAAATAATATGAAAATAATACAAATTATACTTCAAAATAAAACAAAAATGTATTAGATCAAATACGTTGTAGTGCACTACCTCAACCTACTGAGCACTGCTCAACATATCTTCAACATTTTGGTAAACTTTATTCAACATAATCCAGCCGGTAACTCAGTGAAAATGAAGGAAGAGGTGCAGGAGTAATAGCACAAAAAAAATAAGAGCATTATCATCAAGTACATTAAAAGTACCAATATCATTGGAGGCCAAAGTGTAATTTAAAATACAATTTGATTAATTGCCAAGCCCTAGTATAGAATATGTGATTGTATACAAATTGACACATTTGAACTAATAGCACAACTACAAATATTACTGCAGAGGAGAGCAGTGCCCTGTAAATAACTTTTTCTACATTCTCTCTGTTTTTTGTAGTGAAAGAGAGATTAAATCCAGGCCCGGGACAAAAGCAGCCTTCAACCAAACGACTCCCCAGCACAGACCACACTGAGGCCTGCAGTGCTTCCCACAGACCTGGCCCACGCAGAACAGCAAGTGAAAGGTACGCTTTCTGTCCCTGTTTGACTTGCAAGATCTGTCCTTCTCCCTTTGCCCACCCCCCCACCCTCTCCTGCTCCCCGTCTTTGAGCAAAGTGACAGTACGACAATGACTTGAAGATTTATAGGCACACAAAGGTTGCAGTGGTAGCCATTACAAGATGGAGTTGATTGTGCCTCCCATTTTTGCTTTTCATCAAATCCTCCTTCTGCTCGTTGCTTTCTTGCCTTTCTCTTTGCATTGCCCCAGTTTGTCAAATCCACAGTTTCTAATGTCTTTTTGTGTCCTTGTTTTACTCCATAACTTATCCAGACTTCTGGGAAGAGAAGGTTATAAGCAGGAAATACTGCATTAGTCATGGAAAATAAGAACTGGTCAAGTTTTAATGTTGCATCAAGCAACAAAAAGATAATAGATGATGTGTTTGAGTTCAGTTGCTTTACTTGACATTGCACATCCTTCGCACATTGGAATGTCAATGCCAAAATTGTATATTGTACCGCCTTGGACTAATGCAAAACTAAGCAAAATATTTTTAAAATACAAAATATGCTTTAAAATACTATTCTGAATTAAGCCTGGTGCTGCTGAGATGTCCCAGCCTAAAAATACTTTTCTACAGACTGAAGAAAAATCTATGTGTTACAGATTTTAAAAAAATATACTATTCATAGATATATTTCAATGAGAATGAGAACAGGTATGTAAAAATCTAATACAGAGAGTCTTATTGTAATTTTAGTATCAGTCATATTAATCGCAATTACATTTTTTTGCCCTACATTCAGTTACCACCACCGACAGCTGAATATATGAAGTCAGTTAGACCAGCGCTGGCATCACAAACTGACAAATTCTTCAACTCGAGACACTCGACCCCATTTCAAACCCTCATATACTTTACTGTACACTATATCTTGGTCAAGTGAAATCCAGTTTCGTTCCCGATGAAACGGCCTCTATCTGTCATTACCATCACGTGTCAGCTTTTACACCTTCACAGTGCAGAAAGGCTAAAAGCTCCTGCTTTTTTCTGCCGACCTCATCAGCTGCATGTCAGCACGAGGGGCATAATTCTGGGCGAGAGGTCGGGGGGCTGTCGTTACAATCCATCCGCCTATCGATTGGGTGGGGCAGCTGGGGCTGTACAGGGGGACAGGCCATAAAACACTTTTACAGGAAATCTGGGCTATCGCCTGCAGCACAACCTCCCCGCCTCCTCCCTCACAAGCCAAGTTAACACGCAATGTTTGTGTAACTTGTTGCTGACAAAAAGAAGTCCCCAGAGATGAGGCTGTGGTCAATTTATGACTTAAGAAGATCATATTAAAGACTTCTTGATTGATGTCAGGTCAGAGTTTTGAAGCTCTGTTCTTTGCAGTGAATGAACTACATAAAAGGTGCATTAGACAGAGACAAACAAAGTGAAAATCAGGGATAGTCAAGCCAGAAGTACCCTGACTGCAAGTGGAAATAGACACAGCATGACAGATTAATATGATGAGTTGGATGAGATATAAAGATAGGGGAGATTAGACATCCACTAGGTTCTTTTTCTCCAATAAGCCGAGGCTTTATAGCTCCAAATGGCTCTCTATTAGATTTGGGTGCCCATCTGGGCAAGGCTGGCAGCAGCGTGTGTTGTGACTGCAGTGCACTGGCCAGGCCTAAGACAGGGATGAGGTCATGTCTCAGAGAATGCAGTATCACACAAAGAGGCCTTATTATCAGGCTCTTAATCCTATCATACAGAGCCAAAGCCCCCTCTCTGACATTCACTGCAACATGCCTCGGCCAGCACTCCCTGCTGCATATGCCCCGCGTGCTGGCTTACACCAATCGCTAAAATCTCCATCAAAGTGAGAGTGCACTCTATAGTCACACCCGCATACTGTGTATTAAGGCTGATGTCATCAAGCAACGAATTCTGGCGAATGGAATATGAAAGGAGACATTTTTACAATAGCTAGGGCCATTTTCTGTCTCGTACCTGTCAGTAAGACCATGAAGCATAAAAGCTCAATAATATTCCATCCTGAGAGTCAGCCTTTTGTGCTGCTGTCACTACAGGAGCTTCAGAGTCCTGATAGCATAATAATGTCTGCTTTTCACTGGAGTGATCACACTTTTCCATATTCTCTGTGGTTGATTCATGCTTTTGTGTGGGATTTGTGAAGTAAGTCTTGTAGTTATAGCAGCGATTAGGATGACTCACCATGCTGCTTGTGTTTATCTGTTTATTAATAGTTATTTTATCAGTTGGTCACGTAGTAATTACTCATAAGACACGATACCTGTCGTGTTTCACAGAATCCATCGTAGCATTGAGTCACTCTCGGGCTCGGCAGCGAGATGCGGAGAGTGAGATGCAACAGTGACATGCAGAGGGCAAGCCACAACACATAGCACAGCATGACAAGGGGGTGTGTTTTTGGGAGGACTTTACGGTTACTGCACAGAGGGTGGTGAAGCTGTGGAGACAGCTCACAGTGACAAAGCATGAACAGCTTTAACCAGACTGCCCGCAAAGCTAAGATCTGAGTTCCTGTCTGTTGGGGATTGCAGTTTGTGATCCACAACGGGCGACACACACACGCCTGCACAGACACAAAAGGTTCACACGCACACAGAAACTTACAAGCAGTTTCACACAGACGGACTGGCGCACACATGCATCTGCAAATGTTCATACACAGACGCACATGAGAGATAACAGCACCTGCACACGAGTCTCAACCTCTGCTGCAACAGTGACACCTAGTGGTGCTTGACGAAAATACAAAAGAGTTGATAGAATATATAATCAGCAAGTTTTTATCTTTATCATCTCAAATCACAATTAATCCTTTAAATATTTAATTCCTCTTTAACTGTCTTTGTTTTTCATCATTTAAACTTCCAAGTGGTACAATTCTCCCAAGGTCAATCTGATGTAACAAGACTGTGTTTTTGTGTTTCTTTGTCCCAACAGTAGAATAATTCAGCCCGGTGTTGACTCAGGGGTGAGATTGACAGAGTGCAGATCAGGACGGAGAACAGGTTTGTCCTGATACACTGAATGAACCTCTTTTGAACCCTTTTTAAAAACATATTTGTCACAAATGGTACATTTACAGCAACTTAAATAAAAATTTGGTTGCACCTCTTCTTAAAGTTATACTTCAAGCTGGAAATGATAATTTGTATATCAGTTACTTACTCTGTTTAACCTTGAATTAGTGAGGACAACTAATGAATTGAAGTCTTGCATTCACAGTACTTTCCAAAGACATGCACTTTTGCATGAACTTTCTCATGCACACACAAGTATTGTGCCTGCACAATCATGAGATGGGGAAGTGCAGAGAATAAGACTTTTACTGTGAAGTCATGAGAGAAAAACAAAGTTTGCATAATGAATAAAGGTAGCACAGGGTGAGTAACTGGTATACAAATGATAATTTTGTGGGGTGACATATTCCTTAACATACCACTCAATATATTGAGATTCACACCAGAAATGTTTCACCAGAAACATAGACACACCTCTCTCCGAGTAACTCAACACCCCTTCTTGAGTGTCAAACTTTGATTGGGGTGTTGTTGCTAAGGGCCTAATTTCCACCCTGAGAGGCAGTCAGCCAATAGCTGAGAGAGCTGTTGGTTCGGGCAACCACAGTTTCCTGCATCACACCAAGCAAAGGGGGTATGCAAATGTTCAGCGAAAAAACCAAAAGGTGCACGGTGTGTGAGAGTTTGCAGACATTTGCGTGCACAAACATGCATGCACACGTGTTTTCATCACACTTGCACAAAGTCTAATGCCCACACGCAGACTATTTCTGCACCGAAATCAGAGGAAGTCTAACTGTGGATGGTGACCTTTCATTGTGGCATCAAACTTCCTGCTGTTTTATTTTGAGACAGTGAACTTGTGAACCATGCTTGCCGCCCGTGTTGGCTGTCTGTGTTTGGATGTGGTAATTGGCTAACTGCAATTCTCTCTGCACATTTCAGAGCTGGGGAATGGAGACAACACCACAAGCACGGAGGAGGATGCAGAGTCACTGGTGTGGAATAATGTGATTGCTCCTCGTCTGCAACAGCTAGAGAGTGTGGCTGCAGGTAGTGTGAGCAACGCAATAAGGAAACACACTAAAAAAGTGCAGACATGTGACATGCATTAGCTTCTGTCACAAACTTCACTCTCAGTATCACTTTTATATATTGCATTTTCCCTTTGGGTTGGGTATAATGTGGGTGCAATGATTCAGGTCTTCCTTATTAAAGGTAAGCTAGTGCTGCCTTCTTTCTCCTATTGCATTTCATTTTCTACCAGCAGGTTTCAAGCATTGCCAGATAGTCATGCATGAAGTCTCACAAAATGAAAAAGCACAAGTCATTTCAACCGCTGAAGAAAAGCAAACAAAATAGCCTTATGTTTGGCCTCCATGCACAATTGTTTTCGTCTGAGACTGCAGTCTGGCAGCCATGAAATGAAATCTATGGCTGTAAATATTTCAATGCTCTACAAATTTAATGGAAAATTCATTTGAAAGATAAATATTAAATATTTATTGAACCAAGTGCCTTCTGGCTCATGCATAAAACACCTTTCAGATTCAGTGGGAAATTGCAGTGAAGTGTTGAGTGAGAGACTGCAGCCAGCCCTTTTTTAGAAAGGGCCAAACCCTGTTATTTATGCGGGGAAAACATTTATTTTACCTCAAAAACAAGGAAGAGACTCCACCCTTTCTCTTCCTCTGCGCCAAGATCGTAGCAGCCTGTTGCAGGATTGTTTCCCTGCGTTTGACCATTGAAAAGCTGCTTCTTAGAAAAGGGAGGGGATTGTTATTTTACTGCTGACTGATGCATTATTGATGTTGAGGATTTAACCTCAAGTTCCTCATGCAAATGATAAATGTACGACGCAGTAGAGCCCGAGCATATTGCACATACATACCACAACATGCACAAACATCACTCATCTGTGTTTATATGGATACACACTTGCCAACACACACAAGTGGGTGTTTTCCTTTTGGGATGTTTGCTTTCTCTGTGGATGTCTGACATGTTGCCCTGAATTTGACATAATTTTGTTTTCCTGCGATGCCAGGCAGCTCCGAGGGCTCGGTAGACCGTCTGTGTGATTTGTGTGCCGCTCTCCATGGCACCTTGGCAGAAGCGGACATGCTCGGCCGACGCTGTAAGAGGAGGTCAGGGATACTTCGAACACTGTTCCGCCTCATCGACCTCAACTCGGCCCAGCTCAACCTGCACATCGCCAAGCTCTGCCTCGCCGTGAGTCTGAGTGTGTGTGTGTGTCAGCACGTCTGACACTTAAGTCACTAAAACGAGGCCATCCAGGGCGTCTAATACAGAACTTTTCTGCATTTTTCTCTCCAGCTGTGTGTCAGTGGAAACAACCTGCTCAACATCTGTAAGCTCATCTTCCAGATCAGCCGCAGTGAAAGCAACGACATCCTCTTCCAGAACAACTCTATCATAGGTGAACGCTATTCTAGGTCACGATGATCTAACTTAGGTTTCCTATTCTGTACCAAGTCCTGCACTCGCAGATATTTTAGAATAGAGAACACAAAGAACTTCCACAGAGGTGTAATACAAACTGATTGACAAATCTAAAGTATAAATGGGATTTTACGGGAACATCAAACACTCAGCTGACACATTTGATATTGCAGTAATAATCTATGGTATATAATAACAACAAATGTGATGATGCTTTTTTTATATTCCTTGTGTTGGACAAATATTTTACTTATCTAGGTAAAAGTGTTCTTGACTACTCATAAAATGATCTCCTACCCAGACACACTATTACAAATTACAAACAGGGGAACACAAGTTTCTAAATTTTTCCCCCTCTGGTTCCTACTGACAGCCAGACAGCTCTTAGAAAAGCAAAAATTATAATAAAAACATTTGTGAAATGCAGAAATCAGTGAGTTCAAACTAAAATAATTGTGGATGCAAACAAAAATAGTAGAAAATCGGTTCACATATCACTTCCTGCATAAACTCAATGTTAAATATTCTTTGTGTTTGTTGGCTGATTATATTCCCACTTCGACAAAAATGTTTGTGTTTATGTCTGCTGAGCATACTGAAGGCCCGCAGTGAAGTTTTATCTGTCGGGTTCCACTTTTTATAGAAACCTCTCTACCAGCTCATTACAGATTCCACAATATGGATGTTAACACTAGATTTTTCTCATGTTTAGACTCTTTTCTAGGGGTTTTGAGCAAAGAGGACATCTCCTCATCTGGTGAAGCTCTGCTGTACTGTGTTGGGACTCTGAAATTTCTCTCAGGGAACAGTGCAATCCTCAGACTGCTGCTGGACAAGAATGTTGTCAGTGTGGCTCAGAAACTCATCCAGAGGCTCGGCACCATAGAAGACGCCAACTTCACTATAGCGGGGCACATCCTCGTACAGGTGTGTCAGAATCAGCACTGCTCAGGAGGCCGTGATTCAAACCTTTAATTTCAAACATTTTCCTGCGATAGTTATTTATGTCAACACCTCAGGAATAATGTTTTCCATAGATAACCGGATAAAACTTTTTCTCAATATAATGAAAATGAATTTGAGATAATGAGAAAACAATATTTTTTAAACTTTAATAGACCTTTGTGTTTTGATATTTACACTTTACACACTATATTTCACACACACAATATTTCTGCCCTTGTTTTGTGCTTTTATGCTCTTTAGCTTAACTTTATCTTATCGCAGTACAAAAGATTTCAAGAAAATGATCGCTAATAGCTTCTGCATCACAACTGGTGGAAACTTGAAACTCCTGCTCAGAGAGTAACACACACAGTTTCCTCAACAGTTTATCCGTGCCAGTTAAAAGTTGTGCTAAGTCAGTACAAAAGAACAAAATGTTAAATATTCTTTATGTGTTTGTTGGCTGATGTAGATTTTCGCCCTATTAGACACAAATGTTTTTGTTTATGTCTGGTATATGAGCTGCCCTCAGAGCGGCCTGAAACACACCCTGTTTCACTCTTCCCAAAATGATTGCTGCTAACCACATTAGTTGGCCGTAGAAGAAGAAAAAAAAACATCTCGAGCCAGCGCTTCATTTGATATCTAACAACTCATTATGCTGTTAGTGGAGGGAAATAAGCAGACTATGACTTTCCAGAACATTCAGTGCTGCCGCGTGTTGGAAATGAGCGTTTCCCTCTTGTGATAGAATGATTTATGTCCATGCTGAATAGTTTCCGGTCGCTCTGCTGTATGGCGTCCTGTGCAGGCTGGCGGCCAGCCTTAATGAGCATATGACCGACACTGTGTGCACGCCACAATAACAATACTGACCTAAATCTAAACGTTAAATACAGGAGGTGGATTTGTTTACATTTCTTCTTGTGATCCAACACTCACGCCTCTTTCTCTCCATTTAACCTCTGACCCCTGTAGCTGACAGCGACCCTGAGGAACCTTGCAGATCACCCTGATTCCCGTCCACTCTTCCTCTCCTTCTCTTTGCTGTCAGAGCTCTGTCTGGTGCTGCGTCATCACTGCAGAGACCCCGACATCTGCACCAACGTTTCCAGGATATTCAGGTAGCACACATGCACTTCCATAAGGGTCATTTCTTCCTTATTTCTTCTTCTCCTCACTAATGTAAACCACTGTAACCTGTCGTCAGCTAAATCAAAACAGGCCACCACAACATGGAGTCTTTGTTTGTAGTTGGGTCTCACAAAACAAGTGTCTCCAGAGAAATGTGTCAAATGAGTTGAAATGTGTAGCCCTACATGCATCTTTGGTCAATTAAAATTATATCTAAAAGAACAAACAAAGGAAAACACAGCTCCTTTTTTATGAACTTGTTCACCCAGAGTTAGACACTACACAACACACCAGTAAACGCACAACATGTAATTTCTGGTTTGGGGTTTCAATCAAAACAATAACAAAAAACAAAGCTGGGTGATGTTGTGAAGTCTTCACCACCATCACAGTCATTGCAGACTTAAAGGATCCCTTCAGTGTTCATCATTCAGGAGGTTTTTAATCAGCTCCAGAATGTGAGTTTAACAGCCTTATTTGGGTTTGTCAGATTTTTCGCAAACAGAAATTACTGACTTTACTAACTTAAGATCCAAACCTGTGATGACTAAAATCCTTCATCTGCTCAAAATATATAGTTAAAAATGTAATAATAAAGTCAGTTCATGACGGCTTCTGGCAGACAACCACAACACAGATGCATGCTTAAAATCACAGATTTCTCAGGGTTTGAAATTAGTTGGAAACATTTGGTATAATGCAAGCACACAACTCAACTAAATATATAACAGGGATTTAGTCATTTTAAGACATTTTAAGGAAGGAAAGTTACATATTATACTTCCAAGTCTACAAGCTCCTAGCAAATAAATGTGACTGTGTACTTCCAAAGGTAGACTATTTAACATAAGCTAAAACAGCCTATGTGACCGTATATGAAAATACAATTATAGTCAAAAGATCCATTTATATGATCTATGAAAAGTTTGCCTGTATTAGCCACCTTATCCTACCGGTCATACAGACTTAAGTGAGCTTATAGCAACAAAACCTTGTTAAAAATGTGTTTCAGAGTAGCCTGAAGTTAGCAGTAATACATGTATTGCTTAACACTTAATTTTCAAGCAGAAAATGTGTCATTTCTTTCATTAAAGTGAAATATTTCACACTATAACTGGAGAGATGGAATGTAACACTGCACTGGAAGTGTTGTGCACTTTTACTGAATCAGACAGACACCTGAGCTCAGCTACATCCGCCCTCATCACGCAACTTATTCCACTGACGGACTGCACACCGAGCTTCACAATATATGTTGTGCAATGTGTGACAGCTATACACTTGAGCTTTTGTAGCAGCACATGGGAGAATGGTTCAACGTCAATCCAGACAAAGGGCTCGGGGCAACAGAATTCCTGGAAGCCTCGTCTACTCAGTAATCCGACTCTCTTACTCAGTAACATCTGATCCAGAGACCCTCGTCAAACAGCTCCAATGATGCTCCAAGTCCTAATCTTCAGTTTTACCTCATCAGTGTGTGAATCATGGACTAAAACAACATTTGGCATTTTCGTGTGTAATAAGTGTTTTTCCTACACAGCTCACTATAATGAGTGCATGAAAGGTAGATCCCAGCCCAGAGCTGCTTATCCATCAGCCGTGTTGATTTAATATCTCCATATTTAGTCAGCATGGCGGAGCAGTCGGTGTGTGTTCAGTCAGAGGTATTTGTTGTCCCCTTTCTCCCTCAGCAAACTCTCCTCTTACTCGGAGTGCCGCCTCGCTCTGGCCCAGACCCCCGACTGCTACAGACTATTTTTAGAACTGCTGACCAAACATCACCAAAAACAGGTGAGTCCATGAGGCTCCTCTTATGTGTGTGTGTGTGTATGTGAGAGAATTGAAGGAAAGCTTTTCCAGCGTCCGTGATGTAATCCACTAAGCATGTTTACCCTCAGAGCAAGTTGTTTATGTACCTCAAGTCCCAGCACATTCACGGGACATTGTGTCCATCTGCACTCACGCGCGTCTCTTTCTCGTGTGTGTTTTGACATTTAATCATCCCACGAGGGGCTGAGTGAGTCAAGGAAAGGGGCGGAGGGAGGAAGGGAGAAAAAATAATGAGGTGAGCTGGAGGAGATGCTACAATAGAGGTAAAACAGAGGTGGAGGGGAGGAGTGAGAGACAAGAGGAGAAGGAGAGGGAAAAGGGCGGGACTTTGGCAATCAGACATGACTGACATGTGTTCTTAATCTCACCGGGAATAAACACACCCACGCCTACAAATACACACACACTGGACGGCAATATGCACTGAGCACCTCCTTCTAGGACAGCCTGTCCTGTCCTCGTACCAATGTCAAGACACGTTTAGGTCAGAAAACAGTACGTTCTCAATTCACCTGCTTTTCATGCTAGGATACAAGAGTGACGCACAGGGTGTCATTTGTCACTTTTCTCTTGGAAAGTGTGCAATAACTCATTGAAAAGAGGGCGTAGCTACACAGACGTGTCCACACAGCTATGATTTCTCCCGGGGGAATCAGTGACACTGACTCAAGTGCTACGTGACAGGGCAGGCTCACTGTGCTGCAGGTGAAGTAGCTGTTTTTCTTAGAAAGCAGATGAAATCTCATAGGATCTGACTTTTCATTTTCTCCTCAGAAACAATCTCCTTTTAATCAAAACTAAACTGTATTTCTTGGGCTGACACCATTACCCTTAAAGTAATACTTCATTTGATACCCATAATGGGAATGAAAGCATTCAGTTGCGTAAAATGCCACCATCTCCCCTTCCCATCCACATTATTTTTACACAGCACATGACACATTTAACTGCCAGCTCCAGCAAATAAAGCACAGTGTGTATGGTTCTAGCTGCTGCAGTAGTGGCCCAGTAGCAGGTTGCATTAATTCAAAAAATTGTGCAGTCATCCGCTGCAGGCAAAACCATGCAAAAAGCACATTTTGGTTTATACACTATGTTTGCAATATAGCCATCAAGTAAAAAAGACCAAACATTTGCTGGTTCAACCCTCTTCTCTGTTTTTTATCATTGTAAATAGAATCTCTTTGGACCGTTTATCAGACAAAATAAGACATTTAATTACACCATCTTGGCAATTTTATCTGATTTCTGATAAAGTAAAGATAAAAATATTAATTAATCAAGAATATATTATGCATATTATAGATAATTAAACAAATGTGTTGTTACATCCCAAAAGCATGCATTCATGTGCAACAAACAAATGCTTATTATTATCTACATACTGTTTTCAGGCGGAAAGAAATGACAGGGTGTCATGATTTCATTTCTAAATCAGAAATGGATGGAAATAAGCTTTCAGTTTCAAGTACTCTAAGAATTTCAAGAATTGTAATTGGAACATTGACTACACGGCCTCTATTTGGCTTTTTTAGGGCACATTGAGCTGGATAACTTTGCCTCATTTCAAATCAGTCTTACCATGTGAGAGGTCAGGCCTTTCCACCATCATGATTTGGGGCATTAATGACTGTTTGAGGTGTAACCTAATTAGAGAGGCCTGGAGCTCAGGCAACAAACATTTTGCACAAGGCACCAGAATTAGGGAGAGTGATTACACAGAAAGGGGATTTTATTTTGTCATGAGCTTCCCTTTAACTTTGCCAAGTGGTGGGCTTGTATTAATTATACAAATAGAAAAGAAATGACACTTCATTCCATGTATTTAGTCTTAATTATCAAACTGAGATCCTCATTAGCCCTGAGCAACATTAAATAACATTTAAACCCAAACAAAACATCAGTTAAACACTGAACTGAACAAACATGTGGCATTTTCAGACTGATGAACCTGAAACAACAACTCACTTTGAGACGCTCTTGACAAGCATGAAGGGACGCAGGTCTGGTCAGTGCAGAGCAAACAGAGCGCGGGCTTCTCTTCCTGTTTAAAGGAGCTCTGATTCAGAGCAGATTGACTTCACCTGTGCCTGTGTGGTGCTCGTTGCTCCTCCCAGAGGTCAACAGGGTCATGGCAGGCAGGGCACTTGGGGTCGGTCATATTATTTGGGATGCATCTCACAGGAATTTGTAAAAACATTCAGGAAGAAGATGATAAGTCATAAAAAACATTGCTCAATCAGCAATTAAAAATATACCACATATATGATTTGCATCAGGTCGACATGCCATCAGAGGAGACATGGTTTTTATACACGTTCTTACAAACTGACACAATGACATCACATGTACAAGTCGTCACTTTAAACAGCCAAAATGTGGGCAATAAAATTCTGGATTAAATCATCTATCATTCTGAGGGTTTCCAGTGTTTTGCCAAATCATTTGATCTCACAAATGCAGAAAGATAACAGATAACATAAAGATGCATGAAAATGCAGATTGACCCTCACAGTAATGTCCACAGGATCTTGTCGTGCGCCTCCTTTTCACTCTCGGGAACCTCACGGCCAAAAGCGAGGAGGCTCGGCAGCAGCTCTTCCAGGTGGAGGGCTGCATGGACGCACTCCTGCAGCTGTACGACTCCTACCAGCGCCGAGACGACTCACAGAGAGCTCCCCCTTCCCCCAACGAGCCTCGGGCCCCTCCAGCGAGTGCACGGGAGGATGACGACGTGCTGGTGAAGCTGGTCAGGGTGCTGGCGAACATGTGCATCCACCCGGCTGTAGGTCCGGCTCTGGCAGCCAACACGGCCTGCATCCAGCTGCTGATGGAGACACTTGGTGAGCAGGAGACATTCCTTTTTATTAAGTTAGTCAGTGTTTAACAAAGCAGAAGATACAGTTAGCAGGAGATTTACAGCTTCAATGTTTCTGCATTTGACCCATAATATATCTCAGTCATACAAAGGGAACAGTGTGTGCAAATCTGGTATGTTTAAAAATAGCTGTTTTGTGCATTGTAAGTACAGTATCGGCTCAGCACCCCGACCACTTCCCCTGTGCTGGGAACAAGACATGACTTTGGTTGAAAACACACTCCTCATTTGTCTGTTCATTCCATCGCTCTCAGTGCTTTCTGTTCGCAGCACATCCTCTTTTGGTTTACCTGTTTTTTAAAGTCTTGACAGAGCGAAGCGCTTCACTGCATGTGCAGGATGTTCTGTCACATCTCACAGCCGACTTGGTTTGTGTGTGTGAAATTCTCCCATGTGGTAACATGGTTTCAGGACAGGTTGAACTGATACGCAGATGGGTGTGAAACTCTCGATTTCTCTGCTGCCTGCCTCCTACACACTTCACAGCAGTTGGGAGAGAAACACACAACAATTAGGGGGAGGGAGGGGTCGAATATCAAAATATAGAGGGGTGTTGTTGATGCCAGAGGGTAAGATGGGTAGTAAATTAAGTAACTGAAGACAGAAACATAAAATGAGGAGAGTATGGAGTTGGTGTGACAGCTGGAAACTGAAAACAAAATGTGAGCAGAGGATGAAAGAGCAGGGTGTCTGATCCATGTCCTGTTTTGATCGACTTTGATGACAGGCAGCGCTGCTTTACATTACAGATCTCTGGGGGGGAGGGGACACAACAAAGCAACATTTCCAGTCAGAAACAGAAACAAAATTTAGTGTGACGCAGCCTCCGCCAGTTGACACCGACCGCAGTATCCGCAATTTATGGCCGAGCGCACGACATCTGCTGCTATATCAGGAGCAGACTCGCTCTCCAGGCCGCTCACGGTGTCACGGCTGGTTGCACTGGGTCACACTGACCTTTGTATGCCGGCTCATGATCAAACCGACTGTATCAAGCCGAAACCACAGATAACAGCTGCTTTTATGATAATGTCACAGTGCCATCAGTGTGGCCGAGCTGTAACATGCAAAAAGGCTGAAAACCTTTATTTCTGCACGTATTCATCATATATAAATAGTTCTATAATTGCTCTATTGATCTGCAAATGACTAATTAACTATTAATCTCATAACATTTGCATTGCACTTGGAAAATATGTAAAACCAACATGAGTCCAATCTGCTTCACACAATCCATGTTGCAGCTGTTTTATGGATTAATAATCCACCTGTACGTTATCTGCTGCCTTTCATCACCATAAACAGAAGCAAAGCTTTCACCTGGATTCACCTGGTTAGTCATTAAAAGGGAAAAAGTGGCTTATTTTGACTTCTCAGTGAATGCATGTATTCTTTACAAAGCAATGAGGAGTTATTATTATGATTTCTCACATTATGTTGGGACTAGTCAGCAGCATGAGGGACTGGTGTGCAGGAACATTTCAGGTGTTCCTGCTGATAGTGCAGTACGGATGCTCCCTCTGTTGGTTATATTTTATACAGGAAGATTTTCAGGGACCTGTACTTCAAGATCTCTATTAGAAATGTTGCTTTTTGTGTGTGTTTGTGTGTGTGACACAGAGCTGAGGTCGGTGCAGGAGAGCGAGGAGCTGTTGGTGAATGTGGCGGCCACCATCAACAACCTGTCCTTCTACCAGGAGGACGACTCAGCGCTCGGACGCAGTCGACTCGCCATCGCAAAGTGTAAGACTGACAAGTATTAAAGGGACAGTTCAGATTTTTTGAAGCTGGGTTGTATGAGGTACTTATCCATAGTCAGTGTATGAGAGAGAGTAGATGGCCGTCTGCAGGCCGCCAATTTGGAGAAGCAGGCACAGAAGCTAATAAAGCCCTGCTGTGGATGGGAGGTGTTAGCCACCAAAAAAATACCTAAAAGTCATAAAAATCAGTTTAAGTGCTTGCTTTATTTAAAAGATTTTCACCCCTTTAACTTGCTGTTTACCTGTGGGGAATTGATGTGACCCTGTCTTCAAAGCCACCGGACTCCATTGAGAAAAACAGTAATTTTACCTTGCAGAACATGGAAGTTCATTGTCTATTTCTGCCTTGATTGGTTCGTTTGTTTCTTTTATATTGTGGTTTTGTTGTTTTAAAGGGTTAGTCCAGATTTATCCAGCTTTAGGTCGCACAATAACACAGACAAACTAAACTGCTTTTCCCATTTATTCTCTTTTCCTCTGCTCACACTTTCTTTCTGCCTCAGTGATGTTGAAGTTGGTGCTCAGCTCCAGTATGGATGCCATGCTGGAGGCCACCCGTGTGTATGGAAATCTGTCACATTCAAAGGATGTACGGGTTCTTATTATGCAAAACAAAGGTATGTGTTGTACACAAACACCAACAGAAAGACACACACAAAACACTCCAACAGCAGACTGTGCTATTTCCTGTTTTGTTAAACCGTACAGTATTCATGACTCCTGCAGGAAACTTCAAAAATTATCTCTCTAAAACATATTATGCCTAAATATATGAAAAAGATTGATGTAAGTAAGCATGACTCGTATCATCCCAGCACAGAGAATAGTGAGTACCGGTACAGTACGCACCTCTGCACACTGTTGTGTCATGTTTAGGCTAAACTAATCTGCAAGGCCGACCTCAGCCAGTATAAACATGGCTGCTGACTCTGGTGATAGCAGCCCTCTTATCTTTGCCCTGCTTTGTCTCCGTCTGCTCCCTCACATCATCATCTTATTCCACTCTCTCTCTCTCTCTCCCTCCTTCAGTGCACCAGTTCATAGTGACGCTGCTGGACTCAAAAAGCACTGAGATGTGTTTTTCGGCCTGCGGGGTGCTCACCAACCTGGCTCTGGACCCTCCCAACAGGGTCAGCCTCTCAGAGGAGGGGGCTGCTGCCAAGTAAGGACCAAAGCACGCAGAGTTTCACAGATAATAAAGAAGCAGATCTACTGTGTCAGGGTAATAATAATCATCAAATAGACAGTATTATATACAAGACAAAAACACGAGTGCAGGTGCTGATTATCTTTGGACAGAGCCAGTCTAGCTGTTTCCTCCTGTTTTCTGAAAACTTCCCGTCTTCCCCCAAAAACATTGAACTGTTCCTTTAACATCATGATGAGCTAATTATTTCTGAGTTTTTGGCAAAAAGTAGCATCCTCTTTGCAACAGAGAGTAAACAGCTTTTTGAGGAAATGTGGTGTTCATTTTGACAAACATGAGCAAAACAACTCCGCTGACATGAACAAGATGCTGCTAATCATCTCCAACTCCATGTTATTTGTTGTACAGAAGTTTTATAAGTAAAACAACTTCAACTACTAATTACCGAATTGTCAGTTTAGGTTTGAACATTTTAACACATGGGACAAACGATTTGAACTCTAGTGCAAGCTTGTCACGAACAAACGTGAGCATTGTTTGTACATTTGAGATCTTACTTCCCTTTTACACACACAGACACAGACACGCAGACGCACACACACACACACACACACACACACACGCACACACACACAGTCCTGTTTCAGATGTAGATCCACTGAAGTGGAGCTAATGCCCACAAACCTGCTGGTCATGTGAATCCCTTTGCCTCGAGTCACACGATGTCTGCCCTTGTGTGTGTGTGTGTGTGTGTGTGTGTGTGTGTGACCAGGCTTGTGGACTGTCTGAAAGACTTCGGACCAGGTGACTGGCAGCTGGCGGGCCAGATCTGTCAGGCATTGTGGAACATGATCGGCGGCGGCGCAGAGAAGCTGCTGGACACACGGGAGAGAGAGGCGCTGCTGGAGGTCCTCACTGCATACTTAGGTTGGGGCACCGTGTTATTACTGATCCTTATGTAACAAGCTGGAAAGAACATCCTCTTTTTTCATATCAGCGGCCTCAGGGGGAAGGGAGGGACACACACTATTCCCACTGTCACGAAACACAATACCTCCACGGTCACATCTGGCTGAACCCTGTCACTGTGAGAAGTACTGAAAATAAACCTGAAAGCTCTCACTGCGCTCGCTCATCCTCTGTCCACTCTGATTCACCCCTCAGGTCAAGACGAGGCTCTGAAGTGGATTGAAAATGAAGATATGAGGGACTATCACAAGGCATGCTGGGAGTTAGAGTTCCTACCTGTTGCTCAGAAACTGATGAAGACTCTGCAGCCTGCAGATCAGACCACCTGACACGCCGGGACAGGGAGTTTTAACTTTTTTCTGCCCTAAAAAGCAGCAATGAGATTCACTAAGACATGAATTCAATCCTCCATAAAAAAGGAAACTACAAACCTTTACAGCAGCCACATTCAAAACACACTGAGGGCAAGTGTTAGTTAGGTCATTTACTATAATAATAATACATAAACTAATCAGCAACTCCATGTAAAATACATTTTTTAAGCGTGTTTTGAAGGTTTATAGTTGCTTTTTTATTTGGGAGTAAAGCAGCTTGAATTCATGTCAGTCACAGTGAATTCCATTGCTTTCTAGGAAAATTGAAACAACAGATAAAAATGTTTAAAACTACCGCTGAACCACAACATTTCTTCTCCACTCTCCATCCACATGCTTCAAGCTATTACTGCTCTTTTCAAGAAACTACAAACTTTATACAGCCAGCTTTTAGGCCTTCAGATGGTCAGCGGGTCACATTCAAAACAATAGATTTCAGGTGGCTGATTGAGGTAATTATGCAAAATATAAGAAGCAGGGTGAATCTGTGTGTGTGGAAGTGATTTTTATCTTTTATTCTGTGTAAACAAGGTCTTCCTTTTTTATTTTCTTAGCCTCATCTTACAGCTTTATTTTTTTTATTTGTAGAATTTTTATTCACTTTTATGCACTTTAAGTTTCATAAAGCCTTATTTTGGGGGTAACTTGACACATACAGGGATAATTTACCATAAGCTCTTTGCACATTTATGTAACAGACTTGAACTGTATGTAAGTTCACTGTGTCGTAAAGGTTATTTTATGATAATGTAGTCTCAAAAACAGATGACTGTCTTGGAATTTACCTCGTAACTAAATCTTTTATTGTGTGACATGGAACTTGTGAACTTACGTACATAATAAAGCAGAAGACAGAAGGAAAAACATTTTTTTTTGCTTCTCAGAGCCTTTATTATTACACAGATATGGGGCCAGGCAGTGCTTACAAGTTACACCAAGTAGCCTAAAGTACAGCATTTCAAAATCACATCGTTATTACATCGAAACAAATCAGAAACTGCACTTTAATGTAAAAACCCCCCAATGTCAGTTCACACGACAACCACAAAGACAAGCCGATGTTTCAGAAACCCTTAAACGACTCATTAGCCAGAGCTAATAACAAACATACTCTACATTAATATCTCAGGTTGATATGAAGGAAAAGCTGGCTGGCTGTTTAATCAACGTTTCATATTCCAGCCAGCGAAATGTGAAGGCAGTTTGGATAACAAAGAGTGTGAAACACCCTGAACTTCAGACAGCCTCAGCAGGGAACGTGAAGGATTCCTCCCAGTGAGGTGCGACATGGACGCAAACAGGACAGAGAGGTGAGGTCCCCTAAGAGGAAATCCCCCTCGTTTCAGTCAGTCAGGAGCAAAGTGAAACTCTGACCTCAACACATGAACCATCATCTGGTTCTCGGTGAGTCACACGAGCTCGTACAGCAGAGTGAACTCACATGAAAGTCCCCGGCCTGCACTGATGACAGCTCAGCCAACTGTTGATGAAGTCAGCTTTATTATCTAACAGCTGAGTGGACTTTGGAGCCTGAGGTGACAGAATAACGCTCCTTTCATGACTCATCTTACCATGACTTATTTAATTTTCCTAAACTTGTGCAACTGATCAGTGGAAGTGAGCTGATGGTGATTGTGCTGTTTGATTCCTGAATTGTGTAGGCCTCTCCACATCCGATACAATCTCTTCGAAGAAGCAGTGAAATTGTTTAGGGAGAAAACTACGAATGATACACAACAATTCAATATCATAGTTTATTCTTTTTTTTTTTCATCTTTTTCATATATTTCCATATAAAAAAAGTGTCAGTAACTGACATCAGTCAGAAGTTTGAAAAAACAAAACTCCACTTCCTCTCAAAACACTTCCAAATGTACCATTCTTTATCTGCGCCCTCCTCCTCCTCCTCACTCATTCATCTGTCTGATTCTCTCAATCCACCCTCAGAAGAATGCAGTACTTTACTGGTTTTAGTAAACAAAAAACAAAAACAGCAGAGGTTTCACACCTCTGTTCAAAAATAAAAAAGCTTCTTTTGCACTGGTTAGACTTCCCCAGAAGGGAAATAAGCACAGCTACAACCTTTTTGCGCTCGACAGCTAATCGACCGCAGTCGGCCCTGTGTGGGCCCGCCACGTCCCCGAGCAATGGGAACAAAGGCGGCCCGGAAAAGAGTCTCTGCTCACCAAAGAGCACTTCTTATATGTTTTATAGAGAAAAACAGAAGAGGTATTCATTTACTGGTAAATTCACAATCCAAAGCTTTGAAAGTGTTAGGGTGACCAGGCAGCTGGGATAAGCGGAAGACAGATACGGTGTGGTTAGGGCAACCGGAAGCAAATCCCTCCTGGAAAACCTGGTTTCTAACTTTCTTTTTGATTAGCTTTTTTTTTTTCTTTTCTTTTCCTCCCCCATTACCAGAAAAATAAAGACATCATCATCATCATCAACAACAAATGATAAACAGTTATCTCACAATAACAGAGCTACAGCAGAAGCAAGAAGTCTTTCCTTCAAAGTGCCTCGCTTTCTTTTTTTCTTTTTTTTGACACATGAAATTTTAAAGACAAACTTTTATTTCTCTCCACATTCACTCGCGCACACACAAGCATCCGCACCTCAGTCATCATGAACACATCCACACTTTTACAGTCAAACTCAAAACGGGCTCAGACAGTGTTCTTTGAGTTTCTCTCCACACCTCTCTGGGTTTCACACACTCCTTGGATTAGCTTACATTGACATTTTGGATGGGGAGGGGCGAGATGGAGGGAGGGGGGGGTAATGCAGTGGATTTCCAATGGATAGGGGTTATAATGGGGGTGATTTGGGGATCAATATGACCCCGCTGAATACGTCATGGGAGCAGCAGCATCAGCACGTATGCACACTGTGCTGGATAGTTCAGGCACACGTTAAAAAGAATAAAAATAAAAAAACAAAAACGCCGCCTAAAATAAATGCTTCCATCTCCAGTTACCACGAACAGCAACCACATCGACAACAACATCCCTTAATACAAAATGAAATAAAAAGATATTAAAGAAACTAAACAAGTATAACAGTGACAACAGAATCAAGGTGCAGACTCTGCGGCTGCACGGCTTTCTGGGGGTTTTCTGTGGGTCTTCACTCTACCAGGAGGCAGCAGAGACGGGCAGCAGGAGCTGCTGCGTGCTGGAATACTGAAACGTCGTCCTGGATGCCTCCCGTGCCCGGCACAAACTCCTCCAGCAGGAGCAGGAGTTTGCTCCAGGCTGCCCTCTCTTGGTCAGGTTTGGCACTGCAGGCAACACGAACTGAGCTTGTGTATCCACTTTGTAGTTTTGAGATGAATCTTTCTTCAACAGTTTTTTTTTTCTCTTGCTTTCATTTGTTCTGATCCTCTTCTCGACATCCATCCAACAAGCACTGTCACAACCCAGAGCTTCTCACGTCTCTTCCACATCTTTTGTTGAATTCCCCCCCCCTTTGATTTTTTTTTTTCTTGAAGTGTCTTATAATGAACAATGACAGTAAAAAGACAACGATATAAACGCCATAAGCACTTCATGTCATGTAGCGGGTGATCGCTCTCAGAGCGTATAACAGTTCTGCCTGCATTCGCGCTTCCATAAGAAGCAGATTAACGTGGACCTGCAGGACAAAAGACAGAGAAAAGAGACAGTTATTGAACACTGTACATCAACTAACCAATTAAAATACAACTGCTTCAGATCTATGATCAACTAGAGAACCAGGATGGATCAGGATCTCACCTTCTCGGAGTGCTGAAACTGCCTCCAGAAGCTCTCATACATTCGTTTGGTGGTCTTCTCAGGACTACACACCATAGTCTTAATATAGATCTTAAAGCTACGGTCCAGAAGCTGGTTTATCTCTCCGTAATCATAGTCATCATACCTGAAAACACAGAGAAACAGTGTTAGTCAATGGTAATGCATGAAAGTAACAACACACCTTACAAAATAAAAGTTAAATCATTAAATATATGAAGCTACTTGAGAGTAATTGATTCATAAATAAGTTATCAACTGTTAAATGAATGGACAACCCTTCTGATAATCTGGTAATCTGTTTTGTTTAAATAAAAAAAGTCTGATGTATCTAAATAAGATGCTTCTTCTTTTTTGTGGAAAACAGAAAATATTCTGAAGATGAATCACCAATGAAAATAATCATCAGTTGTGTCCCTAAAAACATTTTTCCGCTCGTTTCCAGCGACTGACCTGATGCCGAACATGCAGTGGATGTAGTTCCAGATGGCTCTGCGCAGCATGCTGGTGTCCACATCCTTGTGTGTTGCCATGGTGTTGTAGGTCAGATTGTAGGCCATCTGGAACTTCTCGTCCAGCATCTGACCAACATCAGGATACAGTCTGTTGACCAGAGAGAAACCGTGATCCTCCCAGCTGTAGTCCTGCACAAAAGACAAACAAACAGTAAATACCGGCCACGTGGAACATCGATTCTAGTGTAATAAGCTTGAGATCCGGACTGGATCTGATCTGTACCTGCACTCTGAACGTGGGCACGTGCTCCCCCCTCCTGGAGAAGTCTTTGTAGCCGTAGCTGGGGTCCTCAAAGTGCCGGGAGATGTCTCTGGAGGGGACACACTCCTCGTCCTCCGCCGTGACCACCAGCATGCTCTCCGTCTTCTCCCTCTCGAAGCGAGTGGCCATCTCCTCCTGGCTCGCCTCCTCGTCGATGCGGCACTCCTGCAGCTGCTTCATGCGCTCCATCAGCACCTCCACCTCGCCGCACATCTCCTGCAGAAACAAAGAGCACGGTCAGGAAAGAGTCCAGTGAGAAGCATCTTCACTCAGCTTATTAGGAT
>CAFUXE010000749.1:202704-223599 GCA_903364295.1 Serranus cabrilla
AGCGGGTCCTGGACCAGCACACACCAACACTGAGAGGAAGCAGCGTTCCCTGGATTCCATGAAACGCAGAGGAACTGTGGAGACCTCAGGGAGCAGACGGAAAAGAGAGAAAAAAGACCTACAGATCGAGGGGGAAAGAGGTATCTGGGACAAAAGACAGCCTTTCTTTTATGACTTTACGCTGCCAGGCGTAAACATGCAAATCCCTAAATAATCTATATGTACAGTGAGCTACAATGCACGGGAAGAGGCGTTGGCTTGCAACCAGTGTGCACGTGAGGAAGAGTGAGTTCCCGGGGATGTTATTCTAACAGGGAGAGGGCAGCTGTCACAATACAACAGGCTCCAAGAGAAAAGATCCCATAGAAAAACTGAAAATACCAAACCCTTCCCCTGCTATCTTTAGCTCGATAGGACACGGCCACTGCAAATCAATAAAAAACCCTCAGTTTTGCTTTGCCCCGTCCTCTTTTCTCTCTCTATTTCTCTGAAAATAAACCCCAGCTGTCCTCTGACTCCCCCCTCCTCGTAATGTTTACAGATGGGAAACACAGGAGATAACACCGCGGGGCGAGTCCAGAGGTGCTGCCAAAAGTTCAAAAGACAAAACTCTTGCAAAGTATTGTGGCAAATGTTTCAGATACTGACAACAAGCAGGGTGAAACCCAGCCAAAGCTTATCTCCACTTTTATCCAAAAACATGGGACTAACAAAGCTGACCTTACACCAGCACTGGGACTCGAACAGCCCCAAAGAAAACAGCCCCTCTGGTCGGACGCTGCTGTGCGCCTCCTGGCATGCACAGCTGTTTTTTTTTCTCTCTCTCTCTTTCTCTGACAAGACCTCGGCTCTGCTGACTGAGCAAAAAATGACTCATCTCACTGGGAAGCGGGCCAAAAAGTTGTTGATCATCACCCTGTAATTCTTAATGGGCACTGTAAAAGAGGCACAAAAGAGCCGACCCTTCACCCGTCTCTGGGAGAATACAGAGCGGAGGTGATTCATTCCCAAAAATACCAATAAACAACAAGTTCACAGCAGCAGTTTACAGCACACGGCGCCCCAGCCAGGAATCAGAGAGGCAGGTTTGTCTCATCAGCCACTGAATCAGAGGCAGCAAAAACTTGTTGAGCCTAAACACACGAGTCAGTGAACTCTTTTCTATATAACAAGAAGTGTTGACAGTCCTAAGAGCAGCGATGCAGCGTGAGCAGCACAAAAACCTGATAAAATCTGATGGGACACATCACAGAGGAAAGATTAGAAACTACTGCACTCTGTCCTTTCGCCGGTTTCACTTCTCTTTTTCAACCACCTATCCTCTCAATCTGTAACCTTCACCAGGAGGTATTTTGATTGCAAAGTTGAGAGTGGACGTGATACTTCTGTACTTTAAGGGGGGAGGAAGTGATAGGGCCTAATCGTTGCCCTCAGAACCATTTTGGCCGTGTCTTGTTACTTCATTAATAGTCAATGAGGCCAGGCACTGAATGGCAGAACAAAATAGCTGGCAGAACCTCATTTGAGTGCGACGTCACGGCGGCTGCCTCATTAATGTTTAATCGTTTATGAAATGTCGGTTTGATTAGGTGGAAACTCGATCAGCTCGGCCGCCGTCCTCTTCAGCCGCCATCACCGACTCGACATTTTCAATAATTCTGGAGATTGTTTAAAGACGCTGATGGTTCATGTGACATTGAACAGTAGAGATAGAAGACCTGCAAAGAGTGAAGGTGGAAATCTTGATTAAATGAAATTCCCCACTGTCAGTAAGATGCACATTATACATTTCTTGCCTTTTTCTCAATCAAAACAATAGTTTCAATATGTTCCAGCTGCGACCTGCAGACAGCTTCTCCTGATTAAGAGTCCTTCAGTTTTCATCGCTCAGGAGCCAAATCATTCACAGAGGTCTCCTCCTCTCCAAAACAAACAAACCGGGTGATTAAAACCAGTAAAAACACTAAATGAAGCAGTTCCGTGTTAAAAAAAATCACTGTTTCTCTTCAGCTGTTCTTGCAGAAGCTGCTGCTCGCATGACAACTTAAGATCCAGATGTCCAATGAAAAAAATCCTTCTAGCAGTTAAAATGTGTTTTTTTAAAAAAGTGATACTGTATCTCAAAATAGGATATTGCATTATTAAAGTGTATCTATATTTTCTTACAGCCCCAGGAAACAGATCTTAAATATGCACTCGATGGCTGCATGCATAATATAAGGCTAAAAGACTGAGGCTAAAGTCGAATGTCCCAGTTAAACAACTGGGACATGCAGACATCTTGTATTGCAGCCAGTAAGCACTTGTATTATTGAGAGTAATAAGGAAAAATGTAAGATGAGACTGTAAATTTGCTCCAACATAACTCTGTCTGAGTGCTAAGCTCACAAACTTGAAGAAACAAGACAGAGGTTGTGCTTTATTGTTCTTTTTACTTTCAACATTACAGGAGAAAAGGCTTTTAGGCTGAGCTCTAACCAGTGTGTTTGGCACACTACTGCTATCTTGATAACAAGTTTGGCCGGAGTTGCTGGAGTGTAAACATCCCCCAAATCCAATTAAGAGCAGGACAAACCTGCTGATGCTACATTACACTCTGATTTGGCATTAAGGGCTTGCCCACGGTCGGGAAAAACAACACTGTGGATGTGCGATCTCGAACAGGTTACATTTTTTAGGCAACATGTAACCGATAAACTTGCTCTTTTGGTTTGCTGGGAAGGAGGTAAGCTAGATAGCCACATGCTAACAACTGCATCTTTCACCTGAGCAGATAAACACACAGTTTAATCCATCCCTTACACTTCTGTTCCCATGTTTTTGTTTTTTGTGAGGCTGAATTAAAAGACACTGCCTTCTAAATTCTTTAAATGCAGCGATGTGAAGCAACATGGGTTGTTTTTCCTCCCAAGCTCCACCTGTTTATTTTTTTACTCTCCTGTGGTTGAACTCTGAATCAGCCAGGCCAGTAAAAGGTCACAGGGAACATAACTACAGTAAATGTGCCTTCTAATAAAACCGAAGTGTACAGATTACAGCCACGGACGCTTGCACCACAAGTTCAACTTCAAACACAGGTCCAAGATGACTTACAGATAATATACGCAGTGAAGCCAGCAGAGCCAGTGTGTGCAAACAAGCAGCAACATATGCAAACTCATCGTGCATGTACATGCATGTTGTCCTCTGCCCGGTGAGTTCCTCAAACATAAGCACATGACATGAGATCATGAGCTTGAACTGTCCAAGACGACACTGGAAAAAAAGCAGAAATGCTTACTGAGGCACATTGTCTTCTGGACCCAAAAATATGTCCATACATCCTCCTCCCAGTTACACAAACAGTGTGTGCTGAGTCACTCACGTGTAGCGCAGAAAATAACCATTAAACTATTTAAAAACTGTAAAATAATTAAAATGTAAGTATATTTAAATCTGTGTATGGACGCCGTTTTTTATTAGAGTGATATTTTCATGCCTACATGCTGAGTAAGCTTGATTTAAGTTTAAATAAAGTGTATTTTAATGATTTTTCCGCCCAAAACTCTGTCGTTTTAAAGAGAAAATGCTTGTGTGTATGCTTGTTCTTCACTTTTACAAACTCTCCATGGACCTCATAACCCTGGCAGGAGTGTGTGTGTCTGTAATGTGTGTGTGTGTGTGGTCCTCATGCCACAGGTAGTGTTGGACATATTTGCTCTGTGGTTAATCAATAACAGGCCTGTGGGACCAAGAAAAGAACAAACCAACGGCTGAAACTCTTCCGTATCATTCCTCCTGTGGACTCAAGTCCGATTCAAATATCTAACTTTGAAGTGTCAGATATAATTAGGAGATACGATGGCTTCTGTCCAGCGCAGCGATCGCTGATTATATTACTGAGGTTAACAATAACATGAGTTTGTCCATTCGTGCAGGAGGTAAATGTCTATTTTGAAAGTTTTTGCGATTGTTTTGATCGGAGTAATTTAGACTTTTCTTGTATTAGTGATACAAACAAGTGCACAGACAGCCTGCTGAATGCTGGGAGCTCATGTGCAATCAGTGGTGTTACGTAACTCAAATAGGTGCACAACATTGTATTACCTGGCAGTGTCATGTTTGATTAAAGAAAAAAAGTTGAATAAAACATGGTTTAGCTCACTCGGCTGATCTGGCACTGTGGTTTGGCTGAGACGCTGCTGTCAGAAAGTTTGTACCTGAGGGATAAGAGGGAAGAAAAGTAATCCAACACCACAACAGGTTTCTGATAAAAGAAAAGTATTTTAAACTACAAAGAGATGGAAAATGTGTGTTTAAAAAAAGAACTGTGGAGCTTTAGTGCTGCGGATTTGGTAAAATTCCATACTGTGATGAAATAAATGTGCAAATCTATCAAACAAAGGACAAGTTAACTGGATGTAAATGTGTTTATTTATAGCAAAAGACATAAATAAACCCTGTGTGGGCTGAATCTGACACTCATCACAACCCCATAACCAGATTGGGTTGCACAAACAAGGATTCTTTTTACACCAGATTTAATCAATGCCTAACCTTAAATGATGTTGCACCAAATATAAACTTTTTACAATTAAGAAATGTCTTCCTTTTTGAAATGGATTAAGCAAAAATAATACATTTCCTTTCAACTTCTGCATCATTTTGTTCCTGTGTTTTCATGATTTTTCAACAAGCTTTAACTTTTGCAGCACCTCTTCTTTCTTTCACTCCAGTTGATCCCAAGGAGAATAACTTTTTCTCAAAGGTGGGGAAATTTGAGCCACTCTCCTGAGCCATCATGAGTAACATTAGACTAACGAAAGTAAACCTGGAAATTTTTTTTGGCATATGCACCAGGCGAGCAATTGTATAGAATAGGCCAGCACAAAGAATTCATAATCTTATATTTCCTTGAAGCTTGTATATGTATTTATTCACTCTAATTTGGGTTCAGTTAGCATCTCTATAATATTTAAACTCGATTTTACATCATAAACTTGCATTTACTAAACCAAGATTAGCTTTTAAATTGTGCAACAGAGCTCTGCTTAATCTTAAAATCTGGATTTACTCATTTTAAACCTGGTTTTGCCAAACTCATGTTAGATTAAATTAATGCTTGTTGGTGCGACCCAGCCTGAGACGACCAATCTCTCCAAATGCATGACTTTTATAAAGCGACATCCCTCATCAGTGATTATGTCACACATAATGGACGTGGGGGTTAAAGAGGGCATTCACAACGAATGAAACGATGGAGGGTGGAAAGACTGATGAGAGAAGAGTGATAAAAGGCAGGAGGACGGAGGGAGAGGATTATTTGACCAGTGTGCGGGGAGAAAGCGCCTCATACGTTATCATGGATAAGCAAACAGCCCACACCGTCTGGAGTGACATCATTGTCCCTGAGAATCAATAACCAGCCACTTCCTGTGCAGCGGGAAAATCGATGACTCTGTACACTAGATTACCTATCTGTGCCCACTCACCTGAGGAAACACACACACACTACACACAACTAATGCACACACTGTAATGCAGAGCACATACTCAGGGAGCATTAACAGAAACAAACCCACTGTCACAGTTTTCACCAAGGGGAACAGTATTTGTGCGGCTTCAGTGCCGAGTCAGCCCATTATGGGATTAGCGGCAGCCACAGCGCGGTGTAGGCCTACTGTTGAAGTCTAGAGGGGATAATGGCTCTGCCAAATCAGATTTCTGTCCACACAGACACACACACACACCTAAATATCAAAGCAGCATGGCTCAGCCACAGTCCGCAAATCTCCCAGATCCCCCTGCTCTCCTCAGGGGTATTTGTCAACCTCTATTCTCAGCCTACAGCTTATTATTATGCAATAAAAGGCTGAGTTCGGGGTTAAAAAGCTAATAAAAACAACAACATTTTGAGCCACACACAGGCATCACTTAGAGAGCTCCTTGTAAATGTTGTCACCCATAAACGAGCGTCTATGTGGTATGAGCTTTAAGCACCATTGACAAAACTGAAGCTCGCAAGATTCTTTCAGAAAAAAAAAAATGCATGGCTCCGGGCTTGTTTTTCCTCCGCTAAATGTCTTAGAGGAAAAGTTCAGCGTCATGAGCACGGCTCTCAGATTGCCGCTGTTCTGCTGCCAAGGCGAGCAGCGGAAGAGCAGGCAGCTAACTGACAGGACTGGATGGGGGGATAATGAGTAACTGAGCTCAGTACATCAGTACAGTCCCACATCACCTGTGTGTGTGAGAGAGTGATAGTGTGCAACAGGAAGGAGAGGGAAAAAGAGACAAGATAGAAATGGAAACAGCGGGTGAGAAAAGTATCAAACAACACTTTCAAATCACACTAAACTAAATACAGCCTGGGGGAAATGTGTGATCAGGAAAGTTAAAAACCGACTCTGCTCTCGATTTCAAACACATAAAAAAGAGAAAAAAAAGAAGTGCAGTGTGTTAGCTTCCTGAGGTGACGAAGATAAAGATGCATTTGCTGAGTGGGTGTATTTTTTTCTACACAGACCGGATCAGGTTTCATTATCACATACAGTGCTGTATATTTCTCTTGTCGGGTTAGCCGCAGCCAATCTTTCAGTATCAGATTTGGGAGGGTGAAAAAAAAACATTAAGTGAGCTAACGTGACAGCCTCCTCTCGTCTTCACAATGCGCGCTCACCTGGGGCGCCGTCGGCCTGTCCGTCCACTACCTGCAGGGACTCCAAACGCCACAATGAAAGCCCTGTGTTATACCAGCATGGCCAAGACAGGCCTATGAGTAAAGATGGTCACCAATCAATCACTTATCAGTTCACAGATATTCCCTTTGACTTAAGGGACGACTGGTGTGTCTTTTGGTGCTTCAGCTGCTTCCATGCAACTAGATCAAAAGAACTGAGTGAACTAAAAAGGACAATGCAATGTGTAACTGCTTGCCAAATGCTCCAAAAAAAATGGGAGGCAGCATTTCACCTTGTGCATAAATAACATGATTTACTAAATGCAGCGATGACACTGCAACATTGTGCACAGTTAGATATGCAATAAACATTGCAATGGCCTTAAAAAAAATTTATAGCGAACTTTCAAAACCAAAGTTAAAACCTACATTTTTAGGGATTTAAGAGAAGGTAGCAATGGACGGCTCCCTGGAGATTATTCACTCATCTGAGCACACAGAGACCAACAGCCTGGCAGAGAGGAGGCACAGTCCGTTAGCTAAGCCAGGGATGTTGACAGTAGAGCAGGCGAGAAAGCTGCAGAGTGCAGCAGGTTGGGCAGGGCAGTTCTTAGCCTAACCTGGATCCTGGTCCACCTGCCTCCCTTCTGCTTCCTCATGCATCACCTCCACTGAGTGAGTAAACTTCATCAGGATGGAGCCTCTTATGTGCAGAAAATGCAGAATCTCAGTTTGTGTGCAGGTCTTAATATTAATTTTAGGTCTAAAGCTGCTCACTGTTTTACTGCTATCAGTGTAGCTGCGTCTTAGGACAGACTGGAGGCTACAGTGACTCACTATCGCCTCTAGAGACAGAAGTGGTATTACAAGACAGGACAGAGTGTGGCTAGCTACTTAGCATGCTAACATCTTTGCTACACAATACATAAACATCTATGACATAGTGTCACAACTGTTGCACCTTTAAGGACTCTGTTTTTTTTCATGCGACACTTCCAGACCTGACCTTTCTCCTACTTCTACACAACATGTTTATGAAGTCTAATGATGAGCTCCATAACAATTGTGTGCAAGGACATGTGTTGATGTTGTTGTCTGCAAGTGTATGATCATGCACACGTCTGGAGAGGAAATCTATTCTCTTGCAGCCTTATAAATCTCTGACCCTCCACTAACCCGACTGTACGGACGAGTCAGCTCGCACCGCGCAGAAGGACCGTCCTGCTGGGCGAGGGTGCGTTCTCTACAGGACTCCCACAGGAAAGCTTCACACAATACTTGGCTCGCCTTGAGGTAGACACACACATTAACTGGACAGAGGCGCACACACAAAGACAGATTAAGACAAACTTCAACACTCACACATAAAAGGCAAGTACACAATTGCTCTCACATATGTTAAATGTACTAGCTTGCACACACACACACACACACACACTCAGAGTCTCATGCAGACAATGGACAGTGGAACTGTGCCATAAGGGAAGGCTGTTGTCCAGTCACTGGGCAACTGGGGCAGCAGATGGTCATCTTCCCTTCCACTAACACCAGTCAGGAGGGAGGGGAGGGGGTGAGGGGTGAGACTCAGCAGAGTGGTCTCCGTCTCCGAGCGAACACCTTTCACCAAGTACATGGGAATGACTCAGCCACAACCCATAAAGCAAATGAGCTGGACACGGATTATCTGCAAGTCTGCACGGAGTTGCGGCGCAGAAATGGAAAGTTTACCAGACACAGATGCGCTGAGTGAAACGCACAGTTTGCCCAAGAGAGGTTATTTCTTTCAGCGATGTTTGAAATGAATGCCACAGGCTGAAAAAGTCAACCGAACAAACCCGAGTAAACCACACAAACAAGGAAAAGAGTAAGAGTGAGCTTTGGTGCAGAAAAGGCAGAAGTGGGGGAAAGGTCAATTCTGACATGAAGAAAAAAAGAAAAGAGAAAAAAAGCAGAAAGGAGGGTTTCATATCCTGTTGACCAGTTGCTGCCTCTCAGCGTGAAAGTTTAGATCGGAGAGAATGCGTTTGTGTGTGTATGCAGAAGTGTGTGTGGGCAACGGAGAGCGACAGAGAGAGAAAGAGAGAGAGAGAGAGAGAGAGAGAGAGAGAGAGAGAGAGAGAGAGAGGAGGAAGAGCTTCTTGCCTTCTGTGCGACTGTAAAACCTCTTCATATTCTTCACTCATCTCAGCCTATGTTGAAGGAAAACTATTATGCTTTTTCTTATTATCTGTCAAATGTCACATCATCAGATGTTCATGTATTAAACATGGCAAATGTGTAAAATAATGATGTTACAAATATAAAAGTAATCCATGTAAGCATAAAAAATGGTTTCAGAACTTTCTAAACATGTTTTAACCGTTTTCTTTACTCTCAGCTCGAGCAGACATCTATATATTCCTATATACAGTCATCTGCTCCAGGCATGTTACTACACACACTATACACACTATATGAGCGACACACTAACGCCAAGGAAACCTGTAATCTTGGTTGCCGGTGTTATTAATCTCGCCCCAATTCTGGATCACATCCCTGCTTCAACATGCACGATCGTGTAGTTTTTGGTTTTGCATCATTCATTGTTGATTTTTAATGTCAAAAAGTTTTCCTCGGGCTGCGATGATGCTGCTGCAGAGACGGGACAGCACATATGTGGAAGACCTGAAAACACTGGCCAATCAGAGCAGGCTGCGCTTTTTCACGAGGAAAGGCTTAAAGAGACAGGAGCGTCTCAGACAGGTGGTGCAGCATTCAGTGTCAGTATGAGAAACATAAAGTACCCTTTAAACATTAAAGCATATAACATGTACAAGTAGAAAACCAAAATACTAGTTTAAACCTGAAAATGAGCAAACAAAGTCCACTTTAACACAACAGCCTTGCATTTTTCTCCCTCTTAGCGTGTCAGGAGGCATGTTTTGAGGTGGCGAAACCCATAACAAGACTCATCTTACATAAATAAAGGACTTATTGGCCGCGGCAGGCCGACAGATGCGGGAGGGACATGTGAGCTATATTTGTGCTCTTGTGTAAAAAAGACGTAAAGCACAGAAAACAACTCGGCATGAATGCAGCCTCTGTGTGTGCGGCGGAGTGCGCCTCCTTCAAGAAAACATGTTTGTTAGAGAGAGTTGCATCACAGTGGAGGCATGAGAAAAAAGGAGAGAGGAGGGGAGAGAGAGGCCAAAGGAAAGGACGGGGAAGAGAAAGTGACCGGGCTAATGGAGAAAGTGGGACAGGGGAGAAAAAGAGCAAAGAGAAGCAGGGAAAGGTGGTGGAAGTGGGTCATTACATGGAGGAAATACTGTACATGTTACATATGTAACCTCATTCTCTGTTTACCTGACACAGTAGTCTAAGTCCAGCCCTCCGGGGTGCTCTGTCAAACTGTTTACTTCTGTCCTGTCAATCAATACTCGTCTTTCTCCACTGCTATCCCTCTTCCACCCACCTTAGCTGTTTCCTTTCATCATTGCCTTTAAGCAACCCCCCCTCCGAATCCTTGTTTCTGTCAATGGGACAGTTCAGAACAATGTGGTCAAAGCCGGATTCACAGCACGCCTGAGGGCCGGCTGACGCATTACTCGTCTCAGTGAGAAGCAGCTCGGGTCATGTCAGTGTGTGAGAACGTATGTAAGCAGATAGTTAAATAGTTAAAAGGGTGAGGAATGATTGTGGTGGGTGCCTGACATGACATGTCTCATTAAACTCGCCTGTTAGTCTGCTATAAGCACACAAAAACAACTAACATAACTGTTATTTTATTGCTCTGGAGTGCACGATAAAACCAAACCTTCAAGTTTTTCTTCCCTCAGCAAAGTCTTTCTAAGAACTTGAGAGTGGATTCCTGAAAAGCCGGAGGCCAATCTTGCATTTCAGTACTCAACTATTCCAACAGAGTTTTGAAAAACAACATCAGGTGCCAAGTGCCTGCATGAAGACATTGTTTTGTTCATTAGTTTAACTATAAAACTACAGGGAGTCGTTTGAAAAACTGTAAGTCACATCCTATATTTCTTTTTTTCACCCCTCAACCCCCTCCCGTCTTCATCCCCCCTCCTCGTTATTCTCTCCGCACAAACACGGCTCTGAATAACATGTCTGCAGAATGGGAGAGGGCTGAGGGTAACAGAGAGAGGGGGGGTAGGATAGAAGAAGGGGGGTTAACCTATATAGTAAGCCATGTTTCTTTCCCTTTGGGCTCCCAGCAGACTCTGCTTCAGTTTGATAAATAGCAGGCCCCCTCAAAGCAACAGATGCTACAGCTCAAACCCCAGCAAACTCGTCAGCTCGCTCTGTGGAAGGGGAAAAAAAAAAACACACACAAAACAGAAAGCCCTGAGCCAAGGCCCTCCACGGCTGTTCCACATACTGACAGCCTGCCTGAAGAGGAACACTGCGAGTAAAAGCAGCGCACACAGAAAACAGGGCCCCCTCTATACCACTGTGCAGCCCCGCTCTGCAGAGACAGCCCGGTTATAGTAGGCCCTCAAGTTCCCAGACGTCGCAGGGGAGGCTGACTCCTTCCCCCCAGCTCTATAAGGTCGCTGCACTCCCAACTTTCTGGTCAATTTCAAAGCTTTTTGCATTTCTTTCCCGTTCCTCCTATCTCTGGTGTGACACTGTGATCATTGCTACTTTTCTCAACCAGCTTGTCCTAGTTACAAACATTCCCCCTGTGACGTCCAGGCGTCTCCCCACGCCGACACTCCTACAGCTGAAACAATTGTACAGCATGGAAACAATTGAGGAAGGACAAGGCAAAATGTGTTTTCCATACCATTTTCTGTGAACTCTGAAAAACACTGGCTTCTTGAAAAGTGCTTTTCTCTGAAGACAGATTGTGTTTTCTCTCTAAAGCCAGACAGAGGCCTTCCTTTCTTTTGGGGGATTGTTTGGTGTTTTGTGGCCTGTGTAGGAGAACGTTTGCTCTGAAGTGGGGTTGTGCAAGTTGTTTTGTTTGAGAGAAACGAATGAGACAAGCAGTGGGTGAAACATTTAGGGACAAAGTTTGGGTTGAGAGGTGTGAGTGAGGTGTTTGATTAGGAGTGTTGATGCAATCAGCACATTTTTGTGTGATATTTGGAGAAGGTGTTTGGGTTTAACGGCCTATCATCTATAAATCTGCCTAAAAGTCTATGGGACTCAACGGAGTCTTTCATGGAAAGAGTGTTATTTAAAACACATATGTATTGTCTGCATCTTACAGGGCACATGACCATTGTGTTTCTGTTTTTGTCTGCTGGTTGCTTTCACGGGAGCTGCTTTTAGAAAATGCTCCTGAATTCTTCCTGTTTTGTTTCGCCTCTGTCTGGTTTTTATGCTCTGGTTTTTCCATTTTGAAAAACTTCAACCTTAAAGGACCTTCTGCCGTGGCATCTAGGCCATCAGTCGTGCCATAAACTTACCAGCTATCTCTGTGTGGTTATGTGTGTAACACTGGGAGTGTGTTAAAGTGCATATTTCCCAAAGTGCCTCACAAGAGTTCAGGAGTGGATTCTACCACAGGGCGAGATACAGGACAGGTCCTCCTATCAGACGCCCCTGTGGTTTCTATGGCAGCGACATACACACATGGAAACAGTCTCATGACCTCAGACTGGCCAGAGACGCTTCCAGAGGGTCAAGATACTGTGACACTGACCAGGGCTTTAAAAATCTGTACCCGGTCCTGTCTGTCCCACTTGTCAGTCACAAGGTAAGCCTAAAGCATAGCCTGCTTTATCATCTACTTTACTGTCAATGGGAACATCATTTACAAAATGAAAATCATCCATATTTAAAAAGACTTGAAAAGAGGAATCTAGTGAGACGTTGAGTAATTTTCTCAAAAACTTTGACACAAACAGACTTCTTTTCGCAAAGTGGAGTCGCCCCCTGCTGGTCATTAGAAACAATGCAGGTCAGCATCGAACTTCATTAAAAAACTTCCATTCTCTATAACTGTTACACTGGCATTTACACTTATCCACGATTTTATTAGCTAGTAAGGTGTACCTTCTTCTACTCTGATTCAAGGTTGGATGTGTTGTGTGTTCAGGGATGATCTTCTTTTAGTTACTGTTGCCTTTCTATCATCTCGAACCACTCTGGCCATTCTTTGACCTCTGGCATCAACAAGGCATTTTCACCCAGAGAACTGCGGCTCACTGGATATTTTCTCTTTTTCAGACCATTCTCTGTAAACCCTGGAGATGGTTGTGTGTGGAAATCCCAGCAGATCAGCAGTTTGTGAAATACTCAGACCAACAACCATGCCACATTCAAAGCCACTTAAATCACGTTTCTTCCCAATTCTGTTGCTCAATGAACTTTAGCAGGTCGTCTTCACCACATTGACATGCCTAATTGCAATCATTTGCTGCTATTTGATTGATTGATATTTGCGTTAATGAGCAGTTGAACACATCACTCACACTTCACTCATTACATTTCAGTAACTGATTTCTTAAAGCAGAAATCAGAAGAGACATACTGGCACATACAATGTAAACAAAGGTAAGGTAATGTTGACCTTACACAGTGGCACCAGCTCAGGCCTGCAACTTGCAGAATTAGTTTTATCTTTTGCAAAAGCAGCAGTTTTTAAATGTTGCTTGACACCATAATCATTGCTACTTTTGCTTTATCAGATTGGTTCAGATACAAACATTCAGCTGTGACGTCAACGCCACAGCCCACACCGACACTCCTGCAGCTGTAATGATTATACGGCACAGAAACATATTGTGAATTGTTGAATGAATATTCAAATACCTAACATCAATGTGATAGTGTGAAATGGGACATGTCGAGGAAACGCATACTATTTTTTACGTTTAACGTTTAATCAGTTATTGATCGCTATGTGGTCGATGACATGTAAAACCTTACCCTCAAACAATGCACTTGATAACATTATTGGGTCACATCCTGTAAACAACAAGCAGCCTCTCTTATCCAGATTACAAAACTGCAAAATAAGCTTTAACTGGTGAAACAGCAGCACAACAAGCAGCCAATCACGTCTGCAGGGTCAAAACAACAGCAGCCAGACAGGAAGCAGAAACATTCCTCCGTGTTGCAAGAAAATTGCCATTTCATCAATGATGGAGAAGTGCTAACCACATAAACAAGAGCCAAGATTTCCTTTTTGTTTGCTTTTTTGTGTTGCCATGTCTGTAAGAGTCTGAGCCAGCAGTGTTGACCTCATAACTTCTCAGCAGGTATCAGTGACGCAGGGCAAAGTCTGGTCAGGTGAGACTGAAGAAAGGGGTGGGAGAGCAAAACAACCACAAAAAAAGAGAGATAAGAATTCAAAGTAACCAAAACCAGGCTGGTTTGTGACAAGGTTTTCACAAGCGGTGACATCACCAGGTGGGAAAATTACTTCATGTCTTTTCTTATCGGCCTCTGACCTCAGAGGTGTCAGGAGATGTTTGTGCGCACAGTGCGAGGGTCACATCGAAACACAGCACAGAAGCCCTGTGTCCCATTTTCCAGCGTGCGCCCTCATTTACACTCGCATGTGTTTCATTGTAAGCTCCTGTACAGAGAGACACACGCCAAAATACACAGTCATACACAGTAGATTTCATAAAGCTGGAAGACATGAAGGAAGCCTGACCAAGATTGTGGCAGCGCAGGAAGGAAGTGGAACACACCCCTGGATCTGAACAGGAAGCAGCCAGGAAAAGAGGACTCTAACAGGACACACACACACACACACACACACACACATTCAGAGAGCTACAGCTTCATGGTTATGAGCTTGAACATTGACCGAGCAATAAATTTAAGATGTGTCTTAATAGAAAGGCAGCACGTGAACTCACAGCTGTGTCCTTCATTAACTTTCCAATCCATCATTCCTCTAACCTCGTCAGTTAGGATGTTAAGATCAGCGAGGCAAAAATAATTTCAGTCAAGTCTGAAAACTTAAAAAGATGATCTGGCACCTTGCCCTGCATACGTGCTATTCAACAACAAGTATTAAAGCACAGCCTACAGTCTTTTCAGGAACTTGGGGTTACTAGGTTAGCAACAGAGCCCGACAGATATTGTCGCCCCCTCCATGTTAGTGGATGGAACATGAGCCAAACTAAAAAAATCAAAGTACACATCAAAGAAAATTTTCCCAAAGATGCTTTCTGTCATTTAAGGTAGTTCTTGTCGAGCTGATGTTTGTTTTTGTTAAAAGTGTGGTTTTATTGAGTTATTTGATGCTATAAAACAGGAGTGTTACGCTCTGATTGACACTTGTGATTGACTCGTAACTGGTTGGGCTTCCAATAGGCCTCCTGATTACTACTGTACAGGCTATCCAGTACATTTTGGCTTCATTATTGTACAATGTGAGGAAGTCCATCTTTATGTACAGTCTTTGGGAAATGCCTGCATGATTGTGTTGTGAATAAATGCAGCGACACTGCAAGGAGAAGCAGGTAAAAAGTTACGTCCATCTGATGAAAGATTCTTCCACATGGAGCAAGAGAAGCAATCACAAGACTCCACTGATGCAAAAAAGCTACTTTTTTTTCAAGAGTGGTTTGAAACTCGGCCTTCATGTTGCTCTTCACTACATACGTCTGTCCCATCTTCTTTTTCTTCTAATGGTAATGCTGCTGTTTTGTGAAAAGGCACAAAACAGAAAGGTCACTAGTGCATGTGTGAACAGTGAAGCTTTGCCTCAGAGGTTATTGCAGTAGTTTACCAGAAGCTATGTGTGAAAGATGGTTTAGTGTGTTTGTCAGTTAGTAGTAGTTGGTCCAGTTTAACCGACACTATCTAACAGGTCAAGTTACGGACAAAATACATTCCTGAGAAGTAAAAACAAGTCAAGTTACAAGTCAAGAAAGTTGCAAACAGCCAGAGAAGATTATTCAGAGCATTTCTCACAGTCTGACAGGAGAGTGAGTGACTGAAGCTACACAAATATGGGATTTACATTCTGCTTTAATAGAAGGATTTAATGTTTCACTCTGAGAGAAAAGGCTTCAAGGGTAATCTTCATCTTATCCCTGAACCAACAGTACCTCAGGGAAAAAAGTACTTTTTTTGTGTTGAAAAAAAGGGTGAGTCATCTTATATTTGGGCCAGTACATTACATTATAATTCATAAAGAAGTAAAATTATGCCAATAATTGGCTCAGACTTTGTTGAGTATGTCTATTTTTCTGTCTATTAATGTCTGTCAGCAAATGACTCAATACCTTATATAAAAAAGTTGGGATGACATAGTGTCATAGTGTTATATATAAAGGCAACAGTTGATAAACAACTAAACTTGAGTAACTCAAGTTCAGTTGTGTGTCATGTGTGTTTGTTTTTCAGAAGAACTCAAAGCCTGGGGACACATATAACACACACAGCTGCATAGTGATCCTCAACAATGTCCTTGGGGTGTACAATGCATGTTGACAGTGAATGCAGACACACATACACACACCGGTTATGTTTGCAGAGTCAGAGACGGGTTGCCTGAGGTCTAGGCGGGGTGCTGTTTCTCACAGGCATGTTAATGGACATGTCACCATAGTTGCTCCCAATATTTCATCCAACTGCAGGGTCAACAGAACATTGTGTCCCCTCAGGACAAGGCCTGCTCCGCGCGTGTGTGTTTGTGTGTGTTTGTGTATAATGTACGTGTGCGTCATGTAACCGTCACCTGGAGTCCCCGCTGAGCTGCACAGTCAGTGATGATGAGCCGGTTTCATCCATCACAAACAAACAAACACCTAAACATGCGGCTCATTAATTCTACACAACAGCAGGAGGGTTTTACACCTTCATGTCAGATGTACGGGAGCTGCTGTGCAAAGAGAGCTGAAGGTGGCTGACTGATGGGTAAACGTGCACTCATGGAGTCACGCAACGGCAGACTGAAAGGACTTTTAGCAAGTGTGCTCACTGTGATAGATTTTAGAAAAAAACAGAAAATGGATCTTCTGTCAATATCTTCATTCCTTTAAAAGGGAGCGTGAGCAGCAGGGTGACTGTCCCAAACGCTTGAATAATAGCTTGCCTCCTGCACATGTAGGAGGTAGTAGCATTATAAAATGCTAATTTTAACATCACAACTGCTGCTAGCATAACAACAAGGTCAGCAACGCCTGTAATTCGTTATGGATGTTGAATTAACCATTGTAAAGTCCAGGCTGATGTCGATTGTTATCTTCGAGAAAAGGGTCACATGATAGAGACGCAATGAATCAGGGAATAAACGTCTTTACTGTCAGGAGGAGAACATGAGTGTCATCATTTTCAAAGGTCTCCGTTCTTCACACTCAGACTAAAACACAGGTGAGCAAACGAGCCGTAGCATAAGTTATGATCGTTAAAACCAGCAGTGGTAGACTTAAAGTGTCATTATGTAATCAAATCTGAACCCTGTTTCTAGAACTTTGGCCGAGCATTTCTATAACCTCGCCAAACTTTCACACCCACTTCACTCCACGATTGGCCGGCTGTGCCGAGGTGGGTCAGAGAGTGGGGTTTGAACTTCTCTGTCAAGCTCTTGTTTTTCATTTTTCACACAACTCCTTCTGTCCCTTTTATATGCAGCACTACGAACGCTTTCCAGATGAGCTTGTCTGAAAATGTTTGCTATTATTAATTAATTTATAACCATTGTCAGGTCTTTTCATCCCACCTTCAGCCGTAATAAACAGCCAACACTTTTACCGACAGGCGTAGTCAGATACATTTCTTATGAGCTACTTTGTTCCAAGAAAACTCGTACTTTCAACTGATTGTCTATTGGCACAAACAGTAATGGGAATCCATTCAAGTCATTAAATGTCTTGCGTTTAACTGCTACAAGACAAAAAACTAAAACTAAAAAAACCACTGAGATCTGTTTACTCCTCAATAACTTTGATTACATCATCAAATTGTGACAGCAGGAGCCTCCCAGCTATTAATTTGTTAGATTGATTTAAACCAGTGTTCAAAAGCCACTTTGAGTTTGCAGAAAACAAAAAAAACGAGCAGCCGCTGCCAGAAAGTGAAGGTCTTTAAAATGCACGTGCTTGGTGTGTGTGTGTGTGTGTGTGTGTGAAGAGAAAGTGTGTATCAGTGTGGTTAACATTTTCCTGATCTTTGCTGTGCAGGTCCGTGTCTAAAGCAGCTGCACGGGCTATCTGCCAAAACAACCACTCCCACCCTATCCTCTCTAGCTCTGTCTCTTCATTGTCTATTCAGCATCTCCAAATGTGTGCTTGTTTTTTTTTCTCCTCTAATTCCCAGAATTATCTCACCTCAGTCATCTCCCAAGCTCCCTCTCTGCCCATTATTCTTCTACTTTCCCTCAGACTATCTCTTCCTCTTCTCGTCCTCATGGAGACTACAGAGAGCGGAGCCACTGACACTGATAAGGAAAAACCTGCAGCAAAACAGACCCATCTGCTCATACAGAGCGGAGAAGGCACACAGTTCCCACTGCTCTGTGCTTCTCCAGGGCGGCTCCACTCTTTGTTTTGGTTTCTGGTCCTTCCCTTTTCCTTTCTCCATGTTTTTTTGGCTGTTCCCACTGCAATATCAGTGTCCAGTGTGTTTTCATGACTCCTCACTGTACATGTGTGTAACTTCCTGCCAACAAATGTGTGTTAAGAGGAAATACAGAAACGTAAACCAGAGGACGTATTGGTTTAGGCCAGTGCTGAATGTCACACCGGAGTGTCAGAGTACGGAAATAAACCCCCCGCAGCCGAAACTCTTACCCTGGAGGTTACATAACACTGAGGGGCCGAGGTGGTGGGGGAGGGAGGGGAGGGGGGGTCACAAGACTCTCAGCAGGTTGCACCTCGGGTCATTTACCCTGGAAATACAGCTTATAATGTCTGCTGGCATCTGTACCTATTACACCGAGGTAGAGCTTGCGTTATCAAAAAAATCTTCACTTTTAGCTATTAAACATTAACAAAGTTTTGGCTCTGACTCCACTGCTAGATATTAACTTTGTATCAAAACTGATGCATGAAATTGAAGTCTTGTTAAATGTATAACTGAAGCAATACTTCCAACAAATTAGTTTTTAACACCAGAAGGAAACACCTCAAGCAGAAAAATGAAGTCTGTCTATAAAACTGACTTGGTTTGATGTTTACAGCCTCAACGTGTACTGCTTCACTTAAAGACAGAATATCAGGCAATCTCTATCAAACAGATATCTGTTTATAAATGCAGAATCTGTCTGCAAACGGACAAGATTTTGGTCAATGCTATTTAGAAACCAGAACATTTCAGTCATGCAGGATGTGGTTGCATGCAGGTAAACAGTCTGTTTGGAGAGCAAAAGAGGAAGAACACATAGGACAAAATGCACTCGTACTATTGTCTGATGAACAATTATTGGGAATCATAGTAATTTGGACTAATGCAATATCCAAAACTGTTCTGAAACTGGATATTTCATAGCTGCTTTCACATTTTTCATCATCTTCAGACACTTCAACACCAGCTAATAAACTGAACAGCTGATTGTTCCAAGCCTAAAGCAATTGTTTTGTGACTATTTAATGGGCAGCATGAAAATCATCCAAACTCAGCTATTACACGGGTAGCCAAACAATTTCATAATCACAATCTCACTGCCAAGATTGTGCAAAAATGTCAGAAACAACCACAACACATATTTTGTAGAAGCCAATCTCCCCCACAGTATGCATCACATCCAACTGTTTCTGGCTCTTAAAATATGTTTGTTAACATGAAAACTAAAATAATTAAATGACATTCAGTTTCATTTAAGGTACTACACTGAGGTTGCAACTAAAGACTACTTTCATCATAGATTTATCTGCAGACTTTGTTGTTTGAATAACAGAGATTTGTGAAAAAAGTCCTAATTTCCTCACCTAAGGTGTTTGTTTTGTCTGAAAAACACACCAAAACCCAAAGATCTTTAGTTCCCTATCACATAAGACAAGGAAACCGAGCAAATCTTCACAAGTGAGAAGCTGGAACTCTGAAATGTTTCTCAGAAACTGTCTTAGACAGGGGTTTTCAAAGTGGGAGCTTACAGGGCCCTCAGACAGAGTTTGGAGAAAGGCGCCCTCTTACTCGACCCTTAGTTTACTTGTTTAGTTTAGCTCAATTCCTGGATGCCTCTGGGATTATGATTAGGTCATTTGATCCCACAGGCACTCAACAACAGAGCCCGGATAGCCTAATATTGCTGTTTGACATAACTTCAGCATACCGCACATGCATGAAAAAGGTCTGTCCTGAGGCATTTATTGGTTTCTGACTACAGGAAACTGGGGAAAAAAATGTAATATTCACCAAACTATCTCTTTAATCTCATGTGATCTTCTTAACAAATATAATATTTTTCCACATTCATTCACCGAGCCTCGCCTGAAACTGTTTTTGAGCCCCCCTGGGGAGGCTCGCCGCCCACTTGGAAAAACCTCCGACTGAAATGTTTGAGTGACAGCATATAAAGAGAGGATATTAAAAGCTACTGCATCAACACTATGCAGTTTTTTTTTTTTGCTTTTTAAAGGGCAAACAGACTGCTGGCGGATTCGGAAACTTCACCGCTGACACTTGTTCAACACCCAGAGGAGCATCTCTAGCACCTGACGACAGGAAGTTGGACTCATTGAGTGGTATGACTCATCCTCTAATATTATCCAGGGCCTGATTGAATTCCTTGGCTTGTGTACAGTTTCTTTAATTGTCGTGTGTCAGCGGGATTTGGTTCAGTGGCTTTATTAAAATGCTTTATAAAAACCACAATACAGAATTACGAAGAATAGACAGACAGACAGACAGACAGACAGACAGATGGACAGACGGACAGACGAAGATCCTGACTATCCAATGACAAACTCAGCGGGTGGTGGAGCCTTTGTGCTGTAAACTAACTCCCGTGTATTTATATGTTCATGCATGTGTCTTTGCACGTGTGTGTACATCTCTACTCATGTATGAAAGTGTACGTCCAGCCGTATCAGCCGTTCAGGGCGAGAGAGGAAGAACTTGTTGGCCTTCGCCCATCTCCCATGCCCTCTGTTTCCTGCTCCACCCCCCGCAGTCGGCCCGAGGATTAGCCGGTGGTCACCCCACTCGGCCTATTCTCTCTCCTCTGTGTATCTCTCCCTGTCCCTCACAGCTCTGCCACCTCAGCGTTTGGGCTGTTTGGACAGGAAAGCCCTCCGCCAGCTGCCTGCAACAACAAGCCGACCTTAGTCACTGTCAGTGAGCGAGTGTGTGTGTGTGTGTTTGTGTCTCTCTCAAAGTGTGTATGTGTG
>CAFUXE010000749.1:223656-237182 GCA_903364295.1 Serranus cabrilla
GTGTATGTGTGAAAGGGAAAAAAAAAAATCTGTGGGGAGAGGGAGAGCAGGGTGTGAAAGAGATGAAGTAAGAGTGAAAGTAATACAGTAAGAACATAAGATGTATGTGTGAGATGAAATAATCAAATATCCAGCGTCTGAGAGGGAGTAACCGAGACATATACACATGATTATTGCACATATGGGAGATAAGGCCGAGAAGGATAACACAGTTAATATCTCCAGGATAAAGTGTGTGTCTGGAAAGCCAGATGTCTCCACATTTTTTTTACAGCAGGCAGACAACTAAGAGTTCAATCACACTTATAGTTATTTTCCTGTAGTCTAAACCAGAGTAGAAAGGCACTTTACTTAAGAATGCTTGCTATAAGATGTTAACACCCATTTACTGAACATTAAACCCTGATTTTAGAGTTTATTCATGCAGGGTTGGTGCACTTAAATCAGACAATTAACTAATTAACTATCAACTAACTAACTTGTTGGATCATCTGAAACTACGGTTGGGCAATTAGAGGAATATATTGGCTATCGCAGTTGGCTAAGTACATCGCCAGTTGTTTTTTGGGCAATATCTGTCATTTTATTTAGCTAATTAATTGTTCTCTCTCTGGAGAATTAGTGACAGACGCTGCTTGGTGTGCAGTTGGCGAAACGCAAACAAACAGTAAGGAGATAAATGCGGCTATGTGATGAGAGACTTTAATTCAAGGGAAGCAATGGCAGAGAGAAACAGTGGGGAAAATATGGTGTGTGAAACATGTATATTTTCACATCATACTCTGTGAATGAGTGTTTATTTTGACCAAACCAGAGCTGATGATTGTTGGAAAAGTGGGAAAAAACTATTTATTACTGTTACTGTTTTAGAAAGGTGTGTTTTTTTAGATGACAATGCAATTAAGCTAGTCTTATTTTGGTAAAAGAGAGAAACTTGAATCTTTTAAAAACCCACCACCAAACCGGAGGATATGGTTCAGGTCAGACCAGTTTATGTAGTTTAGGTTCCCTTTTTTTTACTCTCTATGCTAAACAGACACATTATTAGAAACTCTAAGTTGTTACCTTTTAGATAAAGCTTCATACATGCATTTTGGCCTTACAGTTCTTCTTTTATAAGCTTTGTCTCAACTTTTTTCAAACCCTAACAATAGCCAGGCGGGCAGAGTTTAATAGGAAAATATGTGGAAAAGATTTCCTTGCATGACATTTTGTGAGTTTATGTTGTTTATTTATTTGAGTAAAAGAACGAAGAGAGCTTGAGGAACGTAGCGAACCCACCACTCGAACGCATCTCCCAGCTGAAACCAGCCAGTTCTTGGAAAGAGATAGAGGAGGCATTGTGAAGCAGCCAGAGGAGGCTGTGATTGGCAGACTTTTTGCCCGACATTCAAGTGTGGCCATCCAGAACAGGAATAAATACTCCTGAGCTTTGGACACGGCTGGACGGCACATCATGCAACCTGGTTTATTTGAAGCATTACGAGTTTTGCACTCTCTGTGACAAGTTAATTGACTTTGGCATGAAAAATCGATGGAGCGCTACTTTAAGGTTGAATATTGTTCATACAAACTAGAGTAGATGCTCCTTGGCTTTGTGCAACTACATTCTGAGGCACTGACACAACATTCGGTGCATTTGGTAAATCAATCTTTTTTGCATTCAGCTTAATGTCTAACATGTAAATGTGGTCTACAGTAGATATCACACGCAGATGTCGAAACCTTGGAGAAACTTCCCCCTGTGGGCTCAGACGACCTCTTACCCACTCTTTGAGCTTCCTGTGTGGGGTAGCACACTCTGAGCTTCACTTCCTGTGAAAGACGCACAAACTTTCCCCTCGCAACATTTTCAGCCTCAATCTTCCTTTTCGAAATTAATGCATCTTCTTCTTTTCTTTTTTTGTTTTGTTTTATATCGGTCTATTTGTGCTATTTTTCTAACCGCTTGTTCGCGGGTCTGTTTTCACCCCTCCGCCTCGCCCTCGGTGAAGTAGTGACACGGAAAAAAGAGCGGCGGTGGTGAGTTTGGCACCAAACTGGTTTGTGCAAAATCTGCCCAAACACAGCACCTCACTTCATCAACCACCAGCCTTCATGCAGAGCAAAAACCCCTGTGTGTTATTACAAGTGGCTTTGTGCGGCGAGGCCACATACCCCACAATGACAGATGAACTAGTTCGAACCAGTGAGGACTGTGGGCTCCAGCCAATAGACAGCACACAGACACACACCACAGACCTCATACAGTATACACAACCCTCCGCACACACGCACACAAACACACAAATAAACTGTCTGTCACGCACCTCACGTCGTACACACTCAGACATGATTGCTGTGATTTAAATAGCTATTTTCCATCACAGAGTCGTTCACAGACACACACACATATGGGAGCCATTTGGCCAAATGACATTTCACACAGGTTTGCTGCACGACAGCTTCATGAATGGCTAACCAGTTAACTTACGTAAGTGTACGAATCTGTGTCTGTTTGCATACACACTTTTACGTATGTATAACTGAGACTTATGTGTGCACCATTCTGTTAAGTGCTGTAACCTTTCAACTCAGAGCAAACTGACCCAGAAGCAGGGAGAACATCCAGTACAGGGAGGCAGGAATGTTCACGTACTTTCTGTACCCACATAAAAACCAGGACTGTGTTGATTTAATGTGTGTGTGCAATATGTAGTCAGCACATGATTTATGAATATCCATCTGCAGGTGCCTGGTGGTTGTAGCGATATGGAAAGCATACATTAGCCCATAAGTCAAGATTTGAAACCTGTGCACACAAGGAAACAATGCATAAGCTTTTGAAGTTATTTGTTTATATTGAGTTTGTTGCCATGAGAATGTGCGCTGACAGGAAAGTGAGACACAAGGCGCTATATATCCTGACACAACATGCCTGAGCATGTAACTCTAAGCTAACAGCCTTGAGCGGTCTGCTGCAGGGGGTGACGAGCGGTTCAATGAAACATAATAACTGTAACGCATGTACGCGGCCACCCACACACACACACACACACACACACACTCATTATAACACTTGTTTACTGATCTGTGTGGCATGTATCAGCTGTGACCCACATGCCTTTGACAAAGCCAGGGGAAGATACCGCATCTTACATGTCGGAATAAGTAATAACTAAAATTAAAGCTGCGAAAGAGGTGACAAAAGGAGTTTTCACGCTGCAGCAGTGTGCGTTGGGAAATAGTAAGAGCGATTCTCAGTAAACAACAACTTTGGAAGGTTGTGTGATTTTTTTTAAAATAAATAAAAACACAATAATTAAAGGCTGAACAGTTGAGTAGTTGAGTGTTCATCTGCTTTAATGGAAGCTATTACCAATAGAAGTTCCCTAAAGTTGCTTCCAAAGCCTACGGGTAGCATAACTTAAGCTAACTACAATGTTTTGCACTGTGACATTTACTGTATGAGATTCTTGCAGAGATTAGGGTGTCAGCTTTGTCCTGCCCCTGGATTTGGGAAAGTATTACTCCACAATCCTATGACAAGCTCATCACACATGGACGCTTGGTCAGGAGCACTTGGCACTTTTTAAAGGTACAGGATATCTATTTAGTGTCACATTTGAACGTGCAGGGTAATCTGATAGACTTCATCATGTAGTTTATGTTTTAAATTCACACAAAACTTAAGAATAAAAAATACCTGAGAAGGGGCAGGAAAAGATTGTTGTTTGGTTTTTCATATGCGTATCCGAAAAAGACGCTAAAGATGAACCCTGTGAGTAAAAAGTAATGACAAAGGGGTCCTGGTCAGGCAAACATATGTGACAAGCTGGGAATGAGAAAACCTGCTGTTTGACAAAACGGACAATGCAGCACATATCTCACTTTTGTGTTGCTCGCCCATGTATGTTCTCGACATTATCAACCTTTTTCCAGACACAAAATAGGTCACATTCTTGAGTGAACGTAGTTTAGCTCCAATTGTTTACATGCTGTACTGTATGTAATCCATGTGGTTGGCATGAATAAACATTGGAAACCAAAAGATATAAGTCACAAGATCGAGCTCCACAACATGTTATCAATGCCTCTTCCACAGTCCGCCCCACTTACTTAAATTATCTTCACTTTTTAGGAATCAGAACAGACTGACAGTGTTAATTTTCATATTCTAAATATGTCGCATCTTTACAAGAATTCGGTTTTATAACCAACTCCGGTGCAGGCACAAGAAACACACTCTGGCTTTGTTTGTGCGGAAAGCAGGTGAACAAGGAGAGCTCTGTCCTCTCTGTTCTCTCCTGAACACCAACAAGAGAGCAGATGATAGAAATACATCATCCTGAGGACTGAAGACAAACAAATGTGACATAAGAAGAGGGGCGTGGCTTAATCATGGGGAGGTTCTGCTGATGCAACAATAAGAATTTTATCAGTGCTGGTTCCTTCCTGCACCCCCCCTCCCCACTCCTGTCATATGATGCTCAGAAAAGTGAATGTACGCAAGTAACCTACGCATTAGTAACCCTAACCTTTTCCTCAGGATAACCCCGGGGTTGCTAATGCCTCTGAGACACTCTTCTTCACACACACACACACACATGGTGAGATGGTAAACAACGAGTGAGTGGACGCTGCCATGCTCTCAGCTTTCATAACTAGCACACATTCCTGGCCTAAACCCTGCTAGTAAACACACTCTGTACACACAAACACACACACACATATTCAATGCGTTCTATTGCAAGCACTGATTGAATTTACCTTTATTAAATCCAGGACGTCTACAATATCTTTGACCTCAGAGAGCCCTGGGAACTGCAGTCAAAGGACAATAATCTTCATAGCCTGCAGTGCATGACCAAACTATAATCATGTGAGGAGAAACTTTTTTTTACCAACTCAAAGGTTAAGAGTTCATCTTTGTGCACAAAAACACCACACATCTATCCAGGCAAGTATTTTCTAGTGACAAATTTTGCCATAAAAAACTATCTTTTTCTGCTAATAATGCTAATAATTAGCCATTCAACAATGATTTGAGCCAAAATACCAAATATTCCTGGTTGGAGTTGATTCACATGATGAGAAAGCAATGACGTGCACTTTTCTTTACTTTTGGACATTCATTCTTTGGCACAAAACAATTTATTAATTCACAAAACATGAGTACAACTAGTGTCAGTTGGGGCAGGGCAATACTGCCAATATCTGATATCCCAATATGGGTCATTGTAATATCTTAATACGAATATATAGTATATATCACAATATATAATGTTTTCTGGTAATAAATAAACGGTCCTCTGTAAAGCCTAGTTTTGTATTCTCGATACTCCATACGCCGTCCAAATGACATTTTTATATAAATAAGAAGATACATATTGTCATATTGCCCAGCCTTAGTGTCAGTGACGTACACTGACGCAAAGTAAAATGTTTACTTTTATACATATCTATACACAAGGGTTTTAAATGTGCCCTTGCAAAGAATTCTCAGAACATATTTGAGCTGAACCAGAATAGGGGGATCCACTTTGCAGCCCTTATGTTTTAGATATTTCTCCTGTGAGGTTACTTAATCTTGGTTGATGTCGGTGTATTCAAATCAGTGGGCTCACCTGTTGACACGGTGTCTGACCTTTCATCTCCAAGAAATGTACAGAACTTTCTGTACAACTAACCTGAGACACAAACATGGTAAGCTCCTCCTACATCCTTGGCTTCTGCGATTAGAGAACAACAGCTCTCCAGACGCAGACCCGCCTACTGAAACTATCTGGTTTGCTTTAACTTCAAAAAGACTGTACACGTTCGTCACACACTGTATGTCACAGGTGACGAAAGACATGTATGCTTCACCCCTGAGACAGCGCTCATGTATGTCAAATATGAAAAACACGAGTGCCCGAGCTGCTGCTGATGATGATGATGATAAACTGGCTCTTTTGTAGCATGTAAAGGCCGGCCTGACCACAGAGACATGTTGATGTGATTTCCAGAGATTAAGATGTCACAACCGAGCTCGAATGCAGCTGCTGGTCAACTTTTCCTGGCTCATTAATGGTGCTGGCTAAATTAGGTTAGCCTGGTTGTGATTTGGGGGCTCAGCACAAACACACAAACACACACACACACAAACCTAAGCAAACAAACATCCTCGTTTCCTAGAAGGTTTTGAACAACATCCAATGGAAGTTTTCCAGAAAGTACATGCAACTCCCCCCTCCACCCAAATCTTTTCCCTTCTGGTTCTGCACACTGCAATCACACCCCAACCCCAATATCACCCTTCCTCCAACATCCTCCTCCTCCTGCTGGCTATTCTGGCTGCACATAAACAGATTCTAGAGGTGTGTCTCCTCTCAGCCAATTGCAGCCCTCTCAAGCTGCGCGTCTGGGCCAATCAGAGCGGCCGGTGGGAGCGGCCGTCTCTCCTTCTGTTAACGGCAGTTGTTGTTTTGCTGCTCTCTGTGTTTTCTGCGTTCCGAGTGATGGATGGAGGGAATAAAGAGGAGGTCAGGTCAGGCATTAATAGGCTTTGAGTGCTTGCCCACAATTAGGTGGGGGCTAATCCCAAATTCACAAGTGCATGTGTGTGCGTATGCGCGGTGCACATGCACGCACATACACTTTGTTTTACCCCAAGAACCTGCACAGCATTCACGTTTTATCATTATCTATCCGTCACCCTCCCTCTCCCTCCCTCAAACACACACAGACCAGACTTTGTTTCTTGCACATAAACATCATTCACATCCTCTCCCTCCCTCCCACACACACACACACACACACACACACACAGCCCACAGTTGCTGGTTATATCTATTCAGAGGGTGTGGAGAGCTGGCAATAGGGGAAAGAGTGTCTGCCCAGTACAAACAGGGCACCTGTCAAACTAGTCAACAACAAACAGAGATAATTCTGCACTTCCTTTATCAACATCAGCACAAAATAGAGGTTCAGAAAAAAGTCTGGTGGAGTGAAAACTCTTTAAAATATCAAGAGTACAAGTAGTTTAAGAAGCTGTGTTTTGTGTTTTCAAACAGAGAAAAAAGAAATAAAAAAAATATGTAGAACAGGCTTAAACATAAAATCACATTCAGAAGAAGGAAAACATTCATGACTTGTTTTCCTCCCTCTTAAAGTCGAATTTATGCAATGGGGTTGTGTTGCACAATGAGGTGGTGTCTGCAACTCCTGTAAAGCCTCAAAATAAAAATCTTGAGCAAACACGTCCCTTATCAGGAGCAGTTTATAACCGCTCAGACCTCCTGCGATATCAGCGGGTGATAAAAAGTGTGACAAAAAGTAGCAGTGTGGTGACGCTGAGGGCCCAACTTCAAATCAGACGTGAAAACAAGCTTGTGAGTTGGATTTGCCATGGACGCTCCACTTTCTGCTGTTTTTTTTTTCTTCTTCTCACAAGTCTGACGGGAGAGAAGTTCAGAGACAAGCGAGTGATGACAGTATGTTTGGATGAACGTCTCGGCTGGATGGTCACCTTCACACACCTGCGTTCAGAAACGCGCAGAGACACGTGGTATTTCACAGAGGTTTCATGGTTCAACAACTCGTCTTTTTTTCCCTTCTTCACCCATTTATAACCGAGAGCTGCTGACCCATATTCCAATGTGAGGAAAGATGGGCTTAGTCGCTGTTACAAATGTTTTTAATCACGGAAGAAGATGTTTTCACCCATAAGATAAGAAGCCTTGTTAATGCACAAGATGTTAAGCATACATTTTCCATTTGCACAATCAAAAATACTTCACAAATGTATTTTCGAGGCTGAATTAACTCTTATTGGGGCTGTAATTTTACAACTGATTCATACATTGATTTTGGTTTTAAATAAGACAATTAACTTAAGGCGGACTGATACAGTATTAGAGGCCAAAGCCAATCATAGCATAAGTTTTTCTCTAAAATTTGGTTATGAAGGAATTGGATATGCAGATTGGGACTTGCATAAACTTGCAACGCTGATTCTGCATTATCACCAACACATCTTTGGCATTAGGGATCAAAGAAGAAAAAACTGGCACACCACCAAAACAAATCCTTGTCTGTGCAGCCTCCATATTTTATTAGACTATTATTGCTGGCAGCTTTTCAGTCAGAAGCCTTTCTACTAGCACGAGTAGTGTTTAACAGCATTTTACTATTCAAGACAATTCACTGATTGCACCCCTGATGTCAAATCTTTGCCATTTCGGTACTGCAGTTCAGACATCAGCAGACAGATTTGCTAATAAACCAATATCAGCTGGTTTAATATTTACTTTTTAAATAAATAAATACAAAAAATACTATGTGTCATCCTCAAATTGCTTGTTTTGTTTCTGCCAAAAGTACAAAATCCAAAGATATTTAATCTACAATGTAATAAAAGTAGCAAAAACATATAATAATGTACAATAATGTTCCTTATTTTCCTCTGGTAAATGACTAAAATTATTAATTAATGATCAAAATCTTTGCCAAACGAATATTTTAAGGATTGCATTGTACGTTCTCACTTTTAACTTTACTGACAGTAAATAATTTGTGCACCACAGATCACAACTGTGCATGAATTGACTAAAAACAACAAATTTGCAACACGACCTGCTCCCATCAAATTAGAAGCAGATATTAAAAATACAAGCAGGTAAACGCAGCCACGTGAGCAAGTACACAACGTGACAACCCTTGGTTTGGTATATCCAGCAAAGCACACAAGCTATAACGGGCAAACAAACAGAGCGACGTGGAATTCGCTGCAGAGAAAAATAAGCAAAGCGTCCGGACCAGACGAAGAAAAGCAAGCACACAGAACTGACAAAGAAAATGACAGATGGGCATTACAGCCACTGAGAGAGGAACGCTGTTTGCATGTGTGCGTTTTTGACGTGTTTGTAAAGTACCGCAAATGGTGCGTAAAGTACAGCAAGAATTGGGTCATCTATACACCGACCTACCTACACCTACTGGTCTGTTTACCATAAATCTACCTGTATATGAAGGCCAGTTTAGACTGACAGCAACATCAGCTGCAGCATTTAACCTCAATAAATCCCAGTCTGACTGATTTTAAGATAAAATTCTAACGTTACAATGCCTGGACTTGTTCACTGACTGGACATTGAGATAACGTGTTGCATAAGTTACCGGACATCACTTGTTTGCTTTCTCCCCTGACATCACATCGTGCCCTGTGCTGTGTATAATTTATGACAAGGGGCCCTTATAGAGTTCCTTCCTCCCCCTCCTGCTTTCCTGACGTCAAGTGACGAGAAGTGAGCCAATGGGCCCCCGACACTCCCTTAAAACAAGCCAATAAGCGACTGAGAGCTTGTCGCTGATTGATATCCTGAGGGGGAAGCTCATGTCCGAATAAGCTCATGTGGGTCATGAGGGGATCTGTTCTTTTAGCCGACTCCTTCTCTCCATTTCTGAGATTAAGGTTTGATGTTGGGGAAAAGCTGATATTAGTTCAGGGCTTAGAGATATTTACCAGGATGCTATCCCCAGCGGTGAAAAAGTGAGAGGGAGAGAGAGAGAAAATGAGCTGACTGAGTGACTCAAGGGTCTGTGTATATTTTGCGTTGGTAGGTTGCCAACCTTTACATGCCTGGTTTCCTAAGGGCCTCCGAGTGTTTACTGCAACATGACTAGAAATCTACAGAGGAGCAGACAAGGTGTGGCAACCTGCCAGCAAAAACTATTCAGGAACCAGATGGAGAAGTTGTTTTTTGTCTCTCTAACCATCGATCTCTCTGTGGCCTAGATACTTCTGTTCTCCCAAGAGTTTGGCCAAGCTTGGCTTGGCTATTCTTGTACTTCTAAGCTTCCTAAGAGTCCATCAAAATCGTATTTCTCCCCTACATTTCCCCCTGCTAGACCCTGCTTTGTGTATGATATCATGGGACATTCAGTAGATCTTCTTCTTTGCTCCTTTGTAGTTTAGTTTTTCTTTTCAGCGTTCAGGCTATACCTCACTGTACCCGTCCATTCACCAACCTCCAGTCCAACCGCTCATTTTCTCTCTCCTGCTTATGAAACAATGGATTGCATTGTTTCCAAATATTTCTACGTGTTAGGATCTCTGTCTAATGCGCTCTTTGGCCTCAGAGATTATACTTGGTATTTTCAAAGAGGGGCTCATTCTTACTTTCTAATCAGCGCTGGCAGAGACGTGCAGCAAGCTCACAGTCGGGCTACACACCCTGGTTGAAATGCTCCGCTGAAGGCTTTGTGCACTGTTATATATCTGATATAGAAGAACCTGCAAGACCACATATAGGACCTAGTTTCTATACATATCTATGTTTTTGTTTGCTGGGCCTCTGACAGATGCTCATAAGTTCATTTATTTATTAATCCTCAGAAAAGTCCATTTTCACTGTTGTTGATCTCAGAGTCCAGCAGGTAATTGTGATCACCCTGTAATTGGGCTAATTTCTCTTGAATTACTGTAAAGTGGAGACCCTCTGCAGTACTCTCAAGGGCTCTAACTGCCATAATTCATCCATCTGCCTTAATGACACTGACATTTTCAGCAGGGAAGAAAACATGTTATGAAACGATCTTTGGAGTAAACACAAGGGAGGGGAACGCATATCATAAACTTTCAATGTAAACAGGTCCAATGTGCAGCCACACCCATCCGAATCAAGGAGCATGAAAACACTGATATGATGCTCATAACAAAAAAAAACAATAAAAAATATAGTTATACGTGTTTCAAATCTGTTATCTCATCTTCTGAATGAAGACTATTTAGGATTCAGACTACACAAAATCAGCCCAACTAGAGCCTGAGCGGTTGTCTATGGAGTTGGTTGGGATAAAAAAACAAAAAACAATGTCTGTCAGATGCATCACGTTGGTTCTGCAGAGGGGAACTTTGAAAAAGAGGAAAGGTTGGTCGGTTTTCCAAACACACTGCAGCCAGCATCATACACACCACTATTGTGTGTTTACGTTCTTGTTCGTGAAAGTCGGTCAGGTCACATGTTTCGTGAAAGACGGCGAGCTTCTACCGGTCATGGACCAGTGTGTAATCCGTCACATCTCTCTGCCTCGTCAAGGCATCATTCTGTGACTCTATCATCATCTGATCTGACACAGTGATCATAACAGACAAAATATTATCTACCCTGAAACCAGCAGAAATGCATATCTATGGAGAGAGAGATAATTCAATGTTCTGTGTAAGAGATAAAGATTTTTAAAAAAGATAACAGGTTACAGTAAACTAAAGACGAAAAGACAGCAACTGAAAGCAAGGTCAAAACACACATTTTTCCAAATGCATCATCATTTTATCAACATGTCTCAAACAACTAAAGGCCGTTTGAAAAGCCAAAGGAGTTATTTACACCGTATGGTTCTTGTTTTATGGAAACTGGCTGCAGAAAAGAGTGTGCGGAACAAACAATCATTCCACCCGACAGCTGATTTTCCTGATTTTCTGAGTCATCCGGAAACAACCTGACTACTCCAGGCTGTAAAATGTGTTTAAACTGCGTTTCATGCATGTGACTCAAAGTCAAAATCTCCATCAAAAATCCTAATTTCTTTACTAAAACTAATAGTTCAGCTGGAAGACATCAAATTCCCTTCACTTGACTCCATTTCAATGATGTCCATGTTGTATGTTTGTAATAATAAACACAGCATCTGCAATAACTCAAAGGGAGGAGACAACTTCAATTATTGGTGCAAACAACAAAACACCAGTATTTTCCTACAGGGCCTCATGAGTCAGAGGGGCTCAGCTTACAAAGGCCACAGTTACATGATGTGTTCAGGGACCAGCTTCCAGCTTATATCCAACCTGAGTCCTGCAAAACAAGTCAGTAAAGTATGACAAAAATGCTTACATGCGCTACACTGACAGAAGATGTTATAAAAGTGTGGAGTTGTTAGGTAACGTGCCATCAGAACATTCCAGGAGTGCTTAGTGTCGGGGGAATGTGTGTGTGTGTGTGGCCTCACCCGGGGGTCTAATAAACCCACATAGTGTGATGGATGACAACATGATGTAACGGTATCTCTTCTAATTACTGTGTTGGGACATGTAGTACAAGTGTGTGAGCGTCAGGAGTGTAAACAACTGTGTGCACTTGCTTTGCACCTTCGAAAAGAAGTTTCCGTCTTTTATTCAGTCATGAACTTTAAAAACCGTTGAACTGTTAAAACAAAAAAAAAAGGGAACAAAAGCATTTCCTCTTTGACACGTGAGTCTTCTTTAGTGAACACCAGACACGAGCATCTGAAGTGACCAAATCAACAGAGACAGCGACCACACTGGTCTCAGAGCGAGCGAGCGCACACACATAAATACCTCGAACAGAAAGGAGGGGCAGAGTGTGAAAAACATGCTAACAGGCTGCATGCACCCACCAATTATAGATGATCATCTTTAACACACAGACGTATTTTTAGATAATTTGCCAACCAATGCAATTTGCATTTCTGACAGCTCGTCCATAGCGATTTTCACACGCAGTATTTGTCTGCATCTCCTGCAGAGAGGTGCAATATACTGATGTATTATCTTTAATATTGTGCTAAACTGAGAGATGTTGATGCAAGTCACAATCTCACAAAATCTCACAACATGCAGCTTTACTTCAACTTATGTCTTCAATTTGACTGAAGCCTTTTGGCTAGAAAAGACTTTTATAGCTATATGCTATAAAAGTGCAATGTCAGCGCTATGTTTTCTTTTGATCAAGTTCAGCTGCACTTGTTTTAACAGACTTGTTTAACCAAATGAATACCAATGAATACCAATGAGCACATTATGACCTGAAAATCAAAGTTTAGGACTTAAGACTGAGCATTGACTGTTATGGGGGTCATGTGGTGGCACATCTGTATAAGCCTGTCTGTCTCTCCTCTGGGTTGCGCTTCATTACTGAGCGCTGAGCACGCTGACTGCAGGCTGGGTCATCCAAACTGATTTACCCACTACAGCAGCTACATGCACCATTATGAACAGAATGGTGGCTGTTATCGTGACCTTAGGAGCGCCACTAACGAGCATTGCATGGTCCATCGGCCGCACCTCGACTCAGTACTTGTTGGACTTGACTTTGGCCTTGACTTGGGATTTATTTGTGACTTGCAAATAAGACTTTGCCCCACCTCTAAAATAGCGTAGCTTACATGTGTATTTCCCTGACTTAAGTTCAAGTTCATATAGCAAACTTGTGAGCAAACTGCATATTTAACTACAGTTACAGAGCAACATTATCATTAATTTCAAGTCACATTTTATGGCCACTTGAATGTAGGTCCCACCAATGTCTTTTTAGCTCCTGCCTCTGCACTATGTTTAACACTTTGTCTGTGGTTTTGTCGCTGACTAGGTGGTGTACACTGAGTGTTGTGAGTGAATCTAAACAATAAAGTTGTGAGCTAAACCGCTAAACAATGAGATAAAATTAAAGAGGAGCTGCAGATTCAGGTGATAAGTCTCATTCATACAAGCGATACATTGTTATTAAAGATATATGGATGATATTATCACATCAGTTTTAACATTC
>CAFUXE010000749.1:238845-253381 GCA_903364295.1 Serranus cabrilla
CACACCTTAGTAAACTGAATGCTAATATTGCTTTCCTTCAAGAAACGCATTTGCGTACAATTGATCATTTTAGATTAAATGGGGGGTGGATAGGCCAATCATTTCATTCCAATTTTAATAGTAAGTCCAGAGGAACAGCTATCCTAATTCATAAAAATGTTCCATTCATTATGTCTAAGGTGGTTGCAGACTCTTCAGGCAGATTTATTATAGTAACAGGTAGACTATATGAATCTCCAGTTATACTGGCAAATGTGTACGCACCCAACTGGGATGATCATGCCTTTTTTACCAACTTTTTCTCCCAGTTACCTGATATGGATTCACACCATCTTATATTGGCAGGAGACTTTAACTGTTGTTTTTCCACTTTGGACCGTAGTTCACCCAATCCTCAAATCTCATCTAAGGCTGTCCAGACAATAGAATTGTTTCTCCGTACATTTGGTATATGTGATATTTGGCGCTTCCTAAACCCCAGCTCTAGGTCATATTCATTTTTCTCCCCAGTTCACAAAAGCTACTCGCGGATAGATCATTTTTTATTAGACAAGAGTCTTATTCCTCTTGTTAGCCAGTGTGATTACAATTCAATAGTAATTTCAGACCATGCGCCACTGTCGTTAACCTTACGGATACCAGTCTCACAAGCCTCCTACCATCCTTGGCGTTTGAATAGTCAATGGCTCGCTGATGATAAATTTGTAGAATTTATTTCATCTGAAATAATGTCATTCCTGGAACATAATAGGACACCTGGCATGTCAACTTTGACAATTTGGGAAACTCTGAAAGCATATATTAGGGGACAAATTATATCATTCTGCGCACAAAAAAATAAAATGCAACATGAAAAACTCAAGAAATTATCAGATGATATTTTAAAAATAGATACAATGATTGCTAGTACTCCCTCACAGGATTTGTTAAAGCAACGAATATTGCTTCAAACGGAATTTAACCTTTTGTCAACCAAACACACTGTAAATCTAATAAACAAAACTCGTCATAAAACATATGAGCACGGTGAGAAGATTGGCAGGATTCTCGCGCAGCAGCTACGTCAAAAGACCGCGTCTCAGTGTATTTCTGAAATAAAAGATGAGTCAAAAACAAAGTTCACTAACCACTCCCAAATTAATCAGATTTTCCACAAGTTTTATTCCTCATTGTATAAATCCGAATCTTTAAAAGACAATAATCTATTTAAATCGTTTTTTGATAAATTAAATATACCAGCTGTCGATGTGCAAGTTGCATCTGATTTAGATAAGCCATTTACGGAGTCAGAGCTTCTATCAGCTGTGAAATCTATGCAAAACGGTAAAAGTCCAGGCCCTGATGGATTCCCTAGCGAATTTTTTCAAAAGTTCAGTAAGGAATTATCTCCTGTTTTGCTATCTGTGTACCAGGAATCTTTTGCATCAGGCATGCTCCCTCAGACTATGCGACAGGCGACAATATCTCTCATTCTAAAAAAAGACAAGCCCCCGTTGGAGTGTGGCTCTTATCGTCCTATTTCCTTATTGAATGTCGACAACAAAATACTTGCAAAAATGCTCGCCAAACGTTTAGAAACTGTGATGCCCATGCTGATTTCAGATGATCAGACAGGATTTATCAAAAATCGACAATTATCCTCAAATATACGTAGGCTTTTAAATATTCTTTACAGTCCCGCTCCACCCAAGGCAACAGAGGTGGTAATAGCATTTGATGCTGAAAAGGCCTTCGACCGGGTGGAGTGGGATTATCTTTTCTACTCTTTGGGTCGCTTTGGCTTTGGACAACAGTTTATTCGATGGATTGAAATTCTCTATTCACTACCTGTTGCAGCTGTGCGCACAAATAATAATATTTCACACTTTTTCCAGCTCCAGCGTGGCACCCGGCAGGGCTGCCCACTGTCCCCTCTTCTATTTGCATTAACAATAGAACCCTTGGCCATAGCTCTTCGTGAAAATGTTAATATAAAAGGCATAGTCCGAGGTGGCATTGAAAACAAAGTGTCATTATATGCCGATGACATGCTTTTATATCTGACTGATCCAAGCGCAAGTTTACCAATAGCACTGGATTTGATTAAAACCTTCGGACAGATATCCGGATATAAAATTAATATCCAGAAAAGCGAACTTATGCCAGTCAACTCCACATGTCATTTAGCTTCACTTCACACTTTGTCTTTTCCTATCAAAATAAGTTTGCATAAGATAAAATACTTAGGTATCTGGGTGACTCAGAAGTTTACGGATCTATATGAAGCAAACTTTCCCCCTCTGCTAAATAGCTTAAAAAAAGATCTGGACCGCTGGAGTCTGCTACCTTTATCTTTAGGTGGCAGAATAAATATTGTCAAAATGAATATTATGCCACGTTTTTTGTTTCTCTTTCAATGTATTCCATTCTTTTTGACAAAATCTTTTTTTTCCTCTATAAATAAACTTATAACCAGTTTTATTTGGAATAAAAGAACTCCCAGAATAAGGAAAGAAACACTACAACGACACCGCCTACATGGTGGACTATCTCTACCCAACTTTCAGTTTTACTACTGGTCAGCGAATATCAAAAATGTGCTATATTGGATTAATTTACCTCAGGGTGATCGTGGTCCAAAGTGGTTGCAACTTGAACATGCATCGTGCTCTCTTGTCTCCTTGCACGCCCTGGCTTGCTCTAAGTTGCCTCTTTCAGAATCGTTATCCTCATACTGTAATAACCCAGTGGTGAAGCACTCTCTAAAAATATGGTACCAGTTTCGACGTGCATTTTCTCTGAATGATATGTTAAAAGACGCTCCGTTAGTTAGGAATAACATGTTCAAACCCTCAGTTACGGATAATGCTTTTGAAATTTGGGCCAACTGCGGTGTGAAGATGGCTAAAGATTTATATTCAGATGGAACTTTTGTGAGATTTGACAATTTGGTGAATCAGTTTGGTATTCCTAGATCACACTTCTTTAGATATCTCCAACTCCGCAGCTTTGTTTCAGCTCAATTGAAAGGTTTCCCATCACTTCCAGCAGATTCTCTTTTAGATAAGATTTTTAAAATGCTCCCTTGGTTTAAAGATACTATTGGTAAAATTTATTCGTTACTTAACCTAGACAACCTAAAACCTCTGGACATATTAAAATCTAAATGGGAAAAGGAACTTAATATTGAAATGACAGATGAAATGTGGCAGGCAGCTATAGATGGTATTCATACTTCCTCAATCTGTCAACGACATAGGGTTATTCAGTTTAAAGTAGTTCACCGCTTACATTGGTCTAAGGTTAAACTTTCTCAAATACAGTCTAATGTTGATGATATGTGCGACCGATGCCGTGTAGAACCTGGTACTCTGTCACATATGTTTTGGAGCTGTTCGAAGTTGGTTGAATTTTGGAAGTCAATTTTTACCTTTTTCTCCAAAGTATTAAAAACTTGCATTGAGCCTTCTTCAATATCCACGATTTTTGGGACTGTGCCACCCGGAACAGGTTTAAATACTGCAAGTAAAATAATCATTGCTTTTGGTACTCTTTTGGCCAGAAGACTCATCCTCAGGAAATGGAAGGACAAGTCCCCACCCTCATTCAAACACTGGATAAATGACTTGTTGCAACATCTGACACTGGAACAAATTCGTTACTCCATACATGGCAAAACTCAAAAATTTTCAGACATTTGGCAACCGGTCCTCCGGACCATTGAAGAGATGGACTCTGATGTTATGCTTCCATAATTGCTTGGCCTACTACTGTTGTATGCGTCTATTTTAATACAATCCCATACGTAGTAGTCCCTTCTTTTTTTTTCATGTTTTTTATTTATTTATTTCTTTTCTCTTTTTGGTTAAAACTGACAGAAATTGCTTTTCTGTATATCATTTACTGTATTGTATCTTTGGTATTCATGACGCACTGGTGCAGCGGGGTGGAGGGAGGGAAAGGGGGTTGTCGTTTGTTTTTCCTTTTGTTGTGTTTGTAAAAATGAAAAATAATAAAAAGAATTTTCAAAAAAAAAAAATTAAAGAGGAGCGGCAGATTCATGTGATAAGTCTCATTCATATGATCATAGTGATACATTGTTATTAAAGATATATGGATGATATTATCACATCAGTTATAACATTCTTGATATGTTTTTAAGTGTTAATAATGCTTGTAACCTCCTTAAGAAATCCCCACATTTAGATATGCATTATCATCAGATATTTGATCAGAAATGCTTTGTAAATATCACCCAGCCAGCCAGTTGTCAGTCGACCGTAAAATGAAAATGTGTCACTCAGAATTCATGTTGATTCTCAAAGTGTCCTGGTGGTCTGTGCGGTGGATCGATACCATCAGAAGTATTTTGGCACAGTATCTGGTTTCACTTGACAACTGTCTGCAGCCTACAGCCATAAATGCCATTAATGTGAGTGTGGCAAATATAGCTCATTTATAGCAAGTATCAACCTGTTTTTAAAGGAATATGTTGTGTGAATCTTTTGATTACAAGTATAAATGTAAGCATCTAAATGTATGGACAAAGCAATGATCTTCAAAATAAAACGCTGACTTTGGGGGCTTCGCTAAGCTGTTGTTTTCTTTGCGTGTGAATGAATTGTTTTTGCATTTGAAAATTGAAGCTGGAAAAAAGCAGTGTGCATTGAAAATAAAGCAACTTAAAGATTTTTATGGCAAAATGGTGGATTGCTCTTGCCTACCAGACCTAATTCTAAAGTATGTTTCACTCATATATGACTTTATTTAAGTGTATATTATCTTGGTCATTGGGTATGGATATAAATTCACTAAATTAAAGTTTATAGTTGACACTTCCTCCCATCATTGTTAATACATATATATATACATCATCATTTGAATGGTTTTGTAAAGGTCTGTGTGTGATAAGACACCAGATAACCTCACAAATGTAGGTCCACGTCCAGATTTAGGCCAGACACACTGGTCAGTGTGAGGGAGTGTGTTTTCCTACCCTAAGTAAACAGTGTGAAGTACTTTTAACAAACACATGCATGTCAATCACACACGCTGACACACACTCCCTCCCTCTGTGTCTCTACCACACACACACACACACTCAGACTTCAGCCTGGTTTTGGAGCAAAAGTGCTGAGGTCAGAGGTGAACGACTGTGGGAACGCGAAGGTCCCGTAGCGTGAAACTGTCACCGTCCTGACAAACTGGCCTGTAACATAAACAAGCACACATACATCAGCTCGGGACAATACCCCCGAGGAGAGCGCACAATACCACTCCACTGCTCCACACTGCGCCTGAAACAATACCACACACGCTGAAACAACATCATAGCCAGGCCTAAGCCAACATGGCACTGGGTAAACTGGAGCGACTCCGTTTGGCGAGCAGCACCACACAAAGCCTGCAGTGGGAAACCATCCATCAGGTGCTGACCACAGCGAAGTTCATGCCTCAAAGTGAGGGGTCTTTGCAGGACTGGACGAGGTGAACGGGCCTGTGTGAGCACCGTGTGTGTTCTGCTGCATGTTTTATGTTTTCCTTCAAGACTAAAGGCAGTTAGGGGCCTTTAAACTCACAGAGTCAGATTTACTGAGATGGCTATGGCAGGGCAATATGGCCAGAATCTTCTAAATCTTTTATTGTTTTGATTGTATATAGTCATATATCACTCATAGTCATATCGCCCAGCCTTAGTCAGGGGACTTTAAACTCACAGAGAGCCAGCACAGTCACATATACTGGCATGGCACTGGCACAGACAAAAGCATTGGTGGAAAAATCTAACTAACTAACTTTCTTCCCCCCATTATTTCTGACATACATACCCATTATGAATGTTCAGCTCTCAAAACCTTTAAACATGTGTTGTTTAGAGGTGCAACAATAGAATCTGTAAACAATTATTTCGGTAAATCAATGAGTTATTTGGCCTTTAAAATGTCAAAACAATAAAACACATCTCTGAATATTTCCCAGACCTCAAGGTGAGGCCTTCAAATAGCTTATTTTGTCCAATTAGTGGCCCAAAACCAAAAGATATCCATTTTTTAATGATGCCTTATCACTCAAAGTATAACATGACTAAGAATGGCAACCACATTTTCAGATTTGGCAACCAAAAGTTGAAAAGTTAGCTGATAAACAACAAGTTTCAACACTGTTTAGTAGCCTCTGCTCAGTCAAAGCAGGGACAGAAAGTAAGATGAACAAAGAGTTGCAGCTTTTCACCTGAATTCAGGTTTCACTAAATTTCAGTGTCCTGATCAGAACAGGAGCAAGTGTCCCTAATATTTTGTTTGTGTATTCCAGCTGGTTAAGCCTGGTGTTGAGCCTGTGTGGTTTGTATCCTAATAGGGGCTACCACAGACTGAGGCCTGGACCGCAGCCACTGGGCTATTCATGCTTTGTGACCTGATCCGCAGATGCCTCTAAATCCTGCATGCTCACTGCTATAAATCTCTCAAGACCTGTAAACACACAACACTCACACTCAAAGGCAGACAGACCAACACACACACACACACACACACACAGGCATGAGCACATAAAAAAGTCACACACACAAACATACTGGATGAACGCCCAGTGACCAGGGCAAAAGGAAAAAATTAAAATCATGCGCAGCATTGCATGCATTCAGCCCAGTGCATGGAAAATTCCCATCCAGCAACTTGAAAGGAGAGGAGCTCCAAAGCAGCTGACACACTGGTGCGCAGCGCCATCCTGTGTCCACACAGGTGAACTGCAGCCGCTTCAGTCCCTCAACACACTGTGTGAATGATGAAACCACTCAATGGGCGATTCTTTTTCATCAAGTAAAAAGCGGAGCATTAAAGAGTAAGAGGGTGGAGGAGGATAAAAGGCACATATTGATTTTTTTCAAATACTGCCTCCACTGGACAATAACCTTCATCATTCATTTATGAATTCGATCAAATTAATCCTGAACAGATGGCATGCAAGTCGATAGATGAAAGTGTCTGAGACCAGGGGCCGAGTGTATGAGGCAAGTGGGGTGACGTGCAGCCACTTCTATAATCAGCAAGATTTATTTTGTTGGACTGTGTGAGTGTGTGAATATTCCCTCAGGATATCCAAAAAGCCTGCAGAAATAAACAAAGGCATAGGTCTGGGAAAATAAGATCTAAGCTTTCTCAAAGATATTTATGTGATATCCATGTGTTATTTCAGTTTTGCACTAACTTACATAAAATCCTGTCAAGCTTATGTGATAATAGGCTCGAGCTGGAATGATAGTTGACCAATCGAGGAGCAGATCAACAGAAAAAATAATAAACCACTATTTTGATAATCAATTAATCATTAAAGCATTTTTCCATTCAACCCCACTTTAATCAATCTGAACTATCCCTTTAATGGCGGCTCCAGATTCCCAGCCACCAGTTACATTATTATTGCTCCTGTGGTTTTCATGCTATGAGAAGTGTTAATATCTGCTGTGAAAAGAGGTTCATAGAGTTTAAAACCCTTTAGGTTGAACCTGTTTAGTGTAGGTGTTAAACTGTTGAACCCACATGATTTCTTTGACATTTCGGCACTCACCCAGAGAGCCTTCTGTGTGCTACAGTTACACAAGCGTCATTTTCTACTGGCAACATTAACCAACAGGAGAGCCGAACACAATCTCGTTCTGGGAAAAGAAATAAAAATAGGAGCTAACGAAGCGGCAGAAGGCTTGACTTCATAAATCATTTGTGAACTTTAATTCCATATGCAAGTTATAAATATCACATTATGGAGCCTTGTATATTCAACAGCACCGTGTGATCACTCTCTCTCTCTCTGTTGTTGACCCTCCTGATTGGAGCAGTAAAATCCTGCTCTACCTGAGGTTGGAACATGTATGCATAGCAGGGGAACATAAACACTCTTTTATTTATGTGCCTTTTCTGTGTGTTTCTCTCCTTCAAAGAGTTTGTTATTCCTTTCCCACCTCCTGCTGCAGCACTTTGTTGCTGTTGTCCAACGCCTTGCCTTGCCTTGCCTCGCCCCCTCTCTCCACACCCTCCTCTTCCTCTTTCTTCCACAGTCTCGGGGTGTGTGGGTGAGACAAGCTGAGCCTTGCAATGTAGGCTTAATCACACGGGAGACAACTGCAAGCAAGGGTGGATTGCAAGGATGTGTGGGCTTGGGTGACAAAGTGACCTGATAATCAACTTATTATGAGGGCAACTTATATATAATTTAAAGCTTTTACATGTGGGGTTTGGTTCTCAACCGCACAGGAATTAATATTATTATAAAAGCAGTTATTAAGGCTCTGGAGAGTGGGGTTCGTTCACTCGGGGTGCTAGTAGTTTTCCACTGAAGGTTGCTGACTGATACAGAGTAAGACGGTGTTTGTTCCACCTCCTCCATCAGTTTCACCCCTTCACCTCTCTTACGACTGCATGTATTCAGTCGCTGTTACTTTCCCCCGTCCCTTGTTCAATCTTCAGTGCGTAGACATCATGTTTTGCAACATTTCCACTTTCTTTCTCGCTCCTCTATCTCCCTCCCTCTCTTTTTTCCTCGCTCTCTCAATTCCTGAATAGCACTGCCAGAAATAATCACAGAAAAGCCAGCACCCCCACCCCCAAAAAACAGTGTCAACCAACCCTCCCCATCATTGCACCGCCACCTCATGCCACTGGTACCATGACGACTGCTTCGGCTCTGCAAAAGCCTGTACCCAACACTCGCCCATCCCTCCCTCAGTGCCAGCATAATACAGCCTTTACATGCTTTAGTGGAACAAATGTTACAGTAAAGACTGATGGGGAACAAATTACAGATTCGTCTTTTCCTTTCTGCAGGAAAATGATTCCGATATTATGTGGAATAACGGCAAAAACGGAAAATGGTGGGTTTTTCTATCATTTATTCAGGCTTACAACAGGATTGACAGTGACCTAGTTGCACACTTCCCACATGCCCCCTCCTCACTAGTCTTCCCGAGTCTACAGCCGGCAGCATGCTGCACTGGCTGGGAGGTGGGGGTCTGTCTGCGTTGTAGGATCAAAGTGGGGGTTTGTGTGGTACTCTGCTTTTCTAGCATGTTAGAAATGGTCTATAATATAGCAAAACAGAAATGTGGTGCTGAAAAGTCAAGATCTTGTATAAATTCTCAGATTCTTAAGGATTATTTTCCTGTGCAGTGAAGTAGACATACTTAACAAATAAACACTTATCTATTATAGATTGTATTTGTGGTGGTTTTTAATTCATATAATTGAATTGTACTAGGGCTGAAACTATTTAGTTAGTCGTCTGGTTTATAAAACGTCCAAAACAGTTTCCAAGAATTAAGGATTAAAATGTCTTTCAGTTTCTTGTTTTTCTTAATAAATGGCTGAAATAATTAACCAATTACAATACTCATATGATAAAAATGTCATCAAATGTCTCCTTTTGTGCAGCTTACAGTCCCAAACCTAAAGACAGTCTAACTGATGCCTAGAATTGTTAATCAATTACTGTAACTGTTGTTGATCAATTCTCTGTTGATTGAATCATTGATTAATTAGATATTAACATCAGCTCTAACTTGCACCAAACCTTTGAAAAGCAACAGAAATGAATCAAAGAAGAGCTGCATCATTGTGCAGCTGTATCAGCATCACCAGTGGGGCTGAAAACAATTATATTACAGGTTTGAAGGAGAGTAGAAAAGCCTTAAGTGGCCACAATATGACTGCAACATAAAGCTTCATGTAGCTTAGTTAGATTGAATGTCCCACAGGCTGTACAGAGATACACTGCCGGTGCACACACACACACACACACCCTGGTCCATATCAACACCGTCCCATCAATCTGCCCAGCTGGCTGGCAGCTGTAAATCCACAGCTTTATTTCTCTGTCACGTCCTCCATGTCCACGGAGCACTGTAAAGTTACTGTGCCAAAGGTCACTGCCTGCTGCCGCTGCTGCTGCTTTCTCTCCCCCTTCAACATGCAATTTGTCTGACCTGGTTCAGGCCGAGATCGTCCATAATCCAGCAGATCTGTCCAGACCACAAGGCGCTCTCTCCATGGGTCCTCACTCTATTTACAGAGTAAGCAGAGGTAGCCCCGAGGGAACTGGAGGCATGCACACAAACACGCTGACACGGACAGCGCACTCACAAAGACTGAGGCAGGTACATACACACACATTCATGCACAAAAGCCTATAAAAAAGATTCTTGTTACAGTGTGCAAAAACTCTTTGGTAATGTTACGGTCTATGAGTGGACTTTGACTCTCTGAAAAGCAATGTTGCATCTGTCCACACTCCTGTATGTCAAGGTTGACAAGTCAAGTTTGTTTATACAGCCTCACCACAAGCACGCCACCTTTGAGACAGGCTTACACAGACAACACACTGTCTAAACCCAACCAAAACTACAAGCAGTCACAAATATGCAACAATAGCTCAACAAATTAAACCAAAGCATAAGCTGGCAAGCAACACAAACCTCAGAGAAGGGAGGGAAAATAGTATAAAAATGAATGAAACATTTGAGGGCCAATCGAATGAAGACTTAGAACTGTCCAGTCATACATATTTCAGTCTTCACACACAGACTTTAAGGCAGTGCACACCCTTTACAACCTATATGTCAGGGACCTAATGTACTTGCTATGAATAAATCAATCCTGAAAAAGCAATGTAATCAATATCTGATGTCATCTCTGAGGGCCCGGAGACACTCCCAGGCTCTCCATGTGGAGACAGAAATGTGTTCTGGGTTATTCTTGGAGGAGGCCAGATCCAGGAAGCCATTTCACTTAATTAATCACACATAAGTGTTTATTGCAGGGGCTGCTGAGTCATCCTAAATGTCCATAATTAGCTAAATAAGTATGTGTAAATTGTAAATTAGGAGCAGCATAAGCTTGAAACATCCACAGCGTTTGGCTTCCTCAGAGAAAAACAAGTTAGCTAATCCAAGACTGTCGCTTCCGCAAAAATCTCTAAAAAAAAAAAATGTCTTATCTCTTTTGAGCAGGCAAAGTTGGAAGATCAGGGTCAAAAAATATTCTGTCTGCAGCAGTAAAAAAGATTTTCTGCCCATTTACCAAGTTGCCCCCCTTTTTTTCCTCAACCAAAAACAAGATGGTTGCTCATTTTGCAGAATGAGAGGCCAAAAAATATAAATACAGTGAATGTAAGAGAGAACACAAGACTGTAAAATACATTAATATGAAAATGTAACTTTTCAAATTTTGGTTCACATCATGCAAATTGAACAAACCAGTTCAATGATTAGAACAATGAGTCAATTATTTGCTCCAGAGAAAATTAATCAGCAACTAATTTGATCAATTAAATCTAACAAAAAATGCCAAAAATGACATTTCCAGCTTCTCAAATGTGAGGATTTGCTGCTTTACTTGGTCTTCCATTATAGTGCATTTAAATATATTTGGGTTTGGGAATATTGGTTGGACAGATACTGTAACAGGCGTTTCTCACTGCTTTCTAATGTTTTGTAGACCAAACAGTTCATAATAAGATCAGAAAATAAGATAGCCTTTCTTCTTTCTATACGAAAAAATTGGGAGTGCCACACCTGAATGTACATTAGGGATAAACAACATTAAACAGATAAAATGAGAAAAAAACAGATAAAACTAAAATAAAACACTTACGACAGAACAAGTATGGCTTATGTGGTTATAAATAAATAAATATAATAGTAGGTATATTGCACATACTGAATGATAATGCATATGAGGTGTTGCACATGCTCTAGGAGTATAAAAGCAGAAGAAAAGTTAATGAGTCATGTGAGTGATGAGTGTCCTGATAGCCCCCGGAAAGAAGCAGTCTGTTTGTTCTTCTTTTTATGCTAACCAAGAAAATAATCTATGGATTAATCTGACAGTAGCATCCCTAAATCACTTTCTGTGCATTGGAAAACAAAGTCACCATTTGGGAAATGGGTAAAAAAAAAATCTACTTCCCTGCACAGCAAACTGAAAACATGTTTTATCCTTATGGACAAAGGAGTCTTTGAGGATTCTGGAAATACCTTCAGAAATGCAGCTAATGTTGTTAAACAACCCGCTGGGTTTTTTGAAAGACTGCCAAGGATTTATCTTTCAGAAAAACAAAATGCTTAGCCCCGTGGCTCAAATGTTATGATAATACATGGGAGGCACAAACTGGGGCTATGTTTTTCTGTACAATGCTGAATTGTGCATTAGGACATTAGAATAAGAAAAGACGTGGTTGTAGAACAAGCTGCAATTCAAAAATTCTGCATGAAATTGACTGGACTGCACAGCTAGTTGACCACATGTACTCAGAACTGGACTGAATGAAATGCAAAGAGACACTAAGTCCGCTTGGTATTTACTGTATGCTTTACAACATTATTTCAGCCCGTAGGCTGTAGATGTGGACAAAGTCTGTGGAATCTAAGCAGCACCAGCCTGCATCGCAAGAACAGGTTGATCTTTTGAGAGTGGCTCTTAATTCAAGTTAGGGTAGAGGGCTAACACAATGGAGTAATTACATAACACAAAGAAACCCCTCTCTGTCTCTGTCCAGCCGCCCAAGACTGGCTCCTTTCATCCAGCGAGGGAACATGGTGACCGGAGAGAGAGAGGGACGATGGAGTCTGCCCACCCCTTTTCATAGACTCGGCACAAACAAACACTTGCTATTGTCTCTCTTGGTTTGTGTGCATGTGTGTGTACATTTGTCTCCACCCGTCGTTATCCTGCGTCCCTATACGCATGAGATCAATAAAGATCGGCGAGGTCAACCGCCTTGACGAGCCCCAGGATGACCCTCTGTCTGCGTCTGTGTTGACCATTCTGGCTGGATTGCACCGCTAAGTGATTTGGACACTCGTATGTTCACCCCAGCAGATCCTCACACAAGGACAAGCTAACGTGAACCCGACCCCGCCCCGAGCACTTGGAACCCTATTTGCAGCCGCAAACCCTGCCACCCTTAACCTTAACACTCCGACATATTGAGGCAACATACCACTGAAAACATTCGAGCCCACATACCCACTGCTTTAACTGTGAACACAGCTTGACCTGCTTGATTCACAGGGTGCCTTGAAAAACAAGCAAAGACTCAGATTGCATAAAAAGGCACATAAGGTAACTGCCAGGACGAGACACGACTCTACGGCCATAGATTAGAGATTAAACATATGGGTTCTTCAACTATTACAGGATCTAGGAAACAAATAAGAAACTACACCTTTATCTATGTGTACAGTGTGGGATAAAATATCCAAGTCCTTGCCATTATGTGTCGACACAATTGTCACTATAGTTTGACATTTTAGGAAATAAACTTGCATCCAAAAACTCTCTTACAGCTGTCCGTTAAATACTATAGAAGGCTAATAGTTAGCTCAGCTTAGGTGCAAGATGTAAAGGGAAGTCCTTATGTCTTAATGTCAACAACAGTGGACAATGAACAGTGGACACTACAGGAAGTTACTGCACCCAGAAATAGTCTCACACAACCAGAAAAAGTGTTTTCTGTCATGTTTCTAGTCTTAATGCTAAGCTAAGCTAACTGGCAGCTCTCATATTTAAAGAGAACAAGTGTTTTTCTCAAAATCTCAAACCAGCGCTTTGAAAGAACAACACGTAATTTTCTGACTCAAGGGTCTCTCAACCAAAACAAAAGATAGAGTTTGGTGACGTCCTGAAGTACCACGGGATCATGGGAGTTTCATCTTCACCACAATTTCAGTGGGTTTCTCTCAGGTAGGATTCCTTCAGAGTTCAGACAAATTATTAAAAATTACAACACTGAATAAAGCAGTTTCACATTACAAATCAGTGATTCTCCAATGATGTTCGTCTGATACAGGATGTCCTGGAGGCACTGTGCGAGCTGCTGCTAATATTTACTCTGCTTGTTTTCTGTGATACCCAATTTAAAAGCACCAAGAGCTAAAAAGTGTAACATAAAAATGTGGCTTAAAACAAGACAAAAAAGTACATTCATGACAGCTGCTAGCATATAACCTTAGCACTGACATATGCACAAAGGGGATAGGACTCCACTGACAGGCGACCAAATGAAACAAGTTACCTCGATTCAAATCATGGATTTCTCTTGATCTTTAAAAAATATATAAGTCTTGCTTTCTTTTAAGATATTTTTTTTAAGTACTAGCTAATATTTTTTAAGAGTCTTTTTATTTTCAAAGATCCACTGTATATGAGTGCCTTAAATGGGATTTTTTTCCCCTACCCATGGACACAGGCATTCCTCCTTCATTATTAGATTTACTTTCACAGATGATAAATGTGTAAAGTATTCAGTGGATATGCACATTGGGACAGTAAACTAGCAGAAACACTGTCCCGGGCAAAATGTTTGCAAGCCATGAGTGTATTAAGAGACATTATTCTCACCAAGCAGGAGGCCTTCCTCCTCTAGAGGAGGGGGTTGCTATGAGGAAAGGACTGTCTGTGCTTTCAAAGATTTTGTCTTTAATCAGCGGATCTGCTGGAATTAGAGGTCTGTCTGAGCTCAAGCCCCTCGACCTTAGCCCCTTCCATCTCCGACAACGTGAGAAAGGTGT
>CAFUXE010000749.1:253435-328475 GCA_903364295.1 Serranus cabrilla
CCCACATTGGGCTCATAAATGCACCCTTTGGCAAGCCCAGAGCAAATGCAGCTTAGCATAATTCAAAAATACCAGACGGTGTGTGTACTGTGGTGCACTACTAAAACCCACAAAGCAGCTTTCTCCCTCTCTCATCTCTCTCTGCCCCTCTCCTACATCTTCCAAAAACCACTTCCGCACAAACAGGAATTAATGCCACTGCCAAACAGTCTATTTCCTCAGAAAAACAACATGTCAGGCCATCAAAAGTTGTCGGGCTTAGTGTTGTTTGTTATTAGAGGACTCATTAAGTGGAACAGGCCACAGCTAACACCGAGCTAAAGCTGGGATAAAACCAATATTTTGTTCTCTTCAAGTAAATAAGCACAATTTTAACAGACAAAATATAATAAATCCAAAATGCTTTAACGCCAGCATTAATCGTCAAAACATATTAATCATGAATATAAATGAAAGTCCTGTCTACAAGGTGGTGCGCTGACAACAACATGAATACAGAATCCAATTCAGCTACATGCTGTGACTTGAATCCCAATCACACACACCACATCTGCAATAACAACAAAAACTGCATGGCATACTGATGGTGCTGACATTGATTTAAGCTGATACAAGGTTATGATGTATATGTCACGGATGGCTGAGGCAGACCACTGCTCTGTGCGACATCTCCTCTTCAGCCAGTCCGTTCCTTGTAACACTACACCCACATTATACCAGTAAAATTATTTATACAAATTCTTGCTCTTCTCTGTGCATGTTTGCCTGTGGATGAAGGGCTCCATTGGTAAATCCTTGGCTCTTATAGTGTTCAAGTGTTAATGAGTTCATGGTGTCTCATCGTGTCATTGAATGTAATCCACTTGACTAAACATGCATCGGGTATCGACGACATTCTGCCTCAACCACAATGTTTGCAAAGCTAATGAGGAGGTGAAGAGAGGAGCAGATGGTGGCAGAACAATACCCTAAGCACTAGTATGGCAGGATATATGACAGCCTGGTGCAGCTTAATGCAGCACAGAACACGAAGCTCACTGGAGTCTCATTAGAAGCTGTATGAATCTCCTACCTGGACGCCCTGCAGAAGACGACAGCACCGCTCCCTGACGTCATCAAAGGGACACCGTTTGGAGAGCATGAGGAGGTGAGCCAGGATGTCGTTCAGGTCGCTGTTCGGAGGGCTTCCCGAGGCCGGGGATGACGGGGTCGGCAATGGTATGGGCCTGATGGCCTCCACTCTCCTCATGATGTCCTGGCGGATGTTCTCCATGGCTTCGGTTCTGGAGATGGCATCCCGGCTGCCCAGCCCGTCCCATCTCCCCAGAGACTCCCGGTCCTGCACTTCCATCTTTTGATGTTGGACTAACGTTTGTGCTGTCTTACAATAGGCTATGTAACAAACAACACATGAAACACAAGAGTATGTTTTTATAATGTAAAAAGCATAACAAAATACCTTTAGCAGTGTTTTTTCATGTTATTCTAACATTGTCTTTGGGTGGGCATACACCTATAATGACATCCAGTGTAGTAGTTAGAGCCTGACTGATAAATTGGCCAGCTGATACTATTGACCGATTAGCCAATCACAGATATGTTGGTATCAGCACAGAAATCAGCAGATACATAACAATAGATTGTAGAACATAATTATCAAAAATGTGCTTGCAAATTGCAGTTACTTACTTCGTCCACTGGGGAATACGTTTCTTTTTCAGCTGCAACGCAAGTGTGGCGAGCTGCTATGTAAAGTCTATGGAAAACTGTGCTGGCGGCTCAGTGCTGCAGCAATTTGTTTCTGCAGCCAAAGTCAAAGTTGAGTATAGTTTAACAATAAGCTGCAAAATGTGACTATAAAAGAATACCCGCAGCCAATGAGTACTCAGACGTATAACGTGTTGACCTATGTCACAAATCCTTAATCTATATATGCACAGTTCATTTGTATGCAGCATTTGTATGCAGCAGGGAAAACCCCTCTTTTATTTGTTTTCCTAAATCTTTTTTGTGTGCAAGGCAGGGAATTTATTCTTGGGGTTGTTCTTTATATTTTCAGAAATTATGTTTGGGTGTTTTTGTGCACCTTAAAGTATAGTATCAATTAACCTGGTGTTGGTTTATTCATTTTAAGAATGGTTTTTATCTGTAAATAAAATCTTCAAATATTTTTTTATATCACAAGTTTTATTTGTGGTATATTTCTTTTTCTAAAACATTGCTATTACACTGGTATCAAAAGGTATTTACCATTAACTATTAATATAAGCTGATATGTTATCTTATCTGCCATATCTTGACTTACAAATCTCAGTATTCGCCTCAAAACGCCAGTAACAGTGGGGCTCCGGTAGGAATACAGGGATTTAAACACAGGTAATGCTGAAAAACGCAATACTTATATTTGGTCTTCCAAGAAAAACAGCCTGGTTAAAGTACAGCTGATTTAGCTAACGTTACTGATGTTATAAACCCCCATATACTGCCAATTAAAGTGTTTTTTTACCACATAGCTTTTGTTCGAAGATGACGAAGAACCCACATTGGTTTAAAGAAAATGACTTTATATCTAAATATTTGACATATCATGAGTGAACATTGCAAATTTCCAAATACGCAACTTGTCAGTTAGTGAGTCCATTCAATCTCTCCCTGCCTTCCTTTCGTGTCAAGGCTGTCATTCGCCCGTTAACAAAGACACCAGTTAAAGTACAGCTGAACCGCGACCAAAACAACCTTCCTACACACAAACCTTTCACTGTGCACCGAAAACAAAAAGTGTCATTCTCAAATACTCACTTTATCCACATTCTTTGGTGCAGGTCTTCTGCTACGGGACGCCTTTCTACAGCACTGACCAGTAACGTTAGTCCCAGGGTAGAGACGATAGGAGGCAACAACTTGAGGAAAAACATTTGATTGGCAGAACATGCCGACCAATGAGAGGCGGCTCTGGGCATTCTAGGGCGGTGCCGTGTGGATTCTGACAAATGATTGGTTGAAGAGGAGTTGCCATGCTCGCGGGGGAAGGTTTTATGGGAGATGAATTCTCTTGGTTCGGTGTGCGTTTTACAGCGTAGGTCTTAAGAACCACACCTCCCATCATGCATTTCGTGGGTAGCAGCCCCCCCTTTTCTTGTTTATGAGAAATAACTGAGAACCAGGCTGAGGAGAGAGAGGGGAGGAAATGTTGTACTTTTCCATTGTATTCGTTTTGTATTTTATCTCATTTATATTTAACAGAATAGCCAAATAAGTTTTTGCAAAATAAGAAAAAAAGTCTGCAGAGGAAACACAATACCAAAACTGATTTTACAGAAAATATGTTCTTCTCAGTGCAGCACACCTGCCACTCTACACGTTGCCTTTAGTAGCTGCAGCAGGCTATTTGCATACTGCTGTGCAAATGTTTACAGGGTGATTGATTGATTTACTGACATTATGCCAACCAGCAGTAGCCAAAAAGATCAGAAAAAGGCTTCAAGTTTCTTATTTTACTTTTTTTGAAAGAGGGCATGTCTCATTATATATTCCAACTTCCCATTTTGCAGACCATGAGGGGTTCTTTCTTAAATCATATTTATTAATCAAGGCTATAGCTCGGACACTGAGATCATGTCTTTGGTATTTGTAAGGCATGTGTTTTTGTGGTTAAAGGGATCTATGTTGTATTTCTATGAAGAAAACATGTTGCCAAGTAAAACACGCCTGGACCTTTAAACACGACAAGCAGCCAAACCTTGCTCTGATGGCATGTTCATGCGAAACAGGACAGCTGGCAAAGTCAACTGGGACAGTTGCTGATGGTTAAAAGGCACACCAAACAATTAAGTTTAATTAAAGAAAACGTGTATTTCATGTCATTGTTAAGTTCATTTATCAGTTCAGTCATAAATTGATGAGATCAGTAATGTAACCTTTAACATAATGTGGCATATGCACAGAAGCCTGTCTATCTATCTATCTATCTATCTATCTATCTATCTATCTATCTATCTATCTATCTATCTATCTATCTATCTGCCTGTCTGTCTTAAAAAAAGAAAGAAAAAGCAGATAGACAGCCTGTAATGCAATTAAAATGTTGTAAAAAATAAATAAATAAAAATAAAAGTGTGGATCACTGTGGAGTGGGGAAGCGCAGGAGGAAACAGTGCGCAGGCGGAACCAATGTGATGAGGGCGGCAAAAAAGAGGGAAATTTAAAAAGTCCGGACTGCCTGGTGACAGGACAACCGAGACACTCGAAGAAGTCAGTTACCTACATAACAAAACAAGCAGTCTAAGAATATTAAATAAAAACACACGGATTATTTTCGAAACGAGAATCATCTTCCATGTCACAGAATGGAAACTTATCACGATCAGGTAACAAACCAGCCGTTAGTTACATTAGCTGCGAATGTGGCTAACACGTTAGCTTTAGCATTGTTTACTTACTTTGGCTAAGTTGTCGTTAGCTGCTAGCTTATCTGGAGCAGCTTTTCTACCGGTTTTGTTACAAACGTTTATCTTTCTTAACTTACGAGAGAACGGTTGAAAAGGGTGTTACTGCTTTATGTCAAGATAACTTTCTTAGAGAGGATGTTATTTGTTTACAACGGGTTGTTTTCGCTTGCGTAACGTTAGCAGGCTTGAAAACAGCCTTTTTGTAACTAAAAATGAGTAATTGATCGTAGATAGTTTACTAACCTAACGTTAATCGCAATTTTGATCAGTCAGTCATTTAGAGGTAATACAGTGTCTTTCACAGGACATGTCCTCTATTTGTTACCATTAAAAAGATCCAGCTTTATTATACAGTTCCTCTTCACGTAAATATATGAAGATATTTGTTCACACGTAATTTTTCTCTAAATTGTCGGTTTGCACCAGCTAGAGACTTTGTTAGGTTTGGGGCAGTAAACATGTACAGGTTTGCATCTGAATACCACTTCGAAAACAGCTTCGTATTTCTGGGAGAATGGGTACCTTAAGTTGGTTTTTCACATCACTTAATGTATTAACTGTGAAGTAACACTTCTTAATTGATGATATGTTAAGTGTGAACTAATTATATAAAGTGAAGTCATTAATTAATCCCTTACATTATCATATTAAACTTTACTTAACATTAGGATTTGTACTTTTATTATCAGTGTTGCAGACTTACCACTTAATCAGTAATTATAATAATCAATAGCAACCTTATTCTGTTCCTTTTTTCTGTCTGTAGACTTTAGACTCACCGTCCAAAAACAGCTACATTGGGAGCTATTACCAGCCTCCAGACAGGCTGCTACCAATAGCAAGACAGCTGGAGTTCCCTGCCATGGACCCACAGATGACTAGCCGGCACGAGTCTGAAACAAAACCTAATATTGACAGCACAGGTACAGCACAGCACAGCCATTATTTTGAGTTTCTTGTCATACAAGGTTGTTATGCCCTCCTTTTGCTGCAATAACAAGGTATGTTTTTCTGTCTCTTCAGCTGTTGTCAATGCACTGAAGACCCTCCAGGAGAAAATAAGGCGGTTGGAGCTGGAAAGAAAGCAAGCTGAGAAGAGCTTTAGTCAGTTCTCTCATGATACCCAGAGTCATCAGCGGGTCACAGCAGTTTCCACAGTGCCCAGTCAACCAGTAGCCAGCCTGCCTGAGACTGATAACTCTGGAAAGAAAGGTAAGTGATGAAGGATGCAAAGGGAGAGGCCACTGCAAATGCAAAGTTCTTTTCTGTAGATGTTCTTTTGTAATTATTTCTGTGTTTATGATAACAGAGCTGGACTCAAAGCTGCAGTCTGCAGAGGCTCGGTGTAAGGTTCTTGAGAAGCAGCTGGACTATATGAGGAAGATGGTTGAAAACGCAAAGAAGGAGAGGAATGCTCTCATGGAGAATCAGGTAGTCTAAAAGGCTACAAACAGATAGAAGCAAAGTTCATCAACAAAATCTTATTGAAAAGTAGACCCCAAAAAACATTAGAAGTAATCACAATGTTCTTTTTTAAATAATTTCGGGGTAGAACACCCTTTCATCCCGTATATACAATGTAAGGGAGCAAATCAGTTAAATTAACCATCAGTTACTTCCTGCCCCATATAATCTCTGTTTACCTCCCCATCAGGCTTCACTGCAGAACCAGCAGCCAAGCAGCTCACATACCCAGTCACAGCGGGAGAAGCTGGAGAAACTTGAATCAGAGTGTCTCAAATTGAGTCGCACCCAAACTCTGGCAGAGGTAATTCACAGTTTTACAACTGATTAGTCTAAACTTTAATCATCATAGATTTAATGGTAAGATCTTCATTCCAATTAAATTTTTGCTCTCAGACGAAGCTTGCCATTCTGGAGCAAAAACTACTGAAAGAAGAGCATGAGCGTAAACTTGTGCAGGAGAAAGCAGATGAGGTCAGTCCACACACACACTTCACTTTTCAGATCAGCTGAACAATGACACAAGAATCCACATTTTTTGTGTACTTACCCCAACATGCACATATTTTACAATAAATGCAGTGAATATTTAACTTATAAATGTTTTTACTAGAGGGGATTTTAAGTGAGATAAATTTAACTGTTTAGTAGTAAAATTATATCAAAGAACCTTAAAGAGAGAAAAAAGACAGTTTTTAACTATGCTTCCATTTCCATGTCCTTAGCTGCAGAAGAATTTGGACATCAACTTTCGATTATCTATGCCAACTACTGAAGAGATAAAGCCAAAGAAGAAAACAAAAAAGTCCACCAAGGTACTTTTCTTACAGATAAAGCCAATTAACTGTGTGAATTACCTGGTGGGAATAATATTTGTTTGCACATTGTAGTGATATTTGCTGTCTTCTACCTTAGAAAACCCCCAGACAGAATGAGGTGGCATCACCGAGCGGCCTTAGGAACAAAAAAATGCCTTTTGTTGCAGGAACGGTAAGTTGTACCCTTACTCTAAAAGCCACGTTATTATTAACTAATTTCTGGTTTTAATCCTTTGAATTTACCCAACCTCTCACAGTCAACGAGCCCGAGCCATTCAGTCCATGCCAACGTACAAAGCATACTTCACATGATGAAGCACCATCAGCCCCAGCTGTGTGAACGAGTGAGCGCTCTGCACAGGTCTGGTTGTGCAGCAAAGAAAAGCCTCCAAAAGGACTTTGCTCCATCTTCCACCAGGACTGACAGGGACTCTGGACGAGTGGATCAGCCACTGGGCTCGCTGTCTGACCTGCTCTTGGCTCTGCAGGATGAACTGGGACAAATGAGCTTGTGAGTACAGTTATTTAAATTGTTTTGTTTTACTTTTTCCTTTGCATGTTAAGTAATCTGTTTGTTTTTGTTATTTTGTCAGCGAGCATCAGGAGTTGGTGCAGCAGATAGATGCAACCCAAAATCTCGAGCAGAGGCAGGATCTGCAGAGAGAGCTGGAGCGGCTGGTTGCCAGGATGGAGGAGAAGGGAGTTCAGATCACTAAGCTTCGCAAACATCAGCAGACGGTATGTAAACCAGCACTCGGTTCAATCCAGAGGCTAGCTTTGTAGGTGTGTTATAGGTGTTATACTTACAGAATTGTAAGTATGTGCAGTGCAGCATTTTTATCGCAAATTCTATCCTTTAGAAACACAGAGTACTCAAGTTGAAATCAAAAGATTTGGGAATCAATATTAAAGCCATTCCGAGACATTTATCCAACCATGTATTTTGTGTGTATCCATAGCTACATGTTTCTGAAACATTATATATAACAAAAAACAACTAAAATAAAACTAAGTATATAAAATAATCTAAAAGTAGCAAACATAATCTGAGAAATAACTTAAAAGGAATGAATTGAAAACTCAAAGCAACTACGTGTCTAATGCATTCTTGTCTTTGGCTCCTGCACAGGTCCATAAATTGACCGAGGGCCAGCCGCGCGCTGAGGAACACGCAGCCAAAAAGCAGAGTGGGATCAGGCCACCTGTTCCCTCTCCCGTTAAAGCTTCTAAGAAAGGAAAGAAAGGTGGGACGACGAACAACAACCTGCAGCTTCTCAGAGAGACACAGAGGTTCAGAAACAGCCTAAAACAGGACGACGTCTCCTGGGAAACATGAGGTTCTTGGAAAGACCTTTCGGTGTGCGAGCTTTGATGCTACAGCTGGTTAAACCCCACGACTCCTTGGCTCCTCGCAGCCTGTTTTCCCCCTCTCTTTAAATGGCCTCTGGGACATTTTTAGTAACAAACATAAAGGAGGGAACATCTCTTGATCATTTGTTAATCATTATTAAGCAGTGGGTTTGACTTAGATGAAATCTTGCACCTACAGGATCCTTTATAGGTAGAGTTTATATAGTTTATGAATCATGACCTCAACCGGTCTCATCTCGGAGCTGGAGTAATCTATTTTTAATATTTCTAAATTTTAATAAAGCTTATTCTCTCTATGTATTGTAAATGCATTTTTCTTTGTATTTTTACTTCCAACAATATGTTTTTCTTCAACCCTGCATCATTGTTTGGACTTCCCACTGACATCCACTAGGTGGCAATGTTTAGCTTAAATATATTTTTATTATGAAGGCTTTTACCTCACACACCACACAGTTGCATGTAAAATAATATGACATAACTTTGTAATGCTGGGTGCAGCAAGAAGCTCCTACCGTGTTAACAGTGTAATAGAGAAGGACCAAATGCTTTGTGAACTCTGTTTCAGCAGCTGGCTGGACAGCTGAGTAAATGTAACCCTGACCGCAGGACAAACGGATGTGGTTTTTATCGCTGCACACAAGTGGGAGGAACTGCTTTCTGCCACAGGATTTTGCTATTTCACACTGCTAGAACAGCTCAATTCTCTTTAAATTCAGCCATCACTCTTCTTAATTCACTCGCCTGGTCAGATGACGGGACACATTTCTGGCGTGGCTGAGGCTTTTATATTTGCTCTCTTGTTTATTTGAGTCAGCCACCTTTTAAGGGATGAATAACCACATGTGAAGCTGCATCATAACATTCCTGCATTATCTCCTCGTTATCAGGCCCCAGTCAACATTTTAATTGTCTCGGGTCAAATTTTTGATCCACAATAAGCATTTTTTAGCATATCTCAGTCACTTCCTGTACCACCAAGTCTACAGCAGGCACAGTTTGTTATGATTAAAATAAAAAATTAAAGCAGAGCTACATGTATAACTGCCCTGTCCAAAGTCCTGGGTCATGGGAGAAGAAAACAGCTGGTTGTTTCTGCTGCTCTCTGCCTTTTCAGTTCATTATCTAGCTAAAATTGCTTGGTTCTGGTATTCTTGGTATGAGTCTGAGTTCACGGCATGGCTAAATGGACTGAGCTGGCCGTATGAGATGGAGAAGCTAAACCTATTGCATTGTTTCCCTGTGCTCCAATATTAGATTACAGAGCATGACTGGACACGGCAATCAGGTTAGCCGGGCAAGTCAAGACCCCTCCATGCCCACGTACAACATCTCTCCTGACCCTGCAGCTCTGATACCTTGTGACTGCACACCCCTCTTTTCTTTAGCCTGAATAGCAGCAGTGTGTGTAGGAGGGCTGTGTAGATGTGAGTGTGCTTAAGGTTGTTGTGGGTGTGTGAAAGGATCGCAGATGAACATCTTATGAAGATAAAGTCTTCAGTGTACAGTTCATTTTAGTTTGAGGAGAAACTATGTAACATCCTCAGTGTGTGAATACATTTAATTGCTAATAAAAAGTTGGTTGACAGAAAGACTTTCCACTCTTAGTGAAAGGCCCCATAAGAGATCTTCCTGATGGAGCGTCACAAGCATTCCTATCTCCGTCCATTACCGGAGGGTTGTTTTTAATGGACACACAGGAGAGAAATTAAGGTTGTGGTTGTCCAACAAAACAATCTCTCCTGAAGCTCTCTTTGGTTCTAGGAAACAGTGCCAGGCCTGTGGGGACTCTGGGCCACTGGAAGAATAACAGTCTGCTCAGCACAAACACACAGCGTACGCATACACCTCGTTCAAGAATGTGGCGAACAATTAGGACTGTGATTCTGGAGTGTGTACACCGACATTTCCTTTAAAACTGACAGTTTTTGCTACGTAAGCAGAACCTCGCCGTGACCTTGTGTTGTAACTGACCGTGAGGCCTTTTAGGAGAACAACATGGTGAAAATCCAGGATGTGAAAGACAATTGAGTAGTTTGAAACAGAAAGGTGGTTTCTTTGGTTTGTGGCCGTTAGTGACCCGGCACATGACAGCATATAACATCACATGGCTGAGATAAACTTTGTACCTGTTCCCTTTTCAAAATGTGTTGATTGCTATCATATAAAGCAGCACACATCAAGATAACACTGTAGAGAATACAGTCATTCTCATCACTCATTCCACTGCTTTGCCAATTTCAATAAATGTACGATTTTCACTGTTTTTCCTTTTTTTGTAGTATTTGAATTTTTTTCAAACCAAAGACGCAAAAATTATCAGCAGATAAATATTTTATTGGTATAGAGCACCAACACAACTACAAAAGCAAAATACCAATTTTAAATGAATGAAAGAAAAAATCTTATGATATAATATATAGTAGTTTAACAGTCACAGGAGACCATTGCTGCAATGAGTACTTTAAAAATTTGTAGTGCCTTTTCCTGATTATAGTTACTTTTACTTAAGTTGTAATATATTATAGTTTGAATGCAGGGCTTTTAATTTGAAAGAATGTATTTCTACAGTGTGAGTCCTGAATATGTCCTCCTCCACTGGCCATTATTTCTTCTGTAACAGGGGAACTTGTTGACCTGGCATCAGCTGCACACACACAGCGTAAGACAAAAGCAAAGCCTGAACTTGATACCTTTTGTTGTGCAGGCAACTAGCCGTTCAATTGTAACCAAGGAGCCGGAGACCTGAGACCTGCCTGTGTGTGTCCTCGTCCCACTCGTGATTTGTCATGTAAATTACCGTCGCCAAGAAAGTTGGTGCTGCTGCCAAATGAGGAGGTAAATACAGTGATTTGTTTAACAATATTCAAACTTTATTGGCTTTACATCGTGAAACTAAAGGCAACACTAGAAAACAAGGCACAAAATAAAAAGGTTTGAAAGAAAAAAAGCACAAAATAAGCACAAAACATTTCAGGAGGCTTTTTGGCACCTGCAAGTGTCTACATATGGCTGTCAAAGTGGCGTGGGAGCAAAGCCAAAGACAAAAAAATATCGTACCTACAAGACTGATGGCCTCTAACGCAAAAGATAAAAGATATGGCACTACCGAGTGTGCACATAGAAATAAAGCTACAAGGCAAAAAGTAGGGAGTCAAAAAGCTTTTTTACTTGTTGCTCTTGGGATTGAACACTGCAAGGCTGAAAACTGATAGGAGAGCCCTCCATGACCAAGCAAATTTAAAATCCTACTGGACAGAAAACAAGTCATTCAATGCAACAATTGAAAATTACAACCAAAGTGGACTTCAAGTCATTACGTGACCGTTTGCATTATGGAGAAGATGTTGCAGTAAAGGACACTAGAGGTCTGTGGCTGTGGTTACAACATCACCGGTAAGTTATTCTATTTTACTGTGCTGTGAGAAGTCGTCCAGGATACAGTCAGGCTTCATCTAAACAATGTTTTCATCAGCTGGCCATTTCTGCAGCATTTAAACACCTAGAATTCTGTTGTGTGATTGGGCGAAATGTAGGCACTTAAATGCTGATAAAATGCCATTAAAGGGATATTTCGGATTAACTGATGTTGGGATGTGTGAGGTACTTATCCATAGTCAGTATATTACCTATAGCAGATGGCGGTCGGCATGCCACCAGTTTGGAGAAGCAGGCATGGAAGCTGAAAAATGTACTGCTGTGGACGGGAGCAGCAGCAAAACATGTCAGCCACCTAAACAAAGGCCCACCCAAACAACACAAAACAAATGTTCCCTATATAAAGAATATTTTCCCCAATTTACCTTGCTGTCAAACAACCCTGTTTAAGTTTATGCGAAGGGGAAGTGAAGCCACTCTATGCTGTCATCAAAGTCACCAGACTCCATTGACAAAAACAGCAATTTTAGCTTGCAGAACACAGGCGTTGCTGGTTTATCGCTGCCTCAATTGTTTCGTTTGTTTGTGATATTTGGGAGACTTGGCTAAATTTGAACACAAATCGAAGTCCCACAATAACACGTACTAACTGACCAATGAGGCAGCAGTAGACCAGCACCTCCTGCGCTCTTTGAGGTAAAATGACTGGGTTTGTCAATGGAGTCTGGTGGCTTTGACGAGAGCACAGAATGGCTTCAGTTCCCCTCGTTGTAGACTCAAACAGGGTTGTATGACAGAAAGGCAAAGCAATGAAAATTTTCTGAATATAGTGTGCACTTAAACTGATAGGCTGACCTTTGTTTAGGATTCTTAAAACATGTTTTGCTGCTGCCCCTGTCCACGGTGGTACATTGCTTAGCTTCCATGCCAGTACGCCTGCCTGCTTCTCAAAACTGGGGGCACACTGACGACTCTCTACTGTAGATAATGCACTGAAACGGATAAGTACCTCATACACACCCACTTTAATAATTCCAAAATATCCCTTTAAGTACAAGATGCATCTAACAAACAATCTTTGCAAACAATAGCAGCCTGGTATTTCCGCGGACAGCTTGTCACGAGCAAAAGCTCTGTGAATCTGATGCAGTTGAAGAAGTTAAGGCTGAGCATGACAAAACAGACATTTAAGCAGAATACAACACAGAAAACCACTTCACAGGGGTCTGAAAGTGCTGAGTCCCATTGATATTTAATAGGTGTGGCATATCATTTTACAAACTACAACTATATATGGATATTAACTGAATAAGGCACTTTTCCTTAAGAGGTGCACGGACTGAGTTAGTAACTTGTAGGAGAAGCTGCAGAGAGGCAACACAATGGACATCTATTGGCCTCCGTGGATACCAGGGGTGTTTGGACACACCACGATGTCAACATGTGATGCTGTGTTCTTCAGGAATGCAGCTGCCATGTCGAAAGCAGACTGGATTCAGTGGTTACACAGCATGCCACTCAACAAACAGCTGTGAATAAAACTCAAATACTTCTCTAAATTTGAGCGAAGGCTCTCCGCATGCAGAGAATGAACGAATGGGTGCAGCTAAGGCAAAACTCTGGAGCCTTCTCGCCATAGTTGGGTCTTTGGGCTGTAGCCTAATGCCACCAGGTGACTAGGTTAAAAGGCGTGTTAATGGTGAGCAGCAGGAAATATGTAGTCCTAAATTACCCAAGCCAAGAAAAGAAGAAAAACATCTGCACTCATGAATTTCTTGCTGTTTGTGGTCATACAAAAATGGTGATTATTCATTCATTATTTAGTTAATATTCAAGACTGAGTATTTATACAAGCATGTGGATTTTTTTTGGCTGAACAATGAAAACATTTACAAAGACAAAGTTACAAAACAAAGCTTGTCAGTGCAATGCTCAATTTCCATGCCAAAACTGAGGACTTTGGCTCAATGCACACGGTTTCAAGGCATTCTTTCAACTAGCATATGGGCTAATCACAAATAATCAAGTGGTTTTTAAGTGTCTAAATCCTTAAGAGCATATGCAATGGGAGGAAAAATCACAACTCCAAGCATCCAGCATGCAGTAATGGGAAAAAAAAGGCATCTAAACAAATCATTCTTGACACTGACAAGCCGCTACAAGCAAAATGAACTGATAAACACTCCTTCATTTAGCCTTTCCTCAAGTTGAAACCTAGAAGATGAACAAAAACAGGACGTGGCTATGTACAGGAGGGACAAAATGGGAGAAAAAAAAAAAATCACAGTTAGCAGCAAGCTAATTAGAGAACTTGACGTGAGCTCTAGCACGGACGCTTACAGGGTTTGTGTCTTTATTATGAAATCAAACCGAAAAGGTTTGCAATCAGGAAAAAGATCTGAGAGCAAAACTATCGACACTGAAACCAAAAAATGCTTTATTTCAAGTCAAATAAATCTGTGGTTAAAATGTGTTTTGGGAGTTTTGCTTGCTTGATTCAGATCTGGTGGCCAGGATCTAAACTTAAAAATGTAAGACGTCTCCATTGGCCGATATCGACTGGAGCGACAGATTGGCAACATCCACTGTTAGTAAACGAAATAAAAAAGTTCCATAAAGATACTTTACCAGATAAGCCTTATTTTGGTAAGTCTGACTCATTTTCAGTTGATTTGGTTCCATGAAGTAAATTCAACTGGTTTTTCCAGCATAAGTCACAGAGGGTTTAACGCAATAAACCACAGTAACCGAGCTCGAGCTCCACTGAATTTGCTTAATGGAAACAAATCAACTGAAAATGAGTCAGACTGACCAAAATAAGGCTTATCTGGTAAAAGTAGCTTTACATAACAGTCCATGAAGTCCATGGAGAAGATGGTGAAGGAGCGATGTGGCCAAGCTGTCGCTTCAGTCCAAACCGGCCAATAGAGATTCATCTCACATGTTTCAGCGTAGGTCCCGCCCACAATATCCAAGTCAACTACAAACAAAGCTTTTGGCTTTAAAAGCAACATTTCTGGATGTGAAAACAAGTTTTTGATGCGCAATAATACACTTTAATCATAGATTAATTGTACTTGAAATAAAACATTTTTGATTGTCGTGTTGCTGGTTTTACTCTCACATCGACTCTGTTTGATTGCATAATAAAGGCAGACATGTGACCCCATAGCCGCTTAGTTGTTGCACTTCATTCACAATCCTCTCATTTACACGGCAAAGTCAGAAATCAGAGGTGCACTGCTCATTTCACCAAACCAGCACTCAAACAGTCCAACATTTTTACCTCAACGCACGCTCTACAATACTCAAGTTTTTAAATTAAGCCCGATATTTTTGCCTTTTCTTCAAAGTTGCATTCCCTGATTTAGAGCACCTAACGGCGGCCTGCAATTTCCTCTCAGCTCGCTGTTCATGCTCGGAGAGTTTTTGAAACATAAAAAGTGAGGTGGGAGGAAATTTGGGAGCGGTATTGGGCACTACAAAAGGGACCTTTAAATTATTCATTCATACAAACTCACCAGTGAGAAGACCATAGGTTTCATTTACTGAATACAGTCCTCTACTTATAGGGAAAAACTTCAAACTTGACTGATCAAGGCCCTCGAGGGACAGCTGTCTTCTTCACAATAAAAGGCTCTTCAGTCCAGCTGGGATACTACGGTTCTCACCAATATCAGCACAGCGATACCGTTCCTCTCTTACAAACAAACTAATGATAACACTTGGGCCTAAACCAGGAAGAAAAGACTCATCCTGCTCCTTTTCTCTCTTTAAGTCATACTGGACATTAAAGGCACTTCACTGCTATCACTGTCCACATCAAGAAGGTGCATGCCATTTACTATATCTCCCCCCGTCTCTATATTATACATTATTAAAACAAATGAATTATTCATATTCTACAATCTTTCATTTTGACCCATGGGCCCTTTTTTTCTGACATTCCCACAGAGATGTGGGACAAAGGGCCAGCTCGACGCTAGCAGCCCGAGTGGGTTAAGTTTTGATGTTGGTAAAGATCAGAAATGGGAGATTAGAGGATGGGAAATGATACGGGATTTATTGCATTAAGCTGCTCTACTGGCAGTAGTTTTTTTGTGTTTTTTATACAACTACTATTGGTTGAAAGATTTCCCCAAGGAAGTCAACAGCACTGCCAAGGGAGTCACCCAAAATAAGACTGTTTACCAGAGGGATTGCTATTTTTTTTTCTTTTTTAACTGACATCAGATAATTGGGTGTTGCTTTTATTCCCCACTACTTTTACATCATCTGTGAACACATAAACATGATCCAGCTGCATGGGGGAAGAGGGAACCTGCCCACGATTCAACAGGCAAAAAGCAACACTGAATCATCAGACGTCACGTTTTTAAGAATAGCTGTGAACTCAAACAGTGTTTCCAAATTAAACAAAAAATAATTATGTAAATGCTTCCAGTTTGCAGCCGAACTACTCCCAAAGAATCAGCTGGAAAACTACTTTGTGCAGATGACTAATTCTCTGAGCCTCGTGTGGTGAATTTAATTAAGGAAGCCACGAGGAGAGGGGCTGTAAATAACACGAACGCCGACAATTTGCTGGAAAAATGGTTTCCACAGAGTGACTAACGGCGTGATGGAGGCGGGAGCAGCTAGCTGATGATGTAATCCACATCCTCAAGGCTTAAATGCCGTATCACTGGAGATCTGTTTAGTTCTAGTACTAGTTGAATTATGCAGGGCCTGTGTGTATGTGTGTGTGCGCCTTAATACTGACTACAACAGCAAGGCGAATGCAGGCCTGAACCACAGGAGACACAAACATCAAAGATCTAGAAAACCTGCTTGAAAACACTGTTTGAGTCCGCCGCGGTGAGTGCATGCCAAGTGGGGGAAGTCCTCTCTGGAGGGTGCTAGTTGGTGGAGACAGGTCGAGGTGATGTGGATCTAAAAGTGCGGCTGCTTCAAAGGGTGTGGTAGTTGCGGTCCTTGGACTTGCAGAACTTGTAGAGGAAGAAGATCACGGCCTGCAGGCCCAGAACCAGCACTATTCCTCCGATGAAGCTCGCAGCGTCGAAGGTGTTCTTGTGCGGGGCGGGGGTGGGGCCAACCGGTGTGGTGGTGGTGGCGGCTTTAGCTGTGATGAAAGACGGAGGAAAAGAAGGAAATGTGTTGTTCTTGTCTGTGAACATTACACGAGAGATTTTAAAATGTCAAACTTACTAGTATTGGATGAAGTCGTGGTGGAGATGTTCGAGCTGTGGGTGGTAGGGATGGTGGGAGTGGTTCCATTTTCCGTAGCTGGGTCACGGCGAGAACATATCCGTTAGCATTCACACCGCTGAGACATTTGACTTTTTAGTATATTTATTTTAGTCCTGGTTGATTTGCAGACACCTGTGGTTTCTCATGTTATCAGGAAGTGCGGTTCACTAAAGCAAACACTCATAAATACTGGTGTGTGTGTTTAAAGTGCATCAAACGAAACATGTTGTTTTAATTAAGAGTTCAGTCAATAGACGTTGTAACTGTGATCTGATTTCATGCTGCACACAGGTAAGTTTATCCACACAGCAGCAGCGCACACTAAGGCTACATCCACAGTGATACGTTTTCATTTTATATCGATGATGATCTTTGTGCTTATGAGTGTTTGATCACAGTTTCAGATGTTATCTCTGTCCAAACTAACACGCCTGAAAACACTTCACAGAGCATTCACATGCACCAGCAATGTGGGGCTGTTACAGGGCTGCACCATTTGAATAAATATGCATTTGTGATTATTTTGACCAATATTGGTGTCAGGATTCATGATATTCATTGAAAAATATATTAAAATGACCATGGGAGGAAAGCTTTTTTCTAAAGCCTGTAGAATATGAATTGTAGGCTGGGACATCTCTGCAGCTCCACAATACATAATCCAGAATTATACTGACAGATATTGATTCTACTTGCCTGTAACGAATATTAAGCCTTCCTACAATGTGGATATTACACAGGTTAATATGGTGATTTCAATAAAATTGCATGTAATTGTGCAGCCCTAGGCTGATAATGCTGCTGGACACAGAAAATGTCCCAAATCACTTGAATAATAGCTTGAGTCAGAGGTTTTAAACAAAGAAAAAGGTCAGCAGCGTCTTCAAACAGTATCCGTTGTGTGTTTTAATATAAAAACGTATTAATGTGGCTGCAGTTTGATCCCTTACTGAGGAGCCTTAGGTGTGCAGCTCATCCAACAGCTCACTGTGGCTGCTCCTTCTCTTGGTATCTTGTTGACTGATTCATTTATGATGAATAATTGTGGTTACCACTAAACATGGTGACTAAAACATTGAGCTTTCTGTGACAGCTTCACAGTAAAAGTCACCCGGTCTTCCACTGATTAGAGTCTTTTAATGTGACGCAGCAGCAGCAGCAGGAAATATTCTATTTGTTTTCATGTTTAACATGAAATTAAAACATCAACGCTGCATCGTTTCCTGTGAAGGCAGTTAGAATACACGACGGCACCAACAATGAAAACTTCCACATAAAGAGGTAATTAAACAGTGAATGGAAAATGATAGTCGTTTTTTTTTTTTCATGAAATTCTTAACGATTAAAACTTCAAGAGATCTCAATGAAAAAAAAACAGTTTTTCCAGGAAACCTTCAAACCTTATATCCTGGACAGCACAGACAAAAGCAGGCAGTGGAAGAGGATTTTCAGGACGGGTTACCTGTGGTGGGCTGAGGGGTGCTGCCGTTAGTGGAGGCTGTGGTGACAACAGGTTTAGGGGGGGGTGTAGTGGGAGGGGCAGGAGTCCCATGGGCAGTTGTAGGCAGGACTGTAGAGGGTACAACAACTGGACGGGGAACCAGCACCAAGACAGGGTGAAAGGGGGGAAAAGCAAGAGACACCACCAAAACAACAATGACCTGAAAGTACACTCCCTTATAAGGAGGATTAATGTTTGACAACAGAGACGACAGAGACAAAAGCCAAAGTGCTGACCATTAACGGACACCTTAGTAAGAGCGAAGCTAAACCCAAACAGAATCTGCAGATTAATACAACATGTTTCTGTGTATATACAAATAGGACGTCTGCTGATTCTCTGAGGGTCTGAAAGAACAGCTTGATATCAAATGTTAATTTCACGTCTGATGTGTAGAATCCTTATCAGTTTGGCTTACCAGTGCAGCTAGCATCGGTGCAGGTGTCGTTTTCCCCCACAAGGGTAATGTTGCGACAGCTCGCAGTTGCTGAAAGAGACAAAAGTATCATACATTAGAGGAATACTTCACGCCTGGACTATTGGCAAGAAGCACATCTGCACAAGAGTGAAGCTTTCAAAAATTCAAAGTAACACAGGATGAACTAGAAAAGCACTCGGAGAGCGCAGACCTCCGCCTTGAGCCGACAAAGCATAATAATAATAATAATAATCTGTAATCTTGCTCATAGCTTTGTCATTATACAGCTCACAAAAGAAGAATATAACATCACTCTGTGTGTCCAAAACAGGTTTGTTTGTTGCTCTGACTCTGATGATCTGTCTTGCAATACAAACAGTTAAGGTACTTGAAATGCAGCGGGGCAATTCTCTTATTTCATCTCTGACACAGGAAGATCAGAGCAGCAGCTCACACAGGCCACATCCTGCAGTTGGGAGGGCGGCGTCCCCTCATCCTGCTGCCCCCATCATGACTCTCAGCTACTTAAAGTGGGGCATGTGCAACTCTTGCAATAAAATATATATAATATACCTGTTGTATTTGTATTTTATATCGTTGTTGTATATTTAGTATAGCACACTTCAAAAAAAGCTGTGAGAAAAGCAATTTCCCCTCAGGGATTTATTAAAGTATTTCTGATTCTGATATTAAATCATGAATTTAACATTATTTATTTACTCCTAAAATAGTCAAGTGATAATAGAAATACTCATACGCATATACTTAAGTAAAAGCAGCAATACAACAATGGAAAAATAATCAAAATATTAGTTAAGTACAGAATTATTATCTGCAAAATACAGGAATGAAAACAGAAAATACTAATCTACAAACATTTAAATGGCATTTTAATGATGTAGCTGTTCATGTTTCAGCCATCTTTACTAACTTTGTATATACTGATTTATTTAAAAAAATAATCTAACATTTTTGGTGGTATATTTATTATACAAGTGACTAGTGTTTGTATGTACTTTCTGTCTTAAATATAGATTTATAGATCTTTATAAATTACTAAATGTATTCACTAACTTAATATTTACATACAGAACTTCAATAAATTTACTTTTTTCATCTCATCTCTGTTTAAGAATGACAACATTTTTGCTTTTTTATTTTCAGTTGCTGACTCAGAGTTCATCTGCGTGTATTCTCGTTTAATGTAAAATCGGGTTACTTATTAACCGCAGCAGGAAGGGACTTTGCCCCGTCATGAAGTCTCGTCTGTCCCGAATACTTGACAAAACTTAAGATACAGACTTAACATTAAATTTAGCTATTTATTCATTTACAAAATGATTATATTTTAAACAACTACTTTACACAAATGGTTAGCTAAAGCAAGAGGAAACACTTTGAGATGACCAACTGAGACAGACGTTTCTATCAGTTTGTGTCAGTTTCCTTTATTGATAAACCTCAGCCTGCGTCACAAGGAGCCGTGAGTCATGGTGACGGACAGCACCGTGTGACTATAGACTGTTTTCACACCCAGTTATATGGTCTCCACTTTACTGCTGTTGTTCAGGCTAATTACGTCACAAACTATTTAGAGAATTTAATATCTTTGGACGGATAGAATGACATTAGGGTGTGTGAATATATAAGTATAAAGGGCATTTTTTCACATTAAAAATTAAAAAACATACTTATTCAGTGACATATTTGCTGCTGACCAATGTTTTGATTTATCAGGATGCAACTAATACCTTTTTTCCAACTAAATTAGTACACAGATGAGTATACCTCTCTGTTCTTTTCATGTTGTTTTCACCCTCAATGTCAAGAATGTGCAGGAAAACAGGGAGAAAGCAGCACAGAGGCCAGTGAAAATGTAACAGTGGTTACTTCTTTTTGTAACTGCTCTTATAACGTATTCTTTTAAACTCAGTGCCAACTAGTTGAGTTCAGTTTGAACAGATTTGGGCAGAATATGTGACTTTAAAATGCATCATAGTGACACAGGGGCACCCTGCAGAGCGTGTGCTCATTACAGGCAAAAATGTCCCAAAAATATAATTTAATAAAAGCTAAAAGAAAAAGAAAAAAATAATCCATTTAGCATTATCTAGTCATATTTAATAAGATTTTAGATTAATCAATTTTGTATTTGTTTGTATTTAATTATTTGTATTCATTTATTTTTTCATGCTCGGGAAGTCTAAATGTTCATTATGTCTCCAAAAGTCAATTAAAACTTACAAAAATTACAAAAAAATTATCATTGTTGAACAGCCTAACAAAAATTCCAAGCAGTATATTAAAAAGAGACCAAAAAATATATAAATAATAAAAGTAAATGATAATCAAATTTTTGACATCTATATTTAATATATTTAAATAAAAAAATCTGATTCATTTTAAGGGGTTTAATCATGACACAGCACAAAGAAATCAGTGAGTCTTAAGGCTCTATGTTTTTCAGTTTTCCTCCTTTTAAAAGGGGCAAAAACGAACGGATCCACTAAGGTGTCATGTTTCCATCAGAGCTGAAGCTGATGAGTCATTTGTCCTGGGAAAGGAGGATGGTTGCAACAAAAGCTAGATGTTAGTGGGTTTTTTCCAGTGGGAGAGGGCTTCACTGGACATAGACACAGTAATGAGAATACATTATCAGGACACTAACACCAGCACTTTGCCTTTACTCGTCTCAGCACTCTCTGGAATTATGTTTGACAGGTTTCCTAAACTCAAGTGATACGGAAGTGGAAAACATGTTTTCCATAAAGCTTTAGTCATGGTTTAATATAGTGATGGGGGAAGCCATTAAAGGGCCTCATCTTTGTTTATCTGAGCATATGGGGGCATTATCATCCTGGAATACAGGATCATCATAAAGGGAACTGTGTCTGCTCAAAGTGGGGCACCTGGTGCTGTAAAACGCCCTCCTACACCTTCTCTGCTTGTAACACTATCATCCACAGAAACCAAACCTAACGACTCCCACCAGATGGCCGCCCATAAATTACAGATACACCGACTTCAACAGTGAGGCTGCAGCCATTGTTGAAAGCATCTTCCTGCTTTCTCCAAGTAGGGTCAAAACTGACTCACCGGCCTCCACAGCTTATTGTCTATCAGGTTATGCATCTCTGTGCTCTGGAGATAAGCAAGTGGCTGTCCTGTTCCTCTTACTGTGGTATACTGTATCTATTCTGTTAGGTGTCTGTGGCAGTTACTGTGCTTTGACCTGCCGACACTGTTTACCCCTGTTTTATATATGTTTTCACCATTTTTCAGACTGCTACGTTACATGATTTGATTTCACAGTTTTGTTACAGGAAGGAAAGAGAGCAGGAAAACAAGCTGCCTGATACATCTTTTCATTGTCACTTTTTAAATTAAAATTAAATGTGTAATATTCTCTGTGCAATGGTGCAACTTCAACTGTTTCAGCTGCTGGCTCTGTGTCATTGTATATAATGTATCTTACATTCAAAACGGTTAATACTTTTTATATTTCTACTTGTTTAAATTGTAAATTCTTAGTACTGTTTTTTACATTTTTTACTTGTTTAACTGCAAATACCCCTTTTATATTCCTAGTTCATACTGTTTGTTACTTTTTATTTATATATTTTTAATTGAAGCCCCTCTCTGTTTTGCTGTCCACTTCACTGCTGTAACACTGAAATTTCCCAGTTTCCCCATAATAAAGGAAATCTTATCTTAAACTCAAAGAGTGGAACTTCTTAAAGCCATAAACTTGTGAATAGGGCTCAACAACATCCAGTTAGGCAGCAAATTTAGCAATGTTCAGTCTAGCTCGCTAATAGACGGAGCATTTGTGTCCATTCATGAGACAACACAGATTTCAGTGTCAGCCAAGCCACAGCAGACAAAATATAAGCAAGCAAAGGGCAGGATCTCTGCAGAGACACAAGCTTCTAGTGGGTCATTGGTGATGATTGAGAGGGATGTATTTTTTTAACTCTGATTCCAAAAAAGTTGGGAAATAAATGTGGCAAAACATAATATAAACAGAGCGTGATCATCTGCAAATCCTGTGCCACCTACATTCAATTGAACACAGTAAAAAGACAAGATATCGAATGCTCAAACTGGTGCTCAAATTCTGTTCTCATTTATGTTTTTACACAGCAGCCAAACTTTTTTGTAGTTAAGGTTGCATGAGTTTATTGGGGATGCTAATGTGTTTTGGCAATGCCTTCCATATTTTGCATTGTGTAATAACAATAAAGGGATTCTTAACACAGAAACACAGCAAGGTTTTTATATTTTAAAAACAGAAACAGGAAGTGGTGAGTAAAAAATATTCTTACCTTTAACATTGTCTACAGACATAGACACTGAAACTGTAGTGACAGGTGTAATGTCACTGGTACAGACGCAATATAACAAAAACATCTTGTCACTGTCTATAACTGTTGAGAAGCAGCAGCGTCACACGGGAAAATTAGGTGACACTTTGAATCTCTGTGCTGCAATTAACACGCAGCACGGTGCCTGAGCCTCGCTGCTCAAAGCTGTTAACACGGCACTGAAATAAACACCAATTAGTTGCACGACATAAAAAAAATATATATACGTACGTGTGTTTTTTTTTTAACTGTTTGACTTGTATTCTATCAGAGAAGTATTAATCTGCCAAAATTCTTACTGTCACCAGTTAAAAGATGAATTATAAACATGCTGTATTGGGTTGTACATAAAATTGGAAAGTTGTTTGTATTGTATTGGGTTATATTAAACTCTGGCATAGATGTTTATACTGCAACAAGATCTCCAACCTAAATACAAACGCTACATATGAGCGTTTGTCAAAATAACACATGAGCATATCAAAAAATTAAGTTTTGGTGAATTTAGGCACCAAAACAACTGATCTAGGTTTAGGTAAAAAAAAACAAATCCTGGTTAGGCATTAAAAGAGAGTTTAAACAGTAAATAATTGTACAGAAATGCCGGAAGTGAAGTAGTTACGAAGGTGACGTGAGCCACATAAAAATGTAATAATAGAAAATAGAAAACTTGAATAGTTGAATAGACAATTTAATATTTGTAATATTTTTTTTTTGAGCATGAACTATGTAGGTTAAAGTGCCTGGAGAATTTGTTTATTTAGGCTTTCCTTTTTTTCTGTATGTTCATTACATCATTGCACTTAGTTGTAAGGCCTGTTTGCCTTAATCTGTTTGTTTTCTTTTTAAACATGTTTGAAATAAAGATAATTCCATCATTCATTAATCCCCAGCATCTTACATATTGTGCCTTTAAAGTCTAACTGCCTTTCTAACTGCGGTTGAGTTTTATCAAAGATCAACTCATTTCGAAAGTGTTGGCTGTGTTATTTTTCACACTTTTTTTTTTTTTTGCTCTCCAGCGGGTCATAGGGCTGTTATCTCGCAGGCAGCTGTGAAAGGTAGGACTGACTCTCAACCTTTCCCAAGATGGTGACATCATCATCACCACCACGAGGCACATCCACACCTCGCTGGAGCTGGAGGTGTGAGCGACAGCCTCGGAAAACAGCCGCTTTGGTTCGGAGCGCTCAAGCAGCTTTGTCACAGACTGCAGCCCTGTACTTAGAGGCTGCTCCAGAGCCTGCCTGTACACGTGTAAAACTTTCTGAGCGTTTAAACACTGGGCTGCAGGGAAATGTGCCTCTGACGCCAGAGGCTTGTGTTCACAAATTCCCTAAAGCGAAGATAAATCTGGTAATGACAATGTGGTAGGCGTCAGCTCGCTGCAGCAGTGTGGTTACGCTCCGCTCCAGCTAAGCCATCTCCACTGTCCACAGCTGACCTTTCCGGTTTTTGCTGAGTTCATATAAAATAGGTGATCCATTCTTGGGTTTGTAAAAGGCTTTAGCTCTAGGCTTAATTGTGTGTGTGCGTGTGTATGTGAGCGGTCAGTGCTTGCATCCTGTGAGGTCGGCTGTTTGTTCTGGTGTGGAACCGCATTTTTAAACACAATAAAAACAGCTGAAACTTTTAACAATGAGCCCTTATCTTGTTTACATTAACGTCAGATGAAAATAACTGCAAATAAAATCTTTTGTACAATAAAAACACAGACTATGTAAATTAAAACTTGTGAGAACGTGACACCGGAACAGATCTTGATCCATCTGTTTTGTTGTCAGAGGGTGGTGGGTTTGTTGTTTCCTCGTGTGTATGTAGTGTAATTGTAAACCTGTTCTTGCTTCTCCCTTAGGAAAAACAAAACAAGCTAACCCATCATGTCTTCCTTGGCTCTAATCATCTCACTTGTCCGGCTCAACAAGCTCATGAATCTTTTAGTAATGTGTTATTAGAAAGCTATTTAACATACAAAGCAGAACAAGGGTGTGGGATCACTCGTCTGTATACACCCTGTCCTGGGGAGAATCAAAGCTGCTCATTGGCAAAGCCGTCGAACAGGTCGACTCCAGTGAGACGTTAAAGAAAAACCTCTGCTTGTCCTTCTTATGTTACCTGCTGTAGGGGCAAAGCTCAATGGTTTTGTGTTTACAAGATGGACCAGTTAAAGTTACACAAGTGAGAGAATTTTTTCTAGGTTATTGACTTATGGCGGTCCTTTCCTCAGATCATGCCTGTTGTGTTTACATAAAAGTGTCAACAAACACATAGATGGTAGTATTTTCAGTTCTCCTTATTCGTTTTATATTATCATTATCATCATTATTTTATCCATTTCTTATTATTTTTATTACTATTATTATTTTTATTGCTATTATTATATTATCCCTTTATTATTTGTCTTTATTATTATCATTATCATTATTATAATTATTATTATCCCTTTATTGTTTGTAATTGCTAAGAATGTAAGGGCACTTTGGATTTTTTCCTACTATTATAAGTCTTTTTTTTACAGTGCTGAAGCTGAATTACCAGAGAAAAACATGCCGAGACACGTTCTGCACGTTCACATCATTTCTGGTCAAAGTAACAAGAAAAAAAATGGCGGCAAGAAAAAAGTGGCAACTTGTTACTTTTTCTGAACAAAGGTCCGAAGGCATTGAGTGACTGGATTATATATTTTTTCAAATCTGTTCATGAGGATCCTGATTAGATATTACCATAGTAACAACTATTCTTAACATTATAACATTATGTATTGTCAATAACATTATGGATAAAACATAAATAGAAATAAAAAATAAGAGAAACTAACTTTATTAGTATAGTATTGACAATGTTTGTACATTTTATTTATTGTGTTTTTATTTTATTTTATTCATTTGGGATATTATAATATTTTTTTCACATTTTATCTGCAATGTTTGAATATTTTTAAGAATTACATTCCATTGCTCTTTGACAGGTAATACTTGAATTATTATGCTATTATATTATCATCAAAGATGCTTAAAATGGTCTTAAAATGACAATAATATTAGTTGCTGCATTTTTTTCTGGGAAAAATACATCATCTCACTAAAGTAGTTATCGTGACAGGCCTAGTATCTTCCATTCTTTGAGCCTAAACTGAAACGTCCAACAACATCACAATAAACTCGCCCTGAACTGCACACGAGGCATAAATTATGAGAACAACAAGGCACATGAAACTAATCTTGTATCCTATCTGCACACTCTTTCCTCTAAGCCGTGCCGTTATCCTCTCCTTCCTTCTGCTGCCCAGCGTGAGGATATTGCAGGCTTCCTGCCACACATCCCTTCACTTCCTCTCCTGTTCATCTTCTTCACAATCACTGGAGACCCGTGTGTGTGTGTGTGACTGCACACACTGATCTGAGGCCAACACTTGGAGTACGGCCCTCCAGGGCGATATGGTCAATAATCACAACACCCAGGAGGATTTTTTTATGTTTCACCTGCAAGAATTGGATTTTGGCTAAAGCTCTACTGTAGCATTTACCTCCAAAAACACTGAACACAGTGTGCTTTCAAACCAGTATTCACAAGTGGTTATCACACATAATATCAGCTGAGTTAAATTGTGTGTCAAATCTGCGATTTTAGGAAACAAGATAAAGCCGACTGATCTCTGCCTCACTCATAAAACCTGCAACCTCATTTCCTGACTCTGATAACAACGAGGAAACAACCGGCTCCTCTCCTCCCCAGCGAGAAACCACCGACCGTTAGGACAGCACGTAGCAAGTGAAAAGCTGTTGGTTGACTCAGGAAACAATTTGTTATGCAATTTTGTTATGGCAATTCCTTTTTCATTGAATTATGCATATTTCTAAATCACAACCAGCAGACTTCCAAATTAGGTCGAGAAAATACTACTGCAGCATATTTCCCGACATCCTCGGCTCTGTATTGCACAAGTCAGAGAGATTTCTCAAACTCGGAGCACTCGTGTTTGGACAGACATTTCCATTAACCTAATGAAATTACGAGGCGGCGATACATAGAGAGATGAAGGAACATGGAAGAACAAAAGTGAAGCTTCAAATCAGCACAGGCACTGCTTTTTAAAAGTAAAATTCAAGCACTTTCAAGGTACCCTAAACCAAAAAGTTGCAGACTCTCAAGCTTTTATCATCATAAACTTGACCTCCTTAAAAGACACAGTGTTGTTACACAATGTACAGACTGGATCACTTAATTTGAAATATTAAAAGAGTGAGGGTTTGTATGAGTGATTGTGTAGATGAAACACCAGATTAGGTTGCAAATTTAAGCATTTTTTGAAGGTGTATATTTGAAATCAAGCATGTTCCAAACACTGAAGCATAATGGTTCAAATGAACCATTTTTCAGACTTTTGAAACCTTGTAAATGTCCAAAAGACATCTAGCTCTTACTCTGCTGCCTTATGAATCCTCTACAATAAATGGATTGTGGAAATAAACAGTGAATCTATGCAGAACCTGCAGAATTAAGAGCCACTTAGATCGTTCAGAGCCGTGTGCTGGTAATTTACTCCCAAACCAGCCTGTCCAGATTCACAGCGTTTGGTTAGTGTCGCCATTACGATACAACTCAGGGCTTTAGGGGAAACTGGGATGACATCATATAAAAAGCCAGCATCCACTGCCATACATTCCCTCCATACCATAGGACTCATGTGTCCAAATCAGCTCAGCTGTCTGGACAATTCGGGACACACAAAGACCAACCTGTCCCTCTCTCTCTCCACAACCTGCCACACATTTAGGACAGATACTCACGTGTTGTTGTGCAGTTGACCCACTGGCAATCATCATTAGCGGTTGCACATGAAGTGCAGGACAAAGCCGAACATCCATCTGCAAATATATTACAATTTGGTCATTTTTTTTAAATAACTTCCTGCATGTGGTTGAAAGTGAAACTGTCCAGATGTTGCTGTATAATGGTGCTGATACATAAAAAAAAAGGGGGGGTTAATTTTAAATAACAGTAAAAAATCTTTCAGCACAAACAAACACAGCAGGGTATTACACTGTTATGCATTTTAAAATGTGACACAACAGTCAGGCAACATGTAAGTGGTTACATAACAGGCTGATCTGGTTCCTGATCAACTGGATCTGGCAATTAGAGTTACACCAGACTGCATATTTCAGCCTTGTGCCCCTTTACAAATCACATTATTACAGATATACTGCCTATTTAATTTAATTTAAGCTAATTTAGCTTGCTAGCAGGCTAAAGCGTTAGCTGGTTCTGGCAAGTTGAGCGTGGAAATAAAGCTGACAAGTTGCCAAAAGGATGTTTTTTACGTATTTTTGGGGGAAAGTAGAAAAAAAATATGAGTGACAACTGTCAAACTAAGAAGAGAGACGCCTTAAGGGTTCTGTAATTAGCAAAAACGGAGTCAAAAAGAGATATTTAAATGAGTTTAGTGGGGGATGTCTTCACCGAGCTAAGGAGGGACACGGCTGGCTGTAGCTAGCCGCTAGCTCACCACTGAGAGGTCGCAAACTTACCTGAGGCTGTTGCGGCTGGTGCGCCAATCAGAGCCACAGCTACAGTGAAAAACACCAGCTTCAGGTACATGACTGCGGCCCAGTTATTGCTCTGTACGATCCGACAGGGAAAATAATATCAGCAGAGAAGCGTCGAGAACGAGACTTCGGAGATTTCACAGTTTCCTCCCCGTCTTCTTGCGTTTCTTCTGGTCGCTGCTGCTGCTGCTGCTGCTGCTCGCTAGCTCGCTACTTCCTACTTGACAGGTCATGTGGCACTTTTTACTGGGAGGAGTGAGAAAAGCAGAGTGTGCTGCTGCTGCCACCACGTCAAAGGAGAGACGGAGAGGAGTTTCTTTGTATTATCATTAGCATAACTCGCCAGGCGGCACTTCTGCTTTGTTCAGGGAGACGTCGCTCAAAAAATACCTGATAAAAAGTAAACATGTGTGGACGCAAAACACTGAATATTAATGCGCTAAAAATAACCTCTCACGCCCAGGGCCTGGCTGACTCAATAGAGGGCCCTGGGGCTCAAATGCACAGTGGCCCCCTGACACCCAATTCCACCTCAACACCTACATGAATTACTGTACTTAAGTATAATTTCAGGTACTTGTACTTTACTTGAGTATTTCCATTTTATGTAACTTTATACTTCTAGTCCACTACATTTAGCTGCCAGCTTTAGTTACTTTTCAGGTTGAGATTTAACTATAAAAACATGATCAATTTAAATAGATTTTCTTTCATTATTAAACCTCATACTAGTATATTGCATAGTTAAAATGAGCCCTATCTCTACCCTTTCTTTTTGCATAATGAGTACTTTTTCTTTTGATACTTTAGGTACATTTTGGTGCTGATACTTGTACTTTTACTTAAGTATGGGATCTGAATACTTTTTTCCACCACTGGAAATGTGATATATGCCAAACATATGTCAAATAATCAGCATCAGAGTATTTCTTTTTTTAAATTTTTTTTATTAAAATCTCCTCTTGTTTGCTGACTCATCCTGCAGTCATTTACAAAAATGAACCCAGTAAAATAAGATTGCAGGGGACTAGCAAGACACTGCAGTCATATAAAACTGCATTTCACCATTATTATTTCCACTATCACTGTAATTATGATTAGAACAACTAGCAGAGCAATATGGACAGAAAGAGGAGGATATCAGTGAGTAAAAACAACTTCATAGAATCTGAAGACCTCCACTACTTAACTCACTTTAATCTCTGTTTGCTCCATTTCTTCTTATTAAACGACAGTAAGGCGTCTCCCTTCTTATTGTCACTCATCTTTTTTTTGTTAAATAATGTGTCAGAAACTTGGCACTAAATGTATTTTAAGTGAGTCACACTCAGCATACCAGATCACAAATGCAAACAAAAGTTTTGTAGAAAAGAAAATGTGAGGTTACATATATCTTTAATTTGATGACATGAAAAACATTTATTTAGACCCAAAAATTAAAACTTAAACACTCCACAGTTTGTAACTTTACATTCATACTTGGGTCTTTCATTGCAAGTCTGAGCTTCTTCTAGTCTCCTGAGGACGTCGACTCCCTCGACCACATGGCTGGAATGGAAAATAAAGACTTGAGCAAAAACTACATAACAGAGCAGAGATTCTGCAGAAATGGCAAATTAAACAGGTGAGATACGAACCCAAAGGCAACATAGGTCCTGTCCATCCAGGGCGTTGGCTGCAGGGTGATGTAGAACTGGGATCCATTGCTGTGTGGACCCTTATTGGCCATTCCTAGAGTGCCCCGTCTGGTGTGGGACACGGCAAAGCTTTCATCTAAAAGGAGAAAGGACACGTGTTTAAGTGAACTTCAGTTAAATCTATGAATGCATGCAAAAGTGCATACATATGTTATTCCTCTGAGACTCTCTGAGACTGTTTATATGTTTTTTTACCTTCAAATGTTGGTCCATAGATGGACTCCCCTCCATCACCTTTCCTCTCTGGAGAAATATCTGCACAGTTAAAAGACACAGCTACTGTTTGACTGAACCTCAGTGTAAAAACAAATCCACTTCCTCAATCTCACATTATTTTGCTGATGTCTCCAATCTAAACATGGGTTGGGCTGTAATGAGTAATGTGACCAGGAAGTTGCATATTTCACTTACTGTAAATAGCGTCAGACTAGTTAAAAAATTTAATATAATGCTGCCGTTAACAGCAGAGAAAAACAGTTAAATCCATTATAACCATGATGACAATCCAAGATGTTTCAACAACAGTACTATTACTTAACTGATATATTTCTCATACCTACAAGTGGCATTTGCAGTATTTATTCGACATGTTAGTACTAAATGATTAAGGCAAAAATTAACATTGTAACAGGACAAGTGTGGGCCATACCTCCACCTTGCACCCAGCCGTTTGGCACCACACGATGAAACACAGAGCCTTTGTAGCAGAGCGGGAAGCCGCTCTGTGACAGACCTCGCTCTCCTGTGCACAGAGCCTCGAAGTTGTTTGATGTCTTTGGACAAACATCTGAGAACAGCTGAGGACAGGGAGGACAAAGCGCTTTGTTCACAAGCTGCTTTATTTGTAAGGGTCATCTAGTTTATTATATCAGCAATTTCCACAGTATCTATTAATATTATGTCAGTTTGACTGTGAAGAATGGTTGCAAAACAGGTAGTATGTCAAGCAGTGAGAAGCTACATGATTTTATGCCTCACCTCAAATAATAACCTCCCCACAGCCTCTCCTGCTACCTCAATGTCCATGAAGACAAACTGATGCTATAATGACAGAGATGTGAATTTTGTTCATTTTGATGTTTCATGGTCAAACAAATACAATAAATACACATTTTTTATAGAGCAATATCATTAGAGGAGCCACTAATGACTGTGAAAGCTTCTTCATCACAAACAGCCTATATTTGTTGTTTTTGTGACTGTGTTGATGACTTGCCCCGGTGTTGCGTAGGTGGTTGCTGTAGTATTGCTCAGTGAGAGCCATATAGAAAGCCTGCGGCCGAGCGAAAGTGAAACTCCACTGATTCTTGGCCCAGTTGGCGAGATCCTTCTCATTACCGAGGAGCAGGCCGTTCAGAAAGCACATCAGGCTGCTGGAGTACTGCCACACTTCACCACGCAGCTCCTTGAATCACAAGTGTTGAACAACAGATGTGTTGTGATTCAGCCTTTCAGATGACGTCAAACTACAGCTGCATTGTGTTGTGTGCATGTGTTTATCTGTAGAGTAAAGCATCACAACCCTCAGCAAGCTGCTGCAGCTTATACAATGCTGGAAAGTAACAAGTATATTTACTGAAATACTGAAAAGTTTTGATGTGCTAATACTTTACCATGGTGTTTCAGTTTTATATTAATTTACACTGCAGCTATATTGTATTTCAGAGTCAAATATTGTAGACTTTACTTAGAGCCAATTAGAATACAATGCCTAGCAGTGTACAATGTAAAATGACCTCATATTTTACCAGTTACAACATTTAATTGTTGTCTGCACAGTAATACATCATTAGTAATAATCAAATTTATTAATAATGTTTATAATGATATTATCCAATGGAGAAATAGGCAAGACAAGCAAAACAAAATGTTCAGGCACTGCTCTTAATAATAATATAAGCTATGGAAAACATCCAAAATACACATTTATGTGTTTATCTTACCACACTGCTTATTTGTGTCTGTAGTTTTCTTCTAAATGTATTAAAAGTTAGCATTTGATAATGCCACGTTTGCATATTCAAATCAAATTCTTATTTTTTTTAAACTTGTATTACAAAACACATTTGTCCTAATGTAAGTAATTTGCAGAGTAAGGGGTATGTTTCATGGGTATATCTATTAGTATATAGTCCCTGATTGGACTAACGTTACATATTAATAGATATAATTTGGCTCTTTGGTAATGATTTGGTAATAATCGCACTACTCACCCTTTTCTTTTGATCTAGATATGTGTGCCAGTCAAATTCGAGCAATGGTTGAATTTTTGGATCCAGAAATGCTTCAGGAAACTTCTGTTTGAGTACCTGTCGTGCATAATAAAGATATTTAAGTACTGTTAACGTCCAGGCGAAAACACATCAATATCATAAAACTCTAGATTTAAGAAATTGAAGAAAATAACAGTTTACCTCGGCAATACTTTTGGCAACATGGAAATTAGGGTCTTTAATCAGTCCGACAATTTCTATGTGTCTTTTTGAGTCCATGGTTAAAAACAAAAACTCACAAAGTTCACAAATATAGTCCTGAGCCAGTAAACAAGAGGCTTGTATCCATAGTAACGAGCATTGAAGTCGCTTTAATATGACGTAGTGCTAAAACGTCAGGCCTCAATCGACTTCGTAACCGTTTCCTTTCATTCTACCTTGTTTATTTTTATAACATGATAATTTAAATGAGAGAGGCTATTTGTACTACATGTAAAGTTTTTTGATTATTTATATCCAACTTGAATATCGAATGTACTTTTTTCCCACGTCGTGGTGATTTATGAAGCATCAAGGAAGCATAGGTTGAGGATGTTAAACGAATTGGGACGAGGCCCAACGGCGCCACTGTTTGAAAACACCCGGTCGCTGTCCTGTGTTGTGTTGTTCAGCGTTAGTTTTATACGCACTTTCCTTCATTTAAAATAGTTTTAACACCACTTTGGGGTAGTTATGGGTGTCCACAACCTGTGGTCCATCGTTGAACCGGTTCGTGAGTCGGTCCCGCTGTACAGTTTGAGCGGAAAGACGCTTGCAGTCGACCTGAGTTTATGGGTATGCGAGGCCCAGCATGTCCAGGGGATGATGGGGATAGTTACCAAGCCCCACCTCAGGTAAAACTCACCTATTGTCTTTAATTTAACCCCTCGTAGTGTTAGCTTAAACCTTAAATATTTCTGTCCGTAAACTGGTCATGCTCTTTGTGTCCAGGAACTTATTTTTCAGGGTGTCATCCCTCACTCTTATGGGAGTAAAGCTTGTCTTTGTGATGGAAGGAGAAGCCCCTAAACTCAAAGCAGAAACCATGAAGCAGAGGACAGAAACACGATTTGGAGGAGTTAAAAATGCTTCAGCCCCTAAGACTAAAACAAACACCAGCAGAGGGCGCTTCAACGCTGTGCTCAGAGAGGTTGGTTGGTCCTCCACTCTCCTGCGTCTCTATTCACACTCAGTCATAATAAATTCATGTTGTTTTTGAACACTCTTGTCCTCCTCTCACCTCTGCAGTGTGCAGACATGCTGGACTGTCTGGGTGTGCCCTGGGTGAAGGCTGCTGGGGAGGCTGAGGCCATGTGTGCCTACCTGGACTCACAGGGCCTGGTGGACGGCTGCATCACTAATGATGGAGATGCTTTCTTGTATGGAGCCCGGACTATCTACAGGAACTTCAACATGAACAGTAAAGTATGTGTGTGAAAGTTCATCAGGAGAAGGGTGGACATAAATCACAGGACTGCAGTTTGATTGAATGTGCTCTACTGTTCATTTGAAAAGGCTTCTTCATTTCAAACTGCTCTGTGATCAAAATTGAAAAGTAAGAGATTAGACTTACTCCACAACACTAAAGTTGTGAGTTTTCCAGGCTTTTGTTAAAAAACTACTTCCCTTTTCATGCTCAGAAAGAAATACTACATTATTTAAAAAATCATACATGGATAAGAAATCTGGGTGGAACAGTAACACTAAGAAGATTAATGCATAGGACTAACAAAGTTGTATTGATCATCAGTTTAAAAAAAATATTTCAAATACAAATATAAAACATTTGCTGATTATAACAGCAAATGTATGTCATGTATGTCCCTATCCATAGGTTTAATTCTGTTCATTATTTTTCTTCCAGGACCCTCAGGTGGACTGCTACAGGACCTCCAGGGTACAAACAGAGTTACATCTCTCCAGAGAGAATCTAGTTGGTCTGGCAGTCTTCCTTGGCTGTGATTACATCCCCAAGGTATGAAGATGGGGTGCATTTTAATCTGTAATCTGCATCCTCAAAGTTGCAAATATGACTTATGTTAACTGTGCATTGCCATTCTTCTATAAGGGAATACCAGGTGTTGGTAGAGAGCAAGCTCTGAGGCTTATCCAGATGCTGAAAGGACAAACACTTCTGCAGAGGTAGGAAACATATTCTGATGATTATTTTCTCTCCTTCATGTACACGTTTCCCTCACATAAAGAATGTGTCTGTTCAGGTTCATCCAGTGGAAGCAGGAGGGTGCAGGTGTGTCAGCGGGAGTTGTAAAGAAGGTTCCTCACTGCCACCTATGTCGACATCCTGGTGAGTGGTGCCCTGCTTTGAACTCTGACCTCCTGATCCTGATAAGAGATGGAAAACAAAAGAGGGGGTGTCTGTGAGAAGACACGTCTCACACGTGGCTGATTTAGAGCCTTTTAACCTGTCATGTTAAAACATACACGTATGTGAGAGATGGGTTAAAATGAATATGCCCCTCACTTTACACCCAAGTTGTGGCTGTTTTTCGCATCTTCTTGTGTTTAACCAAATATTAATTCTGATTCATCTCCTGTGTATCTCAGGCTCAGCAAAGACACATGAGCGCGGCGGCTGTGTGCTCTGCGACAGTAAACGTTTCTGCCAACCTCAGGACTTTGACTACCAGTGTCCCTGTGACTGGCACCAATATGAACAGACCCGGCAGGCTGAGTCCTTTGAGGCAAATATCCGAAAGTACGTGACTTACTGTTTGAAAAATAACAATAAGGAGAAGGATAAGGAGAAGTGGAATGGCAAACAGGAAAATAAAGGCAACATATTAAAATAAGATCAAGGAGTAAGTCTATCAACGATTGTCGTCAGTCTGAGGAGATGAAATAGCTGAAGATGCTACTCAAGCACTGAAATGATACCTTTATTAATTGATTAGTTAATTGTCAGAAAAATAAAAAGCATGAAGTTTGCTATTTTCCTTTTATTAAAGGAATTTATTTCTTTTTCAGGAAAACAGTGGCGAGTCAACAGTTCCCCTTTACAGAGGTACAGCTGTTTACATCCTCTGTTGTGTTATTGTGTAGATGGAGGCATAATAATCTACAGAATGTGTTTGGTTTTTAATACTTAAATTGCATTTTGCAGATCATTCAAGAGTTCCTCATCTCAAAGGATAAGCCTGTGTCACATTTCAGGAGGAGACAGCCAAACATGCTGCTGATGCAGGTAATGGGTTTAATTTATTTATTTACTCGGTTAGTTTATTTATCTCTTTAAGTTATTTGCATGTTAGTCAAGTCAAGTTTAGTTATGTAACACTTTTAAAAACAATCGGTGATGACTAAAGTGCTACATAAGTTCACCTGAACAGCACAACACCAGCAAGTAAAACAATACAAACAAAAACAAAAAAAGACATTAATTATAATGGAAATTACAGGGCAAATCTAAAGCAAACAAAATGAACTTGTAAGATAAAACACTAATATAGTCAAACTGCCAATCAAAAGTTGTTGAAAAGACGTCACTGATGGGGGAACATGGAAACTTGTGTTTTGCAGAAATTTGCCTATGACAAGATGGAGTGGCCGAAGCACTACACCAGTGAGAAGGTTTTAGTTCTGATGACGTACGCAGAGTTGATGAACAGAAAATATGGAAGAGAAATGTCTTCCCAGATCAAAGCCCTCAGGTATCCTGCAAGTCCAATTTCAGTTTTTAACAACAAAAAAGGGCATTTAAGGGCAATTTTTATTGATATCTTAACATGATTCTACAAGATGGGGTTCAATGATTACAAATAAAGTCACAGATATAGAATATTATCCTAAATGTCCATGCATTATTAAGCACAAAGTCATAAAAAACACCCAAAATAGTAATGTTTTAATAAAAGGTTGTTTTAATCCATGCATAATGAACAAAATCTTCTTTTTCCCACAAAAGAATATTGAAGCCGCGGGTGAGGAATGGGGTCGCTTGCTTCGAGATCATCTGGAGCACACCAGGTCAGTGAAAATCTCATTAACATTTCTTCTTTTTCTCAGAATAGAAGATCAGAAAAAAATATTTGAGCAAACTTCCTCTGTGACGTGACCGCTGCGTTAAGTGGAGGTCGGGGTGCGGGGTGCTCGTCACCGGGTTGTCTGTTAGTGACTTGCTGTGAGGTGGGGTTCAGAGGTGACAGATCAGTCACAACAGCCACGAGGTGCTAAACTGGCTTCCTCCTCAGGCTGAGAAATCTGTCATATCAAAGTCCACTTCACTAACAAGCCCGCCGACATGACCCGCCTGACACTCTCAGCTAATTCAACGTAGGGGTTCTCCTTTATCATTTAAATTATGTGTTTTTATATAGAAATGATGACACGATGAAAGAGTGTGGATATACATTAATAAATCAACACTATAATAGGTTAAATAATCAATAGAATAATAATTGCTAGTTGCAGACCTAGTTAAAATTGGTGCAGAACAAATAATAATAATAAGAAAAAGAACAACATTTCTTCGAATATCAGGTAAACAAGAGACTTTTTTCAGTTTCCAGCTGACCTTGATGTTTTTCTGCAGAGCATTACGTGTTTCCTGAGGATCGGCCTGCAGAGGATCAACATGAGGTGAGGACAGTGGAGGAAGAGTCTCTCGTCCGTGTGGCCTTCCCAGAGCTGGTGCAGAGCTACCTGACAGACAAAGCTCAGGCCGAAGAGAAGAAGACCAAGAGTAAGACAACCACTCATAACATTCACTTTAAAGAAACTCAGATTTGTGTAAAATGAAGCTACATGTCTCACAACAACAACAAACACGGGAGCCCTCCCACAGACTTGACAAGCTCCGAGACTTCCCACGCTGTGCTGACAAGAGCGTCCTGATCAAAGGCACCTGGAGCTCTGACTTGTTTTTCAAGGCTGTCTATTGCAGCAGCTCTGACACCTGAAAATGTAGAGTTTGGCAGCTCGACTGGTTCACACCGAAGGCTTTGATGCAGCCGAGAGGTGTCTGTCTCTCAGGCTTCGCTGTCACTTTATGCAGGTTGTACTTTGCTCCCCCTCTGCTCAAACCTGCTGCAGAGCTTCACTTCCTCATGTGTGGGAAAACCAGCCACTGCATCCACACCAACATGTTTCCTTTTAAAACACAAAACTTTTGCTACATCTGCACTAGGGCTGCTTGGTTATGGTAAAAAAATCATTATTATGATTATTTGGGTCGATATTGAGACTTCGATTATTTAACATGATTACTGACTGACATTGGAAACATCATTGATTTATTGAAATAAAAATATAACCAGTGGATTTTCTTGAACTTTAATATAAATATAGCTCTAATATGCCATCGTTTTCACTTTGCAACAACTCACAGTCCATGTTTTCTTCAGCCTTTACTGCCTTATAGCCATTTATTAATTGCAGTAAAAAAAAATTGAAGAAATGTCTTGCCTTACTTTAGCTGTTGCTGTTCTCCCTCTGCTGTATTTTTGTGTTATTATCCACACAGTGGACAATCTGTTTCCTGCTTACACCGGCACATGCATGCCCAGTGTATGTAAATGGTCATGACAGTGATTATTCCTGATATGGTACAAAAACGCTTGTCTATAAAAGAGCTTTACAGTCAAGAGATACCTGAGTGAAAGTGTTAGCAGTAGCCAGTAAGTCATTGAAAATGTGCTTGAAATCCTTTTGTTTTTAATCACTGACATCCAGTCTCAATCTTCTTCACAGAGAAAAAGCCAAAGAGTAAAAAGGAGAAGCCATCCGATGTCTCTGATGGCATTTCAGACCTCTTGGCTCAGATGACTCTTCAGAGTTCCTCTAACAATCAACCACAAACGCTGCCCGCTGTCATTTCAAACACAGCAGAACCAGAAGTGGTGCTTCTGGACACTCCAGTGAGCCACAAACCGCAACGGAAGTCAAAAGAGGACCACATGAGTGTGGGCGATTGCCCCAGTACTCCTCTGTCCCACACAGAATCCGAGGCTGCTTCTCCGTCCGTCTCTGATGTTATCGACGCTCTCCACCTGAGCGACATCGACTGGGAGGCTCTGTCCTTCACAGCCTCTCCAGCGCCGCAATCAGCTGCTGAGCCCAAAGTGAGCAAAACCACACACAGTGATGACAGTGGGGCAGCAGAGGGAGAAAACACCAAGCAGGAAACCTCACGGGACGTCAAAGAATCTGACTCCAGATCTGCTCCAGAGGTGTGCTACACTGAGTGTCCTCTCAGGGACCGGCTGCTCATGAGGAACGCAGCTAAAGCCGTGAACCAGAAGGAAATGCACAATGACCTGGTCTCAAAACATCTCCAATATGAGTTGGCTCCTCTCAAACACATTTCTTCTCATATCTCAGAACCAGACAGGCAGATCCCCAGTAAAGGCAACAGTGATGGTAAACTGTCCGTAAAGGAATCTGCTGTTAACAAACAACAACCGCTCACTTATAAAAAGCAGTGTGCACCAAATAAAGCAGAAACATGCAGTTCCAAACAGCCGCTGAGACCTGCAGCTCAAAGTAAGACAAAGGACAAATGCAATGGCTCCCAAAAGCCTCCTCAGAAATATAAATTTGTCAGAAAAGCTGTTTCATCACTGGCTGTCCCGCCTCAGAGGTGCCACTCAGACCGCGGGCACAGTGACAAGGACAGGAACGAGCCGCAGAACAAGAAGAAGAGCGTGTGTATGAGTGTGTGTTCATCCAGCGAGGACAGTGATGCAGAGAACCGGCAGTCTGGATCCAAAAGAAGAGCAAAAAACAAGCTCAAGGACCTCTCGGAGCTCCCCCTGAAACCCAAAACAACAGTGAAAACGGCTCCTATCGATCAGTTCTTACGACCAAAATGTCAGAGCGACAGAGCAGATATTGAGACAGACAGCACACCTGCAGCAGCTAAAAGCAAACGGCAGGATGTCTCAGCAGCTGCTGTGGATGATGATGTGTTCCCTCAAACTCCAGCATCACCTGCTGCTGTGTTAGACAGCGACGACTCAGTGATTTGCAGTGAGAGTCCGCTGCCGCTGGCAGAGAGACTCAGACTGAAGTTCCTCAAGTGAGCAGCACCACTGCAAGATGATGGACAACAGCATGAAGGCTTTTTATGTTGAATGTGAACACTTTTTCTTTTTTTTCTTTCTTTTTTTTGTAATGCAAAGTTCATAAAGTTTGGAAAAGGGTTAATTTTAATTAATCAAGGTTATGAATATGCTTGAATTTAAGCACACTCCTTGTAAGATACCTGATTTACTCTGGTAATCAGCTAAAATTAAATAATCATGGTCAAAATTAAAATAAACAAAGTGTCAATATACATTGATTGTTGTGGGTATTTGTGGATTCTTTAAACTTTATTTTTCACACTTGCATTTATAGTCACAAGGGACCTTCGAAAGTGCTTGAAATTTACTCTTATTATTAAAATTTTAACTTTCTTTATTAGATTTTCAACAAACATCAACAATCCCTGACTATATCAATATACAAACATACAAATAAACAATGTAAATACACATAAAGTTTTACTTTTTTGAAAAAAAAAAGCTGACAAAATGGACCAAAACTTACATTAAGTGTTTCCAATAAATACAAAATTTTTTAAGATAAGATATTACTTCATTAGTCCTGCAACTGGGAAATTTCCAGTATCCGAGCAGCAAAAACAGAAAGAACCATCAAAAAAATAATAAATAGAAACAAGCAATATAAAAAATAATAACAATTTAAGCAAGAAGAAATATTAAAAAGCATGAATGTGTTGTTGCACCACAGTGTGTATCCTGGTCCTCTGATCCTGAAGGAAACAGTTTATGTAAATGAGAGGAAAAGGTTGTGGATTAGCACAGTTTCCCGTATGTAATACCATTTAACAGCACCACATGTGCTTTTTTCCTCCTGCTGCTGTTTGACAAGCTGCATGTCACCACAGAGACAGAGAGAGGAGGCTCTGCAGCTGAGGGGGACACAGAGGACGCTGAGCCGTTGGTTTTACAACCTGCCAGTGTTGGTCCCCTTGATCATGAGTGAGGCCTTACACACCTTTTCAGACATGAAAGGTCTGGCAGGAGCTTGGTGACAGCTGCATCCTCTGCCCAAATAACAACTCCGTCCTCCTACCACTGGGTCTTAAATCTTATGTTTCCAAAGCAAATGCTAAAAAAAAATGCTGCGAAAATTAATCGATTAGTTGTAGAGGATTAAATTAATTGGCAACTATTTTGATAATGGATTAATCACTTTGAGCTTCTTTTTTATTTGACAGCAAACTGAATATTTGTTGATAAAAAAACATCTACTCATTTGAAATCATCACATTGGGCTGAATTACATTTTTCACCCTTTTGTGACATTTTATTGACCAAACAAGTAAATGGTTAATTATTAAACTAATTTGTTAGTTGAATCCCAGTTTTCAGAATAATTCAGCCAGTTTTCCAGTGCAAACCCACTTTTCTACTGTGTGTAATTTACATTTGATGGAAACAGAGAAAACTGCATTTAAAAAAATGGCATAGCTCTAGGTTGTATGTGCCCATTTAAAGGTAAAATATGATTTAAGATTCAGTAAAATTAACAATAATATAAAATTATTTGGCCTGTATTAGAACCTTCACAGACAGGACAATGATTGCTGCTCATTCTGAATCTTTTAGATGCTTTAATATCTTTCTACTCTGTTTTTTGTCTGTAAAACTAGTTAAAAATAGCACTGACTTATGTTTTTTTGGACTATATGACTTCCAGACTGAAGACACACGTAGGCCTGACTTGCCAGAGAGGTGTGAAGATCTCAGGTGAAACAGCATCCTCTCATTCCTTCATTAGACAGATCACATCAAACTGATAATTGTCGTCGTACAGACTTTAAAGAGTAATTCCCCACAAAGGGAATCTAATTATTTTTCTTTCTATCACATTATCCGTCTATTTAGCCTTATTCACACCCGAGTGATAACCAACGACGTCCTTCGTGAAGGTCGCATTTTGGCACTTGAGGTTTTCTTTGAACTTTTTTTTTTTCGCCTGAGCTGTGAACCCATAAACCTCCGGAGATCTGCTTCTATATAAAAACGCTTTGCGGGAAATCACCTTCTCAGAATCTGTCTGTCACTCGCCCCTGATGTCATCCTCCTCGCTGCATGAGAGTCTGGAAGTCTCGGGATATTTCTAACATGGATCTGGAGGGTGCTACAGATAAAATACTGTCTGAGTGGAAGTGCCACGAGAGCGCTTTTGGAGAGGATCAGGACTCGCTTCAGTCCACCTCACCGGAGTCCTCGATGGACTCCATGTGCTCTTCCCCGGAGATGTGCTACTCCAGCGGGCATCCGGACATGATCTCCTTCGGCTTCACGGGGCGCAGGGCGACTCCAGCAGCTCAGAGGCTCGGCAAGCCCAAGATGTCCACCAAAAGACGCATGAAGGCCAGCGAGAGGGAGAAGATGCGGATGAGGAGTCTTGCAGAGGCCCTGCACCAGCTCCGGGACTACCTGCCGCCGGACTACAGCAAGAGAGGCCAACCCCTGACCAAGATACAAACCCTCAAGTACACTATTGAATACATCAACAAGCTTTCAGACATCCTGAGCCGCGCGTAACGGACGCAAATGGACCTTTTACGCACAAGGTTCACACTCAATTGGACATTTAATGGAGTTAGTTTTATATATTTTATGAATAATGCAACAGATTTACTCTCATCTGGATATTTGATGGAGTTAGTTGATGAATTATAACATCTTTAAGATTACTAAATCATTTAATATCATATTTCTCTCGTTTGCCCTTCTTTGTGTATATATTGTTTAGCGGGCACTTGGCAATTATTTTGTATATGAGGCTGCCTTTGTTGGAGTTATGAATTCATTGTTTGGAAAGAGAGTTTGTTGTATGTTTGTTTGTGTTTGGTATCTTAATGGGTGTGAAATGGAGCTTTACTGATGAAGAATCTCTCCTATATGTTTGTGTTGTGTTTTGTTTCTGGTGTATTGTAGAGTTTAAGTAGCTGCATGGCATTTTAAAGTTGTGTTGTGTCTCAAATCTATTAAATAATAAGACCTGTTTTTTTTTTCTTTTTTTAAATGGAAAGTTGGATTTAAAGATGCTGATATTTGATGTTTTATACTGATTCAAACAGCTGGATTGGTAACAATGGGGCCGATCTATTCAGTTAAATGCTGTTCATGTACATTATATACTGTATTTCTAATTCCTGTTTAGGTTTTGAGCAAATGTGTTGTTGCAAAAGGTTTAGCCTACACTTTGATTGTAATTCCTGTTAATTCTGAGGAGTTTTTATTTTTTTACCAAGTTGCTGGTGCACTTTATCTGCATTCATTATTTTCATTATAAAATCAGTAAAATGTAAGTAAGCATTGTTTAAGTGAAGCCTGATGCTTCCTTACACATTAAATAATGACCTCAGTAGTATGACCTCGGCCAATACCAAAAAAACAGGTATTGCTATCTGGACTAAAAAAGTCAGACTGGTGTATCCTTTAATTGAAGTTTTCTTCAATTATTTCTTAATTGTTTTAATATATAAGGCTTGCTAAACAGATTTACACTGCCAAACAATCCATTTGAGACACCAGAACCATGTTTTCTACTTAAACATCCACAATAAATCAGTGATGTGTGTTGAACTTGTGGCCCACTTAATTACCGTCTTCATGATGAGCTATGCAATTAGAACGTACGTCAGCCGATTTCCTCCAATCAGAACACAGAAACTGCGAGCGAAGGCTGAATGACAGCAACAAGTAGCCAATCAGACACGAGCATTCTTCCCGGTGGGCGTAATCCTCCACATAATGTGTTCCTCACAAAGAAATCCCAACCTGGATGTAGTCTAGTGTGACGAAGCCGCCATTTCAAAGCGAAAAGGAGCCACAGACGCTGTAGGAAATTTTTGTATAATTTTTATTTTTCTAACATATTTTTATTTTTACTAACAAGTAGGGATATAATATTGAATCTACCTCGCCTGCGTCACCAACTGAAGTAAGTCCCTTCTTAATGTTTCACCAAAGCGTTTGAAAAACACAGAAACGCCCCTTTTATACATGACTTGGTAACGTTAAAAGAAACACTTGTCAGGAGGCGTAATTATTTCGTGGTCTCAATTAGGAAACTATTCAAATGTTAAATGCCTACTTGAATAGTATTCATAACATAGCAACTTTTTGGAAACAATATACTGTGTGTTAGGTCTGCTCTGCGATGTTTACTTCAGGAATTAGACAGAGCCTCTGTAGCCCTTTTTTTGCATTATAATTTAGCCAGCTGTGCTCACTATTAGCTCCCGTGTGCCGAGCAGTATTACGGAGTATTATTAGAGACTTGAAGTGTAGTAGTTTCACAGGGCTCCTCTGATGGTCCTGGCTTAAAATTTAACAGCTCTCACAGCTCCAACAGCCACTCTGGATCAGGAAAGAAATGTTTCCATGACGCTCGACGTGCCTCTGGCTCTGCAGGCTTATTTACTTTAAAATAACACTGTGATAATGTTTGTGTATGTGACAGCCCTCCATTGCTAGTGTCTTGTGTTAAATGCATAAGGTGCAGTGAATTCCAAGCAATAACACGCCCCCACGAGCGTCTACCTTTCTATATATCTGTGTAAATAGATAACAATGAATATAGAAAGAAGGATAGATATAGAGTCTACCCTCATTTTTATGATTAGGATGCACAAGATATTAGAGGCAGCATTCAGTATACAGTTCAACAGCACGACCAACTGTAGCCTCCACAAGGCCATGAGAAAACAACAATTTAACCTTCCTGATGGTAGGATTATGTGCAGGGTTCTCGTTTTAGACTGCTTTAATTCTGGCTTAAACTGGCAAGTGAATTACTTTGTATACAGCTCAGAAAAAGTAAATGGCAAAACAAAACATACAGTGAATGCATACAAATAAAGCAGTAGCTGAATTAATTAAAACAATGTTTTAAGGTGCTAATCAATAAGACATTATCCCCAATCTTTATTGGTTTTAGACTTGATTTTTGAATTAAAAGGCAATAGAAATATGAAATCAATAATAACAAAAAAAGATTAATAAATAATCTTCCTGCAGGGGGAGTATTAAAGAGTGAGATCATGGTGACCTCATCATACTGGCATTTTTGTAAGGGTTGTCATGACTTAAGGTCTAAATTAGAGCATTTATCAAAAAGAGCTTTCAATTTCAATGCAAAATGTCATAAAATAGAAAAAAAGTCCATCCCAGTTGCAAGACCAAGGTGATGTCTTTACTGTGTTGTTTTATCAATAAAATCCCAAAGATATTAAGTTTAACATGATATAAAGCAAGGAAAAGCAGGGAATGTCCAAACTGGAGAGATTGAAAACATCATTTTCCGCCAATGTGCAGAATAATAAAAACAAGTTACAGGCGCCTTTTACAGGTTTTGGTCTTCTGGGGTGGTTTCTCCTTCAGGGCAATTTTGAAGACGCAAACAAAAATGCAAATTCTCCAGATATGTTGAGTGACGCTTTGCACCCCACCTCTTACCTTTCCCCTATATCTCAAAAGTTTACCCTCCCCATAAAACTGCCCAGACTAATCACACATGCAGCATTTTACGGTAGTGATCCGGGCTTTGGAACTATTAATAATTTTCCCGCTATCGGCTTTATCTTACAGTTGTCCGTGCTTAACTTGCAAACTTGTCACCTGCTTCAGCATGAGGCATGCACAGTCCGTCTCACTCACAGTGACAGAGCAATGAAGGGAATGCAGCACTGAGCTTCACTGCTGCTGAGTGACAGTTTAACAGCCTTGTGTCAGTTGAAACACATCCCTAAATATGTATGTGGTTTTATCAAATATTATCTTGTATATCAGGAAAGCAAAAGATTGCAAAGATGGCTCTCACTATGTATCGCTATGTTGTCAAGATAACACCAGTGAAAAACATGAAAAGTGACGAGTTGCTGAAAGATCTATTCTTGAATTATTTTTTCTTCATATAAATGACATCGTCAGGAATGAGGCTCACATTTCTTTTCAACGTGCTTTTCTACCTTATAGCGTCAGGGAACTTGCAGCTTATTTGAAATCTAATCTTACCTAGAAATATTTTCATGTCAAAGCAGGTCTGGAAAATATCTTGTTTTATGTGTAATGTTATCTTCATTAAGTACATGAATGTACACTGTATATTAATTTTAACCTGCATCATTTCAGATGGATACAGACACAGAAGAAAAGGTGTCAGAAACGTCAAAAATTTCCAAGGATGAATGTCAGAAACCCTCAATGGACAACAAATTCAGGTAAGTCTAAAGGTCCCTTACAGCCTCATACTGTTTTTATAGAGATTGGATTAAAAACAAGGACGTTATAGAATTAACTGTTTGGGTCTTTAAGTGATGCTGTAGTTTACGTCACTGCTGTTGAGTTGCATTTCCATGACTGAACTTTTTCCTCATACATTTTTTTTGTTATCTCCTCAGGGGTCGTGGGTTTAAAAGCCGCGCTCGAGGGGGTCGGATGAATCGAGGTGGCATGCGTGGTGGACGGGGCATGATGAAAGGGTTTGGCCCACCTGGATATGGGAGGGGTAGAGGAAAAGATGGAGCCATGAATGGATTTGGACCCATGAGGTACGGCCATTTGACATATTTTGCAGATGGCATTGAGTGAAAATGTAAAAAAAAATGTTTGGTTAGTATCAAATAATCAGGTTATAAATCATATAGATGCCGTCGGTACGCCCCAAGTTTGGCTAAACCTTTATGGGTATTTCTTGCAGAGGAATGGCGAGGATGCGACCTTACCCAGACCCAAGAGGTCACCGAGGACGGGGTGGACCAATGGGCATGGGCCCTCCTCCTCCCCCTCCAATGCACCTCAGAGGCCCCTTCCCTCCCATGCCCAGGTACCCACCTCACACACATTCATACACAAAGACAGTAATGGCTTGGAATTCATTTTAATCTGTTGTTGCTGACTCAAAAAGAAGTGCATTGTTTCGTTATGCTTTTCCTTGTCTGTAGGCACGGTCCCCCTCCGCCGCCTCCTCCAGGTCATCCTGGATTCAGAGGGCGTCCACCACACCCCCGAGGCCGCGGCATGCTGCCCCCTGGACCTCCACGCCACTTCCACCCCCGCGGCCCAAGAGGGTAAGAGCTGTTTGAATATTAACACCATGCTTACGCTTTGCAAGTCACAATTCTTGGCACTTTCCTTGCACGCTTTTAAGATTCCTCATTAAAATGCACCTGGTGAGCATTTGAGACGTGCTTACACCAGTTCTAGTCCTTATAGTATAATTCCCTGCGAGCCAAAAGACTGAGGGTTGTGACACAACACACAGTCCTTTCTGTCCCTTTTCTCTTACGCCTCACTACCTTTAACTTGTCCTCTAATTTACACACTTCTTTCTCCGTTTGTCTATCAAATAGAATAAATAATATAGCTTTTTGTCCAAATAATTTGTCTTATGATGACAAATGATTAGTCAAACTCTTAGTTTTGAATAGAAATTAAAGTCACTTCTCAGATATTTGAAGCCAGACTCTTAAACAGTGCATGGAATAATGAAATTGGAAAAGACATTACACTGTTATTTGCCTTTCATGGTTACACAGTAAATGAAATGGGATGACATCCCTGCCTGGAATAGTTGAGACGGCTGCTCTTATCAGAGTGCGCCCTCTATTGGCCAAAGCCAAGAATCCAATGTGTGATTTTATCCTTTTACACAGCTACCACAATGGACCGGTCTCTCCTCCGCCTCACCCCCCACCTGGCAGAGGCCAGAGGTGGCCAGGGCCCCCTGGTGGCCGACGCTTTTAACACAGCCTGCCCTTAAAACAATAACCAAACACTTGTTAATGCAGAAGGGGCCTAAAGTGGTGCAGTAAATGAAACGCCCCATAATTGTGTGTTACACAAAGTATTTTCATGGCATACTCTGTGGCCAAATGTCTGCTTATTGATATTGTCTTATGGCAAGGAAACAATGTGAAAATGACTAATGACGACAAAAAATGCCTCCCAACACTAACAATGTAAAGCTCTGTTATCTATGTTACAGAAACACTGTTGGTACTGTAGGAACTATTTGAGATTGTTGAGAAAAAGTTTGTTAAAAACTATTTTGAAAGCTTTCAAAGGGAGGAAAATTAATGTCAAAGTACATTTAATGTTCTGTGGTTCTTGTTACAGTCACCCTGTGAGCCTTAAGAAGTTTTCCTGATCCATAATAAAGAGTTACTTATGGGTGACACTGTATATTTGAAGGTGGGGAAAAATTAAAAGAGTGCGAACAGCCCTTGAGCACCACTGTTAACTAGTTTAGTACACCTTGAACCTCTCTAACCTTTCCTTTTGTTACATGGAAATAGTCATGTATTATAACCTCACCAAGCAGTGCAGCAGATATTGTTTAACGCTTCTACATTTTTTCAAATGAAAAGACAATATTCCACTTTGTCAAGTATTCATGATGATTTAATTTTATATTTTATATCGTTAATGTGCAGCTATTTTAAGTTATCACATAAGTATTGCTGTTTGGAACATTCATGCTTGTCTTCAGCAATCTATCTTGTAATGATAAAATGGAAAAGGCATTATAAATGAATAGTATATCGAAATAGATATAGTAGATTTTATAAAAGGAAAATTCCATTAGTATTTGCTTCAGTTCAGAACAACTCTTTACTGTGTTTAGTTTTCTGAAGTGTTATAAACTCTATTCATTGTAATTAACATAACTTTTGTGAACCTGTGAATGTGTTTGGTGAAAACATTCGAGACATATGACATAGTCGTGGAGAACAAAATAAAACTAAAAAAATAAAATCAACTTCTCTTTTTTTGTTTATTCACAAACAAGTCTGAGAGTTGTCATTATAATTTACAACATATATGTAATACATTGAATGCAATGTCAAAACTAGTGCTGCACACAGTGGTACCATTTTCTTTGGAAGTGACCATTTGATCCATGTAAAGACCACTGTAAAAAAAATGTACATAATTATATATATTTTGGATGAGTGTGGAGGACCAAGAGCCCTTAATGTCTGTAATATAAAGGAAAAGGCTTGGAAAGGTAATCCATGAATGGCACTTTTAGTTTTGATCATATTTACCATTCTTTTACCATGTAAAATTGACTGGAGGATTCAGTCACAGTTTAAATTCAGTGGTAGCATGTCTAAAAGGAGGACATCATCTGCAAAGGATAAACACTCTGATATGACCAAGGACTTTTTTCACATTTTCACACTGCTATAATAACATATTGTCAGTAATTTCAACCTGACTTCAAAGGAGAATTACACTATTAAGTATGTGTTTTTCTATTTTTATAATATTTATAATGTGATAGTCTTATAATATAACATTTCTGCTGTACATTTTTAATCTTTTTAAAAATAAAAGTTGCATTTATGCATATCTGTGTGCAATGAAGTTGCTATACCTTTTGCAAAGACTTCATCATCATTTAAAATCAAAAGTAGGTCTTTATTTTGTGAATGCATCTAGCTCTTTTTCCTGCTAATTTAGGCTTAATGGAATTATAAAGATGTAACAAAATCCTGTTGCAATGCACAAGCACAGGCATAAGAAGAGGCATTCATTATTAATCCTGTATGTTGTATTTACTGCTGGCACAAACAAGGATTTTATCTGGATGAAAGAGCATTTTATTCTCTGAGCCACTCAGGCGCTGCAGGATACCTCAAGAGGTATTTATCACAGCGAGTCTGTTTCATAAATTAGCTACGACAGGTGTTGCACTCTCCTCCTCTGTCTGTCTTTTTCCATCTCTTCAGCACTTTCAGTACATTTTGCTGCCTCTGCAGTCCCTTCTTGTTTCTCCCTTTGGTTGATTATAACAGACTGACTGTTGTTGTCTCCTGAAGGGGGGCACACAGTACAGTTAACCTCCCGGGCCCCAGGAACCCTGGCCCTCCCTCACATCTCCCCCCTCCTTCACCAGCGGCGTGACACCTGAAGTCTGGCGCTTCACTTGAAAAGGTGAGCCTCCTCTTGTGTCTTAATCCCTAAACCCAACCCTGTCTGATGCCCGGAGATTCTTTCTTTCAGGAAGAGGTTGAAACGTCTGCAGAGTCACACCAATGCTGGTAAGATACAGTGGACTATTGATTAATAGGTTATAGTACTGAAAGGGATAGTTTAAAGTTGGGTTGTATGAGGATCTTATCCACAGTCTGTGTTGGTAGTGAAGGTGTCTACCTTCAGTAGATGGCAGTCAGCACACTTACTGTTTGGTAAACTAAGCAATGACCTGATGTGGACAGGGGCAGCAGCCAAACTTATTTTAGCCATTTAAAAAACGTCAATATCACTTTAAATGTACGCTTTTTTATATAATATTTTCACCCCTTTACATTGCTACCAGACATCCCTGTTTAGCTTTATATGGGGGGAACTGGCATAAAGGCTTCAAATGTAAAATTACTGTTTTTGTGAATAGGGTCTGGTTGCTTTGAAGAAACCATGTAAACTGAAACAGGGCTGTCTGTGGGCCAAATACTGATGTTATAGTGAACACTTAAACTGATATTGGTCGATTTTTAGGTGGGCTTTCCTTTTTAAACTGCTGAAATAAGTTTTGTTGCTGCCCCCATCCACAGCACTAGAAATGTGGACAAGATTTATTAAGATTTACGTGTTCGTAGACCAACAAAGGAAGGTCAGTTCTGAGATTTTCAATCCTGCAGTATACAAATGAAAGCAGGAGCAAATGTACTCAGATTTAGCTTTTTGTGAGCAATTTCTTTCACAGTAAGGAGTGATAATGCCAAAGTGACCATAGTAGGTACATGGTCAAGTGCAGACTTTAAATAGAGCAATAGAGGTCAGTGTTAGTGATGATAAATACAGGGACGTTTTACCAGGAAATCTCCTTAAAATGACTGACAGAGGAAGTATTAGCCTTTAATCACAGAATAAGTACATTGTTATTTTCACTGTTAAGAAGAGGATGAATGTTAAGTTCACTGATTTTCTTTCCTATGTTCTACCTCAAATATTTTTGTATACTAATAATTCAATAAATGCAAAAAAGAAATGTCTTGTGTGCGAGTCTTGTGTCCTACAGAATTAACTTGTTCAACACAAAGAGCAACTAATAAAGCTGCAGAAAGCTGAACAGAAACATTGGTATATTAATGTAGAATTACAATAAATAACTGCACAAGAAGATGAGTTTGAGTCATTAAATGCAGAATGTATTTATTGAAAAAACAAACAACCGATTCCTGATTTACACAGAAAAGTCAATGAAGACACAATTGACAGTAAATGTAGACTGTTACATATTTACACTATGAATGCAAGTTCTCAACCACACGATGTCTGTTGTTCATCTCTGACTTCACTGGCTGGGCTTGTCTTCAGTGGGCTGGTCCTCCCACATGGGCTCAAGGATGTGATCTGGAACCTTCTCCATGGCGGTCTGATTACGTGAACAAAAGGAGAAATAAAATCTATCTATTCAGGCTGTTTAGAGTAGATTAAGCAGGTGGGTTTGTTGCTGGTTGACTTACCTTGGTCACCTCCATGGCTACACCTTCAGGGAGGTTCCTCTGGATGTATTCAAGGTACACCTGTGCCGTGCAGCCTGTTAGGCGAGACAGCTACAATACAAGAATTTTTTTTAGAATCATGTCTGAATCAGAAACCGCTGAGAGGTTTAAACACATAATGTCATTTTCTGCCGTTATGGTTCTCTCAGTTAAAACAGTAACAAAAAGATGGAATTGGGTGACGTTGTGAAGTGGCTTGAAGAAGTATCTGTAATTCTCCTGGAGCGGCTGTGAGCTGAGCTGCCATTAACATTTGCTCTACTTGTTTCCTTGATAAATAAAGATTCCAGATATTTAGGGATTTTTTTTAACCAAAAGCCGAATCATCTACAAAGGTCTCCTCGACAACACAAACATATTGAGGGATTCAAATGGATAAAATATTGTATAAAGCTGTTTCATGTTAAAAATCAGTGTTTTTCCAATGCTGTTTGGCAAACAGCTGCTGCCAACGTTTGCTCAGCTTGTTTCTCCTTTATCCAGTTAGAATATATCATTAAAAATTAACCAAAATCTAAAAAGCGCATGATAAATGTATGGCTTAAAGTCAATTTATGACAGCTCCTCACCTCAATGCACCGGTAGTGTGTCCTCATCTCATACTGGACCCTGTGTTTTTTGAAGATGTGAACTGATTTCAGGAGTGTCAACCTCTCAAAGTCCTTGGGAGGTTCAAAACTGTGAAAGAGTTAAAAAAGAACATCAAAAATAATGTCCATAAGATGCTTGGTTACCAATTCCACTGGCAGTTGTTAATACTCACACTTTGTTGATGGTGATGCCCAGCTCTTTAGCTGCCATGGTGGCGAAGAATTCATAGCTGTCCAACACGGCGCTGTCATGACTTTTTACCAGCACGGACACCTTCTGGAACAGTGTGTCAGGCTCTTCTGTGACTGTGATCTGCAAGAAGACAAAATATAAACAGGTTTCAAGATACATACATACATACATACATACATACATGTATTATTTAAAAATTGAGCTGTTAAAAAACACTTGAAGATTAGAATTGCACGGATAACTCACTGAAGGTGTTGCTGAAAACAATGTTGTTGTGTGGAAGGAAGTGCTGGATGTCAGTGGGAGCTGGGACCTGGATGGGGCCAAACAGTGAATAATTAACACATAATAATTGTTATCAAAATAAAAAAGTATAACACAAATTAAACTATAACTGTACCATGAACAGACTGCTTATATGGTGGCTCTGGCTTCACATTCAGTCCAGTTTTAAGCAGATTAGTTATATATAGCTGTTGGAAATGTAAACGCGGTACATGTTGCTGCACTGGGTAAAATGTTCAAAAATGTTGACTAAAGCATGACTATAAAAAGCCAACAACTCTCTTTGCCTTCTTTGTCTTTCAGAGCAGATTTTATTCATCATAATCTAATTGTATTTTCCTTTTATTTATGTTTAATTCCCTTATGGTTCCACCTGTGTTTTGCAGCAAAAAAAACGCTCTTAAAGTAGATTAATGCTTTTAATTGACAAATATACTTGTTTGTTAATGACAAACGAAATTAGCAATGCAGCTTTTACAATTTGTGAGGACTTAATTGGAAAAATAGGTCGATTTTTAAAAGGTAGCGATGATAACTAATGCCTCGTTGTATACAGTGCAGTAGAAAACTCAGAGCTTACATGCACTTGCGTTTATAACTATTATTAATAAACTACGTAGACCTGAAGCGAGAAAAGCTGGATCTTACCTGATTATGTTACATTTTCTGTGAGCTGAACAGGCGCCAGAAGCTCTCGGTCCCTGTAAATAAACTGGCATTAGAAGACATTTAGAAATGACATTTACTGTATAACAACCATGCTCCAGCTTTCTGTCTGTCAGTCACCAAACTGTGACATTTCCTGGCGGGTGCGTTTACTTCTAAAGCTGTCACGTTAGCAAATAGTTCACAGATGTTGGAATAATTTTTAAAAAATGTTGGTTACTGTACCAAATGTGAGATTCCAGTGAGTATCCTTGTCAGAGAACATAATTCTCGCCTGAGAGTCATGGGTGCAGCCATGTTTTTGGAGAAGGTGGGACAAAAGGAGACCCAACTCTGCAGTGCTGCCCTCCTGTGGGCTGGAGGGTGAACTACCACTGTGGCTGCTGGGAGCTGTGGGAACCTGATTACACAGCAGGAAGAGCTACTGGTGCCGAGGAGGACCAACTTCAGCATTATAAACAGATTGTTAAATATAGATATTCATGGCTAGATGTATTTTTATGGGCTTTTATTAAAATAGCATTCTATTTTAATCTTCTTTTTAACATAGTTTTACGATTATTACCTTCAAGTGTTTTTATTTTACATCTTAATTTCTATTCATTATGCCATTCTATCCCTGTTGTTCATTAATTGTATATTATCCCTGTTTTTATGTTGATTTTACGTAATACATTTCCCTTATTGTAAAGCACCTTGTGCTGCATATCTTATATGAAAAGTGCAGCTAAAGCCCTAACAATATGCAGTAATGATAATCAGTGGTGTAAAAAGTATTCAGATCCCTTACTTAAGTAAAATGTCTCCACTACAATTAAAAACCCTGCATGCAAAACCTGTTAATGTAAATGTACTTGGTTGCATTCCACCACTGATGATAATCCAATGCTTCAGCAATAACTGAAAAACACATTTTTCTACATTTTTTGGGGCAGACCCATGTTAACATCTATAGTTTTATCCTGGTGGACATACAGTTTCGTCCTCATTTGTGATAGGATTAGATTAAAGTAAAAACGCTACTGTTATTGATGGACTGTGATAATTTAATTGGTCTGGATCACGTGCCCGTCACGTGACTGTGCTGTCGGGCCCTGCCAGTGTACAGTAGCAGGCTGCAGGCACAGGAAGAAGCAGCAGCACAGAGCAGAGGTAAGCACTCCACTGGCCATTGATGTTTCTCCGGCTTTGTTGACGACAGGTCCGATATTATTTTCACACTTTGTCCAGTTATCCACTGACATATGGATATTATAATTAGCTACGTGCTAATATTTTTTTAAAAATTGGCCAAAATAAACAGTCGGCTAACGTGCTAGCCGTAGCCTGTTAGCGACTAGTGCCAGCGGCGGATGGACGGAGCCAGTCTCCGCTGATGGTGGTTCAGCTTCAGCTAGCTGCTCTGTTAGCCGGTTAGCTGTTGCTGGCTGCTCTTTGTGGAAGGGGGACAACACGGGCAAGCTAGCTGCAATCCCCAGCATCTCCGTTAGCTTAGGTTGACGTTACTGCTGAAAGAGGATACATTAAAGCACGGAAGATTTAATCCCTGCTGCTGACATGTTTTGATCCGTGGAGCCCACACAGCTCTCTGTCTTGATCCAACACCCAGGGTCTAGCTAGCTGCAGCTAGCAGGCAGCTCACGGTGATGGGTATTTGGGCTGTTTTGGCATCATCTCACGGGCTTCAGCAGGATTTCAGTGTCAGTTAATAACGTTAGTATCACCGGCTCTTTATTTACAATAGCGGTTACTGTATTTTTGTTACTGAAGGTGAATTTGGAGACCATCACCTGTATGATTTCTTGTTGTGGAAGTATTATGGGTACTATTTTTCTCATTATGACAATAAATTATATCCAAATGTCGATTATATTCTTGTACATCAGTTGTCCGTTTGGTGTAATTTTTATTGTCAGTTGACGGTTAACAGCACCGTTACGTCCGTTAGTGCCCACCGCCCTGTCGTGTCTGTTGGACCTCATTCGATTTTTTTTTATAATTGCCACCGTCTAATTTTGTTTTGTCTCCTGTCCTTAATCACAATGCTTTTATTTTTATTTTTACTCCTTTACTGTTCATTTAATCGTTTATCCGCGTGAGACTACTTTGGTAGCTAGCCTAATGAAAACGGGAGCTAAAATTATACATGGTTTCTTCTAAATAATTCAGCAATTAGTTAAATATCCTTCCGCTGGGCAGGATAGTCCTCGAATTAAAAAGATTGGTAACAGTAAGTGATGGGGTAATTTTAGGCTAGCGCATTAATATTTAAATTAACGGCTGTGGGCGGCAGGTGTGTGCTGCGACCGCTTACACGATTCAAACCGTCACACGCTTGCTTGGTAGCTGTGTAATACTGGTTTCTGATATGGCATCTTTTTATTTATTTTATATCCAGCAGTCCTCCATGGGATCCCCGAAGCGGGTTGATAAGGCATATTGGCTGACGTGATGACGTTACCGGGAGAAGCGGCACTCCTGCGGGCTGACAGCTGATGGAGTCCCTGCTCCTCCTCTCACACACACGGCAGGGGTCGTATGAGGAGGACACGGAGCCCTGAAATGACACACTGAACTGGACAGAATCGTTACTAACACAACTGGAAGCACTGGGACGCGTTGAGTGGAATGGATGCCTCGCCTGTTGATGAGTTTATAAGATAAAGCTTTTTGTGTACGCCTGTGTGTGGATGTTTGTTTTTGATCATCAGCTGACAGGAGTCTGAAATCTGCCACAGTGGATTTCTAAATAATTTACCGGTACTCTCATCTCTTGCCTTGTCACTGAAACATCATCAACAAGGCAGCTCACTGATCAAACACATCACAATGACTTGAATGAGTGCCTTTTGTTGTGTATTCAGGCCATCCGGCTTTATGATATCTTCAATCCAGCATCGCTAAAGTCCACAGTTTTGTGACCTCATTTGTACTTTTTTTGGGAAGTGTTCACTGATCACCTTTATCAGTATTGCAAATCACCGGGATAGCCGAGGGAAAGCGAAAGTACTATGCACCGTTGTCGCTGTCTCACATCCGACACCGAACCAGTAACCTCAGCGGAGGAGAGGCGATCATAACGGTACCGACCCCTCCGAAGAATCCCCGACCTTCCCCTGGGTATTTTTTTTCTTCTTCTACCAAAGGGGTGTAGAGAGCTGCAGGGATGTTCGCCGCCGTGGAGCATGGCCCGGTCCTCTGCAGCGACTCCAACATCCTGTGCCTGTCCTGGAAGGGCCGGGTGCCCAAGAGCGAAAAGGAGAAGCCGGTGTGCAGGAAGCGATACTACGAGGAGGGCTGGCTCGCCACCGGGAACGGTCGAGGAGTCGTCGGGGTCACGTTCACGTCAAGCCACTGCAGACGTGACCGACCCACCCCACAGAGAGTAAACTTCAACCTCAGAGGACACAACAGCGAGGTAAGTGGAGCTTTATAGGAAAATGCATATTAGGTTATTCCTATTCAATTGAAAATACTAATGGAAAGATGACGGGATAAAAAAAACACAAAGCTAAAAAGACTAAAAATCATTGTAAAAGTTGCAATCAACATTTTTCTTTTAATATAAATGCTTGCACTTGTTTGTTAACTTTTCTGTGTGGCTTGTGCACCAATTTTGCACTGATGTGTCTATGCAAAGATTCTCAGAAGGCTGCTTTCCTAAACAGATAACTTCATGAAAGAATATTTTAAATTCATGTATAATGTGCATACAGTGTATTACATTCATTCATTCATTCATCTTCCGTGCCAAATATGAGATGACACCCTCTCTAAATCACCTCAAGCATCATTTGATGCATAATACGTTCTGTTAAAATATACTTTCATAGTCGTGCTTAACGGACAACGTATACACTGGTATCGATGGATACCAAGATGTCTATGTATAAGTCTTGCTCTATTTAAAAGCTGCTCAGTGATAGACAATTGATTAACATTCACTTTAGGCATCTACCCTCCTTCTAGTTGAGATAGTTTTCTATACTGTAAAGAACTACAAATTCAGTTTTTGTACATGTATTCATAAAATGATTGCTTAAATAGGTTGCTCAAGCATCCTTAATCCCATTCACCCTGGTTTCAGTGGAATGCAAACGACTATTATGTTTTTATTGCCAGTAGCACACTGGGGTCACAGAAATATAATTGCAGAGAAGAACCACAGCAGATTTTCTGTCACTTTTTCCTATTTCCAGCTGCATGGTCAGGTGCAGAACAGAGTCCTTGAAGCTGCTATGTCTGATTTAGGGCAGGTGTTTGGCAACAAGTATCTTGTCTAGCACAAAGATGGTTCATTGTAGTTGAAGTGTGTTCGACCCTGTGCCATGGCACACAGTTTAAGTCTTTCTACAGCAGGCAGTTTTAGGGCAGTATCTTGCTCTTAAAACATTTCTTAAACAAAATTAAATTTATATATACAACTTTTTTCCCACAAATGATACCAGTATTGTAACGTGCCTGTTGGTTTCAATTTAGTCATTTGAGGCATTACAGATTTAACAGGCTCTGTTTAGTGCAATTTTTCTTGTGAAAAAATTAAAGACAGAATAGATTTGATAAAATATTTCAAAATTAGATTGTTATCTTGTCTGATAGAAGTGTTTGTCACATGGTTTGATTTCTGGTTCGGGTAAATGGTGTAATATTGTCCATTTAAAGTCCACCAACAGGTCGTGGGGTTCAGAGGGTTAAGTAGAATGAGGGAATAATCAGTGGAATCAACCTTTGTGGTGTTGGAAGTAAGACCTGCATAATCTCAGCGGATCACGGTTTGACTTCCCTGTGTTAGATCTCCCTTACGATCAGTCATAACACTTACGTGCTCCACCCTCTGGCATTGCTCTCTATCTCACCATGGTTATACCCTCCAAAGTTTCCCACCATTAGTGCACGAGTGAGGCTATTTATTTTGTCACTGGAAAGATCAGCTGAGTAATGTCGAAGCCAATTGCCCGCCATGTATATGAATATTCCCATCTGTACATAGCAGTGCTGGCACAAGTGGAGATTGCACACAGGTTGCGTTTTCTCCTTTTAGTGGGTGTAGCTGTTGGTCAGATGGAGCAAGGTGCTGTGTCAGCATTCCATAAGGCAGCTGAGGGGAGAGTGGATGAATCCCTACAGAGAGTGACTGAAGCGCAGCAGAAATGTCGTTTAACTCTGCCCACTTGAATGTGGTCCAAGAACTGAAATATGTCCTTTTGTTTTTTTGGTGCACGCAGTGACGATGAGGTTAAACCTATATACTATAACTCTTAATCTACCCACTTTTTCATATTTGAATTTATGTTAAAGTTGTCATTGTCACTGTGATGGAAGTTGTTGTTGTGATATTGGTGTTCGATGGAACAGCTTTCCATCAGTGTTCATCTTTGTCATCAGTGTTAGGTGAATGAAATGTAGTGTACTGGAGAGGGGATATTTTTATTTTCATGGAGAAATCGCATCATTCAGTTGGGGCATTAATTTACCCCATACTGCTTTGTGCCTGTGACTTTACTCTAAAACTGTTTATGTAAATATTTGTGTCATTTTCTGCATCTATCAAGATGCTTTTCACATTAAACACACGCAACTGGGAGAAAAATGCACATTTCCCCACTGCCTTCTGACCTCATCCCAGCACCAGTAATGGAAGTAGTAATGTCCTCTCCAGTTCCACTCACACACACTTCCAGATTTGATATAAAGCAATAAATAAATGCTTTGGGAAATGTGAAATCCATCACTCGTCCGCCCTATGCATAATTTGGGGTTTCTGACAGTGATGGAAATCACACTGCCTAATGAATTTTGTCAAGTTATGACAGATCTGTTCACTCACCCACGTCATTTTCCATCCCGGCTCTGATGAGGAGAGGAGAGATTGCTGTTTGCAGTATACACTCCAATATCCTAAGTCCTGTCTAGGTATTAAAATATATTTTAGAACAGGCAAAAACTCTCCTCAAACCAATATTATTTAATTTCTTACATTTAGTTTTTAAAGAGCTATGTCAATGCATTTGGATAACCTTTCCTTGTCTTCGAAAGCTGCACTCTCAGCTGTCACGTCCCCTGACAGTCCTGTCCTTTAAACGTCAGCACTGTCATTGAACACTTGTCGTCGTCGGTGACGAGTGTCCTTTCACGTAAATTAGTTCAAGTCAGGTTATGAATGACTACACACACAAAAAATGCAACATGAACTCATCCTTTAGGAGTCCAGTCCTGCCAAGATCAATACTCATGCCAGCATCCTTAAGTTTGGCCATTATTCCTGTTGATGTATAGACCAGAGTGTCCTGTGATCATTCTAATGTCTGAATGGATGTGTCTTTTGGACTCGGACCAACACGGGCAATGTAGTAATGTACAGGGCGGATTTTAAGCTGTCACACATCTGTTAAGACGAAAGACGAGTATAGACTTTATTCCTGTAGTGTTGCACTGCCTCTCCCTGGATAACGATAAAAAAAGGTTTGCACTCATGGCACTACAAGATACTTGTTAAAAGCATCGTGCGTTGCGGTGAAGCTCAGCTGCTGTCCTATCCTGAAAGCTCTCATGATCTTCTTCAGATAATGAAAAGGTTTCGCCAGTTCAAGGCCTGTAGTACATCTCTGATGAGGGTTCGTCCTCCTCTGTGTTTAATTCCCCTTCAGCCAGGCTGAGAGATAATTACAAGGTAACAGCTTCAAAGGGCGCAAGGTGTGTGGTGCCATGTTCCTTTTGTTCCATCTCCCACAGCCATCTTTTCACTGTGGGTGTCAGGAAAAAAACTACTTTGTATTCAAAGCTTTGTGTTTTTCATGGAGCTTGGTTGCTTAGCAGAAATGCTCAGACCCATATTACACTGTCATGTTAGCATACTATTGTTATTGTCATATCAACTACACAATCCAATATCTCAAAACATTTTTTTCTTATTAAAAAGAAAAACCCACTTGTTTTAGTGCCTTTAAGTTAACCTCCTGAAAAAGTCCAGTCAGCTCTGATTGGTTTGTGAGAAAAGTTTGGCAACTTTGTAAAGGTAGTTCTTCAGCTGTGGGTAGAGATACTCCAATGTGGGGGCAGTATATTCTAAAGAGCCTGCATGTGACATAGTAGGGGAATCAATTCCAAAGGGCTTTAAAATTAAAGTTAAACTCTGTGTCAACCACTAATTCTATTACTTAAAAATAGTAGAGATGCTGGTCTATTCAATTTCTTATTGATCAGTGTAAAGTGTGGTTTAAGTGGTTTGCTCGTATATATCCAATCCTGAAATTGCTATTTTTTTCCGACCAGCAGTCCAAACACCACAAATATTCAGTTTGCAATGATGCAAAACAGAAAAAGCAGCAAATTAGTAAATTGGAGAAGCTGGAACTAGTGAATGTTTGCATTTTCACTCAAAAAATCAGCTCGAGCGATTAATCAGTCATCAAAATAGTTGCTGATTAGTTTTCTGTTGATCAACTAATCATTTCAGCACTTCAGGTTCTGTTTACAGACGATTTAAGGTGATTGATCATTGTGGACTGGACTGACTCTCGCAGTGTTTTGTTCTGAAATAGACTTTTTTTCCCACATTATGGCTGTTTGAGTAACAGTTCTTTCAAGACTAAAAATAAATTGACCAGACAAATAAAAAAAGTTGAATTGAAAAGAAATTTGGCCTTGAATGTCCTGATACTATTTTTATATCGTTGCGCAAACAGAGCCACTGACCTCCAGCAGCAGGCGTGTCAGTTGCACTACACTGAAAATAAAATTGAAAATAGATGAAAGCAATAAGTTTCACGTCTTTTACTGTGACTATACTTCTGATGCTGCAGCTTAATCCCTCTGGGACGTGCATCAGAATAGATCAACGCCTCTTTTGACAATCCAGTGCTTTTTATTCCATTACAGTGCACTCAGATGCTGAACAGACTGAGCAGATAGTCACTAGGAGTCCATTCATTCTCCTGGAGAGCTGAACATCCGAGACAGGCTTGACAATGACTGTCAGCATGTTGACAAGGAAATGTTGGCCTCAACACAGAGTTTGGGCAAATTGTCTGTCAGAATCCCGTCAACTGCTAGCTGTGCTATTTGTCTTACGGTACAAAAATGCTTTACTATGTGTAGGAAGTATTTTTTCTGAAAATATCCAAAGCTCCAGTAGTGTTCTATTGTAGATTTATGTGTTGTATATATTTGACTCATGATTTCAGAAAAAGATTCTGAATATATTGGTGTTTATTATGAAGATTAAAAGTTCCTTATTGCTTCATCATCACTGGCCCTTAGGTGTGTCTTTTCTTCAGTAAGATGTAGTTGCTCGCAGTTAGAAAGTACAGTGCAGGTCTAGTTTTTCGAGCATCTACACTGTGAGAGAAAGTAGAACATTAAGAGACAATCTCAAGGGGGGGTGTTGTCACTTGCTAAAAATATGCATCCTTTTAAAGTCCTCAGCACAATGTCATTGTGTTTATGAATTGCTGTGACTGAAACCGCCCCGTTTTAGTGATGTATGAGAGGTTTGGTGTGACTGATGAAACACTTGTGCTCACATGGGATAGATCCACCATGCGTTCACACACACCTTGCCACCATTCCCATGAGTCTTATGGGTGGATCGTTGCCCAAAGGAAGGAGTCCCACCTGTTGGTTTTCCCTTTGGGGCCATATCCAGGCTCTTTGATGAGGCAGAAAGTGTCTAAGGCCCTAATCCAAAAGAGACAGGTGACCCCAGGGCACCAGCTCATGTTTACCACTTCACCACATAGGCTCAACGGAAAGTGCAACTTGTTTGCGCTGTTGTCCTTTGAAGAACTTTAAAACGTCACGGTTTCTGTACACTCTTCTACTAATGCCGTTTATCATGACAGATCAGAGGGAATGATTTACACTCTTAGAGGAACCCCACGACTATGTTTCCCCCTTTGCCTTTCGTTATTTACTCGCTGTGTGACGTTTTCATGCGTTAAAAGTTGTTTCCTGGCAAATCCTCATAAATAAATCAGTTTATATCTCTGGTAGACAGCCTGTGCAAGAACCAGCACTGATCTGGGAACTGCAGAGTTCTTTTAGGAGGAGGAGGAGGAAGAGGATGCTGGATGACGCCTGTGTTGCAGTGCAACTAACTTGTCTGTTCAGACTTAATTGGGGCCATAATAATGGATTGCAGGACAGGCAGAATGCAGCATAATTTTCCCTGCTATACAAGCAGAGGAAGTTGGAGTAAAGTAATTTTTAATGGGCTGTGCTGTATTTTCTGAGTTTTCCTCAGTGTCACTCACCTTAACATCCATCTGACCTGTGTTCAGACACTTCTCTGTTCCCTGGTCTTGTTGCATTGTCTAATATGTACCTCAGCTCTCCCTTCTCTCATGATCTCCTCTGTGCTGGTCACTGTCCTGCCTTTACACGTCTTCCTTTAAAACACTTTCTTCTCGCCTCTTGACATAAGAAGCCCTGCTCGGGATTGAAGGGTACATGACCCATTCACTGCATTAAAATGGTCTCACCAAATGTGCTTAGCGGTAATGGCTTTAGTGTGCTAATCCATCCTTGGAGAGGACATGTTGCATAACACTCAGGCTCGGCTGCTTCCTCAGATCCAGGTGTACATGTCGGCTCGCTAGAAAATTTCCAAGAGGGACAGCGTGGCCCGTACAGTGCAGGTTCTTTTTTGTTATGACAACTTTTTTAGCCAGGGAATAGAAGGACATATCTCCACACTTTGGTTTACTTTGTTTTACAGTTGTGCTGTTTGCAGGACTTTGGAAGCACTTTATTCCAGCCTACACAGCAAACAGCTGCAAAGACAAAAAATATTGAAATCTAAGCATCAGACTGCTTCTTATTTATTTGTTTTTCTGTACTGCTTTTAGCTTTGCTGTTTAAAAAAAGGTTCAGTGTTTGCCTATCACAAGCTAAGTTATTTCTTGATTTAGCTCACCCCTTTGCTTTGATATTTTTTATAAATGAACACAGTCCAGAAACACATCTAAGTAATAGCTTAAACTATTAAGTAAAACATAGCAAACTTAGGATGAGTTATTATTCTGTAGCGTGTGATGCTAAGGATGAATTTATGCATGTCTCATGACTCATGATGCAAAATGTCCTATTGCATTACTTCTTTGGAGCAGCCTGAGAAAACACACTGCAGTTTCTGTAAACTCGATATTAGAGCTAATTTAGTATCTGTAACATCCTTGCAGCATTATGATAAATGACTACCATGTGAGCAGTGTACAGGGACATACAGTAAACAGCATATAATTATATTGTATTTTTCCACATTAAATCTGATTTACAAGTATCACATATCAGCCATGTAGTCAAATACCAGCACTGCAGGGAGAAAATCTAACCTAATGATCTGCATTAATTTCACAATTAATTAAAAGATTTCCAAGCATTTAACTGCACAGACAAGTCAGTGTGTCAACCTTGCTCTCACCCACAGTACACAGATAGCCCGCAGCTGCTTCCCTTGAGCATCACACCCAGTAATAACCAATGTAAATGCCATTATCAGATATTGATATTGATTGAGGTTTTATCACATGCTTGCTCTACTCGTAAACATTTCAGATTCTACCTCCCCCAAAGGTCCAGTCTCGTTGGCCTTTTTTTTGTCACGCTGCATATCACTACTGCCCTGCTTCGTCCATTCGGACTTCCTTGCGTTTGTATCAGCACAGCGCAGCGCTTCTCTTTAATTGAGTTTTGCGGCTGATTTAATATCATGTCAGACCCAGAATCAGAGGAGAGGGTACAAGGGGTTGTGGAGGGAAAGGGGAGGGAGAGTCTCTCTTTCTCGCTTGCGTGCACTGTATCTAATTTTATAGTCGGCCAGGTGGTTTTGACTTTCCAATGATTTTCCAATGATTCTTCTCTCATTAGTTGAGAAGTCCCAGCAGCTTCACATACAGCTGGTTTTCATCAGTTTTTTTTTAAATTATAACTGTCATTACATGTTACGTCTCTAATTTATGTTTTGTTTTTGTTTTTTTACTAATGGATAAGTCTGTTAATCTGTTATAACTGTGCTGCATTCCAAATTTCCCATGAGGGACAATAAAAACAAAAATGTACTGGGCTACATTTTCTTTATAGAAGTAATTTTGTAATTCTAGTTTAGGATATGAACTCTCGCTTTATTTAGAATAAGTGCATGTTAGTTTCTGCTTGCAGTGTGTTAGGCGTGTATAGATGCAAGCAAAATTTTATACTACTTCTTTAGCCTACTCAATCATAACAGTGTTGCAAAAAAAAAAATTCTTCGTGCCAGGGATCAGTGTTGCCATCGACCCATGTGTGCTCACGACTGCACCACTGTGACACTGCACTGTCACAGTGTCCTTTCACTTCTGCTGACTCCAATGCAACCCAAAGCTGTCCTTTGATTTGATTTGGTCTTCTCAGTTAAGTTGCTTGGGTCAGCTCAGCTCCCAGTCTCCAAATCCCAGCAAGAGGCCAGAGCTGCAATGACAACAGCAAGGCACTGCAGGAGTGATGATGGAGCCAACTTCCCAAGGAGAAGTTGTCAATGGCTGTGCACGGGCGAAAGGGCAGAGTTAAAGCGATTGGAAACATGTAGTCTCTTCTTCTATTATTAGGTATTGGCTTTGCTTGGCTTCTAAGCATGTGGCTTTAGGATTTTTCAGTCGTGCTGCATTTTTAAAATGCCAAAAAATCACGTAACTTATGTAATGTAAAAATCTACTTTGGTTTCCCACTGGGCTCCTCCCTCGGTTGGACTTTATCACTTTTTATATTACTTTTATTTTACTTACTCCTACACTCAAAACTGCTGCAACACTGAGCATCAGCGTTTAAAGCACATGGCTACAGGCTGAGCTGCATCATTTAACCATTTCAGACTGAGAACTGACTCTTTGTGGCTATTCTTGGCTTTGACTGTGCAGCACATGATAATCAATGAGGATTTGTGAAGTCTGCATGTGTTTGTATTGTGCATGTGCCTTTCCTGCCCGTGATCCCTCTGGCCCCTCGCTGTCCTGTGGCTTCTCACTCTTATCCTGTCTGTCTCCATGTGACGTCTGATCTCCCAGATCGCTGCGTCACAGCGAGGTGCTCAGCTGTCCCCCTCGCGGGATGCCTGACCAGCTCACACTAATCTCCATGCTGAGCTAAATTTACACACACACACACTCACACACACAGATTATTCTCACCTCTGAGGCTGCAGATGAGTGTGCACACGTGCAAGATACAGCATATGTAAACCTTATGCTAATTTCCTCTTTTTTTGTTTTTATTTTGGCCCTTCTTTGTTAGTTAACGTACAGTGTATGAATGATGTTAGAATTATGCAAACTGGAGCTTCAACATAATCTAAAGCTTCATGTCTACACTGGCTGGAGCTCAATTAGGTTGTATAATACCATCCGGAAAATCCATTTTGCTCACCAGAGGTTGCAGACAGTGCACGAGCAGAGTAACAAGACGGATTTCCATTCCCCCAGTGAGATACTTGAGCATGGAAATTTATCTATGACAATACTACAGTGGAAGCTTGTCAGCTTTACGCCCACTGAGCACTGCTGCATCAGGGCACTGCTGTTGCCGAAGGATAGATGGCAGGTCTTTTGTAATGGTCTGTGAATTTGGTCAACTCAGTCAGAATGACATAGAGACCTTAGTGCAGGCCAGGTCTCATTGTGTCCTCTTTCCTGAGGTTTGCCACCTGAGACACACCTATAGAGCAACATTAGGATTTATCCCATTGGGAGTGGGAGGGAGAACACGGTAAATCTGCCTCACAGGACACCTTACTGCTGAGGGATCAGGGCCAGGAGAGCAATGAATCCCACTGTTCACTCATTACCCTGAAGGGCTGCACATGGTGTATTCATATAAACATGTTTGTGTGAGAGAGATCACTTTAGGTTCACCTGGGATAACCCTGTCTTGTATCACTTCAGACATTTAACAAGACACAAGAGGGTGACTCACAGGGTAGGGGAACCCTCCAAAGCTTCAAAGCCTCCAAAGCTTATATTCAGTGTGCACTAAAAAGTGTTCCTGCAGAACCTGGACAAAAGCTTCCTGTGATTTCTTTCACCATGAGCTAGTGATTATGAAACTAACCCCAGCCTGGTGTCTGACCTGCAGTGCAGAGGTGTTATTTTATTCCACTCATTACCCTGATTATAGTCTTGCATATCTCTACAACCGTTACATGGTTCAGCACTAACTTTTAATAGTGGATGCCAGGCATTTGCTTTTGTTGACAAAATAAAAATATGGTCCCCTTATGTTTGACTTACTAAGATCCTATGCAGTTATATTTTAGCTTAAAATATGACATAAAAGAATCAAAACTTTATGACAGTAACTGACCAAATTATTTGTATTTTGTTATATCTGATCTTTGTCATTGTCAGGCACATGATGTGTTGTCTGGTTTCGGCACTGACTGTAACAGCAATATATAAATATTTTTAATGCAACCAATACCAATACTGTATTCATTTGTTTTGGTGTGCAAATTTAAAAAATAGTTGACCATGGCACCTGGGAAACTGCCTCTATTTAGCCCTGATATATTATGATAGAATATATTGGCCATATTTCCCACCCCTATCAGATTGTGAGACATGTTTATTTTGAAGTTTTCTGAATTCATTTATATTCTAAGGGCCAGATAGGTTTTCAATAACTTAATCTTCTAAGAGGAATATATATGTGTTGCATGAGCATAAAGTTAATAGCACCTGTTTGACTGGACCTTGTATAGATTGGACTGTGTGTTTGTTGTGGAGGTGAGCAGGGGGATGGTGCTGTTAGGGGGGAAAAAGAGCAAGACTGGCTGGCTTATCCAACTCGCAGCCACTGATCTGTTGGACTTGCACTCAGAGAGCGTAAGCCCCACTAAAACCTGCCCTGCGTCGTGTGTTTGAGCGTGTACAGCCCACGTGCTTCACTCAGTGAGAGCAGAGCTGCTCCCTGCTTAGGATTATTCCTCTGGGAATAGGCTGAGTCACGCTACAGAAGACCAGACAGATAGACACACAGGGAGAGGAGGGGGCTGCATGGAGATTATAATGGGTGCCTTTGAGATGGGTGACACTGATCAAAAGCGACACTGGTCACTGATCAACAGTTTGATCTATACTGCTGTCTGACAATGATCAACATCTGCAACTCATTCCTTTGGCTAATGATGATTCATCTGTATCTGTATCATTCATGTGCACTTTATTTGCATTTTGTCACTTTCCCTCATCGATCAGATTTCACTTTCTGAAATTCATGTTTAGACAAACAAAATGCTTTCCATAACATAAAAATAGAATTATAACCTGTGCATTGAATCTCTTTGTCTGTAATATTCAGGATATTAGCAGCTCCTTTGCGACTTTTTCAAAATGAGGTTAACCCACTTTGTGATACATTTTCATCTGGTTCGATGCTAAATTTAGCTCCCTGAAATGTGGGAACTTGGATTTTACTTTCTGGATTTTCAGCTGACGCCCCAATTTAGAGCGACTTGCAGTGAGAGTGGAGGCAAGAGTTCAGAGTTTTGATCAAGGGCACTCTGACAAGGCTCTGCGTTGTTGATCATCTCATACTCTCTGTTGTAGTTATGGGGGCAGAGCTATGTCACAGGAAGGCCACTGCTAAACTCTTTGCCTGTCATACTACACACAACATATTCTGGAATAAGTTTACAAACAAGATTTTAATCATTTTGTCGTCTTATGTCTTTTAGGTGGTCTTGGTGCGGTGGAATGAGCCCTTTCAGAAACTGGCGACCTGTGATACAGATGGAGGGATCTTTGTTTGGATCCAGTATGAGGGCCGCTGGTCTGTGGAGCTGGTCAATGACCGTGGAGCCCAGGTAAAATACATTACACACTAAAGGGACACGGGTTAAATCAGGTATCAAAAGCATTTATAATCTAGACTCATTGTAATGAAACAGAATATGAAAGCATGTCAAGAGATAAAAATAGTATTCATGAAAATGTAATAGAGTGTATAAATAGCAAGAAGACGCACAATATAGAACAGTAATAGGAGCAAAACAAGGACCAGCAAGAATAAATATTTTAACAGAAAATGGAGGGAAATACACAATAACAGATGAACCAGTACGGGGAGTTAAGATAATACTTTATTCTGTCAAATTCCCCACATATTGTGACTGACGGAGCCATTTGCCTTCAATATTTCCCAACTGAAAAAAGAACTCCCCTTCATGGCACGTGCTGATTTTAATAAAAACTGCCAGGCGACAGACAAGGGGCAGGCCTGATCCATCAATCACTGTCATCTGCTGAGCGGAGTCTGATGGGATCTTATGTTTTGTGATCAATTTAGTTGATAGATGACAGTCTAAACAGTAGCCTCTCTCTGTAAATACATAGCCTATGCCGTTTTAGATAGTGGCTCTGCTCTTTTCCCCTAGAGGCTATGGTTTTATTTCATAGTATACTCATTTATACTGACATTAGCAGAGAGGCATCCTCAAATTTGTGGATAAAAAGTTTGGATTTGTTGGATAACTAATCAATGTTCTTTTCAATAATCAGCGTAGCATATCTTTACCATCATTTATCCTCATCTAATGTGTCTGGTGCGCTGTAGGTGAGTGACTTCACCTGGTCCCATGATGGCACCCAGGCTCTTATCTCCTACCGTGATGGCTTTGTGCTGGTGGGATCAGTCAGCGGGCAGAGACACTGGTCCTCCGAGATCAACCTGGAGAGCCAGATTACCTGTGGGATCTGGACTCCTGATGACCAGCAGGTAACACACACGCACACATACACATGAACATCCCACAGCACTGTGACCGGTACAAAGGTTCAGCCGAGCACTGTGCCAGCCGCTGAATGCTAATAGACATGGAAGTTTTAGGTTGTCATTTGCCACTTTTAGTGTGTGGACTTGTCATTCAGAAAGCAGAGACAGGCCCTGAGGGAGATCATCTGTGAGTGACAGCCACTGTCCTCTGTCCTGAATTGTTGTGGTTTTGTTAGTCTGTGTTTTCGCTTCCATGCTGCTAAATTGTCAGCTCAGGTTGGACATCACTGAACTTTCAGGCTGTGTATGTGTCTCTGTCTTTGTTCATCCCCTTCATCCCCTTTATGTCTGTTTCTCCAAGTTGTTTTTCTTGTGATATACATTTCTCTTGGCTTTCTTTGCTCTCTGTCTGTCATCTCCTTGTCTAAGCCTCTCTTTTCATCCTTGTTTTTCTGTCTTTGTGTCAGAGTTAAATGTTAAAGGGACAATACACCCCAAAAATCAATATACAAATTTCACTTTTACCTGTGGTGCTATTTATCAGTCTAGACTGTTACAGTTAATGACGCGGAGTGTTTGAGATATCGGCCATGGAAATGTGTGTGCTTTCTTGAGTAGAATGGCACTAGATGGCACTCTTTCATCTCATCTTTTTATTTTGATACTTAATATACAGTCTTGTAAAGAACAGTTCAGGCATACAATGCAGAAATTGTCAGTTACTGTTTTGTAAACACAATATTCAAACTAATGTCTATATGTGGTGATTGAGAGGGATTATTTATGTATGAGTCTATATGTTTTTTAGGAAGGTCCTGTGTTGTATAACTTTGAATAAACAAATGAGGCTACATGATGAATACAAGGCTTCAAATAAACCCCTTCATCAGTGATCAGTATCAGCCAATATTGCCTCCAACAATCTGTGATAGTGATTTTTTTGTCTCTTTCTTCTTCTCCCTAATAACCCTTTCCTATTTCTCCCTAGGTGTTGTTTGGTACTGCAGATGGACAGGTGATAGTGATGGACTGCCATGGGCGCATGCTGGCCCACATTCTGCTGCATGAGTCGGATGGCATCGTCAGCATGTCCTGGAACTATCCCAGTTTCCTGGTGGAGGACAGCAGTGAGAGCGACACAGACTCTGATGACTACTCCCCACCACAAGGTGAGCTGCTCCGGGTTTGATTTGAATAAATGGCTCTTCATGGCTTTATCACACATGACTGAAAAATATGACTGGAGTATGTCCAGTGTCGGAATGATGTAAGAGTATAATCTGGTGCAGAGGTTGGAGAGTGATATAGATTTTAGTGTATATAGCAAGCAGGGGGAGAGTAGTCCAGCTGTTTCATACGTAGGTACCTCCGTGCAGAAGAAAGCAGATGTGGGACCATCTGTTGGCTTCAAACTCCTCCCACCTTTTAGCTACATCTTTTACTGCTCTATCAATTACTCCTCGTGCTTTTAGTCCGAGGGGAAGGGGAAAGATTTCCAACTGGGGATACTGGCTAGGCAGACAAGTTATTGCTGGTAGATCTGCACTATATTGTCATTAGTAGCCTCAGCCCCCTGGTCTTCTCATTAATATTTTAGACTTGGAAATGGGAGAACAGGTGGACATAAACTGTGCCTGGATTTTCTGTCATGTCATTAGCTTAATATAAAGGTCATTTTATCCATGAATGAGATGCAAATAAGAAATCTGATCATGAAAGTTAATGGATCAGATCACAAAGCATGTTCAGCATGCCTCTGAACAGTCCGCACTTTTGACTTTTAGTCCTGTTTTAATGACTTGGCTTGAGCTACCTGCTGTTAGTTAGAACATGGGGTAGAATTCTCTGATCTCGAATAAGGCACCAAATATCTGTATACTCACTACAGCCTCAGGTTTCTTCAGCTAATGAATGCTATAGCAGATCAAGGAGCTTTTAAATAGGAGTGCAACAGTCACACCTCCAATGAAAATAATGTTATCCTAATTACACTCCGTTTACACTGATGACCTGAAGCAATGGAATTACATTTCTGACTGGCTACATGCAGTAGTATGATAATTAGGGCAAGTTGTAACAGACTGTGCACACTGTAGCTACCAAAACTATGTTTGGATTATTTTTATGTTACCCAGAGCATCTTTTGTACAGTGATGTTGTGTTGACTTATATCATGCAATTTTGCCTGATAGTTAGTTTTTATTTTGGAAGGAATAATGGGATGCCATCACGTCACAGAAAATATGATATCATTGTTATTTCAGTAAAGGAGTATTACGATTACATATATTACGACATATCCCTTGTTTCCACTGCAGTGTAGCAAATTCCCCAGTTAGGGCAGCATATAGTGCTGTTGGGTCAAATCTGGGTCTCCAGCTGTGCTGCAGGCACATCGTCGCAGTCTCATTCTGAGCTGAGTCATAGTATGTGTGCATGAGAGAAGTGAGTGTTGCTAATTGCTCTTACCAGTTAACTTCTTACACAGTTATGGTGTGCAGCACCTGCTTAAAGTTCGTTACAGCAGCGGTTTCCCATATGGTGTTCCACGGAACAACAGTGTGCCGTGAGACGACTCCAGGTGTGCTGTGGGATAATGTGACAACCATACACTATTATTGCAGTATATACAACTAAACAAAAATGCAAGAATACATTTTTAATTTACAAGAATAGTGCTTTGTGTGCGCTCATTTCCCAGTACAGAGGCAAATTCTATTCTCCCCTCAAAATAATTATTATAAAGAAAAATAGAGTGATAATTTGTGTTATAGAGGCCATTGTGCACAGATATGAATACAGCTGTGCCTTGAGATTTTGGCTTGCACTTTGGTGTGTCTTGGGCACAAAAGTTTGAAAACTACTGCGTTAAAGTTTATTATGTTCAATAATCCAATTTGTACAAAAAAAGTTGGGAAGCCCCATCAACACTTGCAGAATTGGAAATTAAATGATTTTAAAATGAAATGAAACAAAATAAAACATCCCAACTCAGCAACATTTAGTGGACTGAAAAAGCTATTGATTTTTATTCTAGTACCAAATAGTTTATTTTCAATATGAACACTTTATATAATAATATATTGATATTACTACAATATTGCCACACGAAATATTACAATACTTTGCTGTATTGATTTATCCCTCACTCTTAAAAGGTATTTCTTGAAGCTTGTAGTTAGAAGAATAAGTCATTTGTGATGCTGATCTCACAGGCAATTAGAGCCATTTAATGAAGCTTCAGAAGTGAGAAGGTGACTACTCAAGTATTTTCCACTTCTCTGCCAGTTGAGAAGATGGGTGGGGAGAGAGACATTAAAACAAAAGAGTGTGACCAAGTGGAAGGTGGTGGTGGAGGTGGGGACTGCGGTGAAAGATGAAGGGCAGAAGGTGGAGGAGGAGCTCAGTGAAACAGAGCTCTCCTGACATTGCGCTGACGTTGCCACTGGACCTCCTGTTTGCTTTTTAATGCTGCAGTAGCTGTTGTCATAACAGCAGCAGATGTCACAGTGTAAGGTTGTGCGTCACTACACTCTACGTGTGTGACACACCGTATACTCAAGTGGACAATCGCAGCCTCCATATTTAAAACCTCTAAAGGGAAGTGCAGCACTAGCTGTTTGTAAATTAGTGGGACATAAACGTCACTAGATTAACTAAATCCCACAAGACTTCCTTAAAATATGCTTACCTGCAATGTCAATGATATAGCCCTAGTACTGCACTGTAACTTTTACTATAAATTTTTAAATAACTTTTATTATATTTTAGCTTTTAGATGTCTTGTACTTCGCTTTAAATTGCCTTGTAGCTGAAATGTGCTATATAAATAAACTTGCCATGGCTTTATATTTTATATATATAATATTTTAAATATATTTCTAAAGGAAAATTAGAATAATAATGCAAAAATGATAATTACCTTTAGTGTCTTAAATAATATTAATAATATAATGTAATAAAATCACAATTAGATATTTTTTCCATATCCTGCAGCCGCACTGGTGAGGTCACTATCTGATGCCAGTACATAGATGTCCAGTGTGTATCTGGTGCACTAAGACGTGTGTAGTCACAAGAGAAAAGTTCCTTGTGGTTCCCCAGCCTCTCGCTGTGTACACCAGCCCACGTAACGGCCTCATTTTTATTGGTTCCTGTTTTGTCTTTTTGCCTCCTTTTTCTCTTGAGCTTAATTAGTCCCAGTTGCTAAGGCTCTATTGGTGAGGGTCTGTCCTCCTCCTGCTGTGCTATTTTTTTCCCCTCCCTTCACCGTGGGCCAAGTGGTTAAGCTGAAAAAGTGCTTGCCTTAGCTGGAACACTGATTATGCTCTAACTCACTAATTAAACCAGTCAATAGTAATTGATTGGCCCCGATAGAAATTATCTCTCAAGTCGACAACCTGACTGAGACACCCGGCCGCCTCTTCCTCCGCCTGCCAGATCTCTCTATCATGATATATGATGATGACCCATTATCACTGCACTGCACAACACACTGCATTTACAGCAGCATCATATATCTCAGTTAATGCAAACCCCATTGTGAACTGATTACTAATGGGAAGGAGTAACTGTATTGTTCTGAAAGTCAAACGCAGAATTTCATTTGTTTTGGTATTTGGGTCACTGCAGGACTATGTGAGAGGACAGACTCAAGGATGTTTTAATGGAAAATGTATGGGTGGCTGTCTGAAGGTGTTTTATTTATAGCAGTTTGACAGAGAATGCCACTTGTTTGCAGCTATAAATGCAGCAGTGAGAGCGTGTGTTGGTGAAATAGTGTATTCACATGAATAGGACACAGTGGAAACTCACTGAAAATGAATTAGAGCTGCCAAGGATGTGAAACTGTCCTTGCACCCCTCATAACAGCCCCTAAGTACCTCCACAGTAAACACAGACAGCCTCACAAATAAGCACACACGCAGTCAGTATTTTATGGTCCTCTCTAAAACTGCATATTAATCACCTCATCCTCTGGGAAATGTCAGGAAAATGCCCATCGCAGTTTTCTGCACCCGGAGGTGATGCCATCATATTGCTTGTTTTCACTTCAGAACCTAAAGATGCTCAGTTTTCTATCACATAAGACAAAGAACAGGAGCAGATTCTCACAATTGAGAAGCTGGAACTGGGCCATGTTTGGCAATTTTGCTTGAGAAAAGAATCAATTATTAAAATGGGTGCTGAATGATTTTGTGTCTTTTGACTCATCGATTCATTGACTTATCAATCCAGCCCTTCCCTTATTCCATGCAGGCTAGATCGTGGCAGTAATGTTACTCTTACTCTCTATGTTTTGCAATTCAAACTCAAACCCCAACAATAACATATGCGCCATTTAATATATGTATACCACTCCTATATTGTGGGAGTTTCAGGATGTAATCAACCTGTTGTGAGTGCTTTTTTTTACAAGTAGATATCAAAATACCAAACATACATTCACCAGGATGCCTTTCCTAAGAATTATTTCATAAAGGTGCTTATCACACCAGTCCCCCTCCCTTAGTAAGAAATGTAAAAGTTGTTTATTTGCATTTGAAACATTAAAGTGTCTCACTCCTCATCGTAATGCTCTCACAGTGCCTGTTTTAAGATGTTTGTGTTGCCCTTTGTGTCTTCCCAGTGCACAGCCAGAAGCCCCTGCTGACAGTCAGCTTCACCTCTGGAGACATCAGCCTGATGAATAACTACGATGACCTCTCTCCCACCCTTATCCGCACCTGTCTGAAAGGTGTGTTGATGTTATGCACACCTAAGTGTTCCAGCAACTCTCTCACTCACCCACATGTTTCTATAAATGTTTATGTAAATAACAATATGGTTACTCCTCTGCTTTCTGTTCTAGATGTGGTGGTCCAGTGGTGTTCGCAGGGGGACCTCCTTGCAGTGGCAGGAATGGAGAGGACTGTCCTCTCCCCTGACCCCTCCTGTCCTCCCCCCACCAGGAACGCCATTGTTAAGTTCTACAATGTTCGGGGTGACCACATCTACACACTGGACACACCAGCACAGGTGAACAACTTAAACCAAACCTGGTTGATAAGTAGTCTAATTCACAGTACACTCAATTTTATTTACCTTCTTCAATGATTGGACTTTACTGTAATTTGTATTTAAGGTGAGACACTGCAAAATATGAGATTTTGGGGTTATTTTTCTCCCATAACATGTCTTCTTTCAGAATAGCGGAAAGACAAAAATCAAAAACAAACATACAGTTCTCCTCAAATTCAGCTATACTTGCATTCACTAAGCTTACCAGTTTTTTATTCTGAAGGTTTCATACCCTGAATTACATTTTGTTCCGAAAACATGACCAAATAGATTTTTTTGTATGAAGATAGCAAAATAATAACTTTGAAATAAGCTTTTGGATTTCTGTCCTGGAAATATATATGCAAATTAGTGCATATTTATATAATATATATATAGTCACTATTCACCTGTAATGTCTCCCCTTTAGGACCAAAGAAGCACTAGCTGTAAAAAAAAAAAA
>CAFUXE010000749.1:343161-355900 GCA_903364295.1 Serranus cabrilla
GGCTCAAGCTGGGTGTTGGTCCGGTGTCATTTTAACCCAGACTTTAAATAGATAAAGTGAGTGAGTCATGCTGCTTGACTTCATCACCTCCTGATATCATGCTCTGATAGCAGAGTCTTATTTCTTTATTGGTCTTTCAAGTAGCCAACATTTTCAGATTACATTAACTTTTTTTGTAATCCAATACAGTGCACCCCTAAATACAATACATTGTAATGTGTATTCAGTAACTGACTGCATTTTAAGATAGTTTGACTCAGTCATGGTCCTGTGAGAAGGTTTTTTTTGTCTTACAATTTTGACTCATTATAGCCCCTTTTTATGAGGATACAAGAATGAATTTGTGGTGAAAGCAGGACTTTAGTACTTGAGTCAAGTCTCAACATGATGCAAGAGAAGGTCCCTTAGTGTCTCACAATGTTGGCTTACTAAAGCTCATATTTATGAGGAAAAATTGTAACTCATAATTATAAAAATATCATGCTCTTATAACAGAATCCTTCAATGTGAGCACAACCTAATTAAAACATCCCAATGTTTTATTTCTCCAGGCCATTAAATTCAATCAATATTTGTTAACATGAGTCACTAAAAACCAGAAACCAGAAAAGTAAGTCTCAAACCTGGCATCAAGTATAGAGTCTAGAGCTGCTCCATAGACAGTCAATGGAAGAATTATTTAAGGATGCACAGAATGTTTATTTTTTATATCCAAATTACCTTTATTATGTTCACATGTTGTCACTTCTGAAACAGAATATTCACCCACAATTCCAGAGGGTTTAGGGTGCTGATAAAAATCAATTTTGGTTTTTATGCATGAATTCTGTATTTCTTTGCGTTTTGCTCTATGCCCAAACTCCTGTGGAATCAAGGTTTAGGCCTGTCAAGATAAATACATAGAAATATATATCAGGAATACAATACATATATATGGACATGACCAAGATCATTTTGGCAGACCTCGACATGCAGGTTTGTTTATTTAATAATATCACCAACACTTTAGCCAACATAATGCTGCACAAACAGCAGGGTTTTACAGACCTGGGCGCAGTGCCTAAGCATGTTTTCACAGCCCTTACGCCAAATAAACCCAAATGGAAAATACTGAGACACATTTTCCTATCATTTCATGTCTGTTGTTTTATTTATTGTGGATGTTTAAAAATGTTTTTTCCACATTCACGTGCAAATTTTCTCTGAATGGGTGTGCTTGGATTATAATCCTATTATATTATCATTAAATCAGTGGCATAAATTGGTTTTCAGATTACAATAATATTGTTTTCTGGGACTATATATCGTCCAACAAAACCCTGACAGACCTGTTGTACACAAACATTCCAGACTTTGTATTTGATGATATCTGAACTTTGAGTTTTAGTGCTGTAGATTTTTAAACTGCTTTTCAACAACACTCTGCTTCTTTTTATGAATTAATTGTGTGTTTTCTTGATTCATGTAGGTCCTAAGATAATTGCTGAGCAAGAGCACAATGGTGACCAGCTGCTTCTCAAAAACCTCTCAGTAAAGGTAAGATTGAAACTCTTGCAAAAATGCAGCACATTCATTACTCTTTCTTTTCTTTACGTCGAGTATTTTCTATTAAGATTCAGAAACTCTTTTTTCAACGCAGTCCTGGCCAAGACAACAGCATAAAAGTTTCACATTAATCACATGCAACAGACTTAAACCTACACAGCACAAAAAGCTCAAGACCCAAAGATACTGATTCTGTGTTTGTGCATGGGAGAGGATTGCCTTTTAAAAAACTGCAGACACACAGATGTACAGTAAAATGTAATATAATTGTCATATTCATATTTTAGTAGTCTTATATTGTTCTCTGCAGTGTGATTCCGACCCTAACCTAGAGAAAATCTTTGTTTTTTGTGTTATGATCCAATGAACTGTTCTTACTGAAATAACTGGTGTGCTTCAGTGATTTCCATTGATAAATATCCTTTATGGGGACTAGTAAATGAATGATGTTGTTCATTCTATGTTTCCAGACTGGGCCCTTCAATCTTGTGTCTCCTCCCCTCACCACCTACAACCAGCAGCTATGGCTCACCTGTGTGATGCAGGCAGAACACAGCAGCAGTAAGACCTCACACAGAGCTGCAGATAATAACTGTTTACCAGCTTTAATTCTTTGGCAAACATATGTGTCTTTGCTGAATAACGACATGTATGGTTGTTGTTTTTTTTGCTGTCTGTGTCAGTTGGAGACTTCCAGCAGCCTTTCGAGCTCAACGTGAAGCTAAAGGGAGTGATGCAGGACGCCAGTGTGATGCACATCAACAACATGCACCAGAAGTCACGAACGCTTCACTGCGGGGCAGTAAGTGTCAATCAGTGAACCTCACCCACCTCCCTTCTTCATTAATCATTTAGGCAGGCAGCAGCAACCAGCACAGCGACGTTAGCTGATGAAATGTCATTTCTGATATGAAAGGTTTTTGAGTGCAGGATTTAATCACATTATCATTAGACAGACAGGAACATCCTCAGCAGGTTATTGATGCACTGTGCTGCTGGACTGTTGACCGAACGGACAGTGACGCAGCGTTTCTTGTCTCTCTTTGAAGAAATGCGATGAGATCATTGTGCTCCACCTCGGCTATCTGAACTACACCCAGTACCAGGTGATAGTCAGCTTCAAGGGCCTTGAAAACATCACCTATGACATCAAGGTCAAGTTTGTGGTGAGTGACAAACACTGCTGCTGCATTGGATTTATTTATTTATTTATTTATTTTCTTCAATATAGCTTGAGCTCACAGGTCAGCACAGTCGATTTTTTTTTATTACTCTTTTTGTTTATTTCTTTTTGCTCTCCACAGTGGAAAACCTACAACCCCACCTTCTCGCAAGTGGAGATCTGGTTCCGGTTTGTCTTCGTGGTGTTAACTTTTATGGTGACGGTAAGAAAACAGATTACTTTTTTTAGATCTTAATATTCAGGAATGTGCATGATTAGTCGTCTAGTTGATTAAACATTGCTGCCTACGCTAGAAATACTAGTTGCTTATATATATTATATCATTCTATCAATGTACACATTTAAACTACATCTGGACATAGTTTGCACTGATCTGTCATGTTTTCCTGTTTAAAATATTGCTTTATAAATCAGGCACTTATCCAATGGATTAATTTTCAAGTATTTTTTTCAACAAGTGTTTTTTTACCCACTTTTATTTAATGAGTTGTCATGTTTTGAAGGATAATGTGAAATGTGCATAATAAACCTTTCAACAGCATTTAAAATAACTTGTATTGTTGAAAAATGAAATTTATATATTTTTTATTATATTTTTTATATATTTTATTTAATATTTATTTTTATAGTACTTATCATATTTGCAGTATTTTTTCAGACTATGTTTAACCTCATAAATTAACTTGTGCTCATTATTACCGTTTTCTGGGAGTTTTCTTACTTTTGTTGGTCCACTAGTCTAGAAGTTTAAACTTCCTTTTAAATGTCAGGGATATTAGTTGTTAGTATTATTCCTAATCTTCTTAAATATCACAAAACAACAACAAAAGATAACTAGTGTATTTATCAAATGCATGAGTAACATTTTTTCTCTGCGTGTTCTAGTGTTTGTTTGCACATTCACTGAGGAAGTTTTCCATGAGGGATTGGGGCATAGAGCAGAAGTGGATGTCGATCCTGCTCCCTCTGCTGCTGCTCTACAATGGTGAGCTTCAGGAGTCATATTACACGCCTAACACCACACCTGGACAATCTGACTCCACATTAAATCACATTTTAACTGTTAAAGCTGCAACGTATGGTGTAAAAGAAGTCCATCCTGCAGGTCAGCTGTGTCGCTTACTGTGTTTTGTTGCCTTTGCTGTTCAGATCCGTTCTTCCCGCTGTCGTTCCTGGTGAACAGCTGGTTTCCAGGGACGTTAGACGCTTTCTTCCAGGCTCTGTTCCTGTGCGCCCTGCTGCTCTTCTGGCTCTGTGTTTATCACGGCATCAGGGTTCAGGTGGGTCCAGAACGCCACACTACTCCTTAATGGTTGTGTCTCATTTTCAGCACATTATAAATCTTAAATAATCTGTTTCATGTCGTTTCCACAGGGAGAGAGGAAATGTCTGACGTTCTACCTGCCTAAGCTGATCATCGTCGGTCTTCTGTGGCTCTCAGCAGTTACACTGGGAATATGGCAAACGTAAGTCTGAACCCATTGGACTTTACAAAACCTGATTCAAACTTTGAACTGCAACCCGACTGAAAACACCTATTCTCTTTTTCTACATTTGCAGGGTTAATGAACTCCAGGACCCTACCTATCAGTATAAAGTGGACATCGGGAACTTTCAGGTGAGACTTTTATATTTAAGGACAGTTGGACCGTGTTGTTTTACTTAGTACACCAAGTGTTTATGTCTTTTTTGGCTCAGCAGTTGAATAAAGTCTTGTGTTTTTTCTGCAGGGCATGAAGGTGTTCTTCCTGATAGTCGTTGCGCTCTATATCCTGTATCTGGTCTTCCTGGTCGTCAGAGCTTGTTCTGAACTCAAGAACATGCCTTACTCAGGTATCACAGCACATCTCACATCTCTGTATTTCAGTAAAGTCAGCTGCTTTTACTGTGATAACATTATGTGCTTTGTGTGTTTTAATCACTAGATCTCCGTCTCAGGTTTTTGACAGCGCTGACGTTTGTGGTCCTGGTCATAAGGTGTGTAAATTAAACCTAAAAGAACCCTTTGTTTTGTTTTTGAAAGACTTTGATAATGTTCTTCTTGGTTTGTCTAATCCCGTTGTTGCTCTTTCTCCTCCAGCATGGTCATTCTCTACCTGAGGTTTGGTGCCAAGGCTCTGCAGGACAATTTTGTCGCTGAATTGTCAACTCATTACCAAAACTATATCCTTTCAAATCATATTTCTTTTAATATTTTCTTTTAAATTCCTCTTCACTGTTTTCAATTTTTTTTCAATTCATAGGCGATTATTTTCATTTCTTTGACTGCATTATTACGTACAGATATTTATCTCCTTCTCTTTCTGTTTCTAATGAGATACCTTGTTGATGTCTTAAATAGTGAGAATGTTTCCTTAACTCCAGACTTACCAGCTGAATTTTTATCATTCTACGGTCTGCTCAACTTTTATTTGTACACACTGGCATTTGTGTATTCCCCCTCCAAAAATGCACTTTATGGTGAGTAATGCAGCAAGTGATCTATTCAGCAGATGAAGAAAACGATAAATTAATATATTAACCAAACTGGTTTTGTTCAATTTTGCAGATTCCCAGTTGAAGGATAATCCTGCTTTCTCCATGCTAAATGACTCCGATGATGAAGTAATATATGGGTAAGCATTTGTTTACTTGAACCGATAAGTGTTTTTTTTTTCAACCTGGACCTATTTTTATACTTTTTTGTGTCTGGAAATGAATTAATCTAAAAGGATTTATCTGACGGAGAATGTCTTCTGTTATAATTATTATTAATCTATTGTTGTAAGCTGTCCGTGATGCTTTGGGTTGAGTCAGTTGACCAATCAGAGGCTTTGTTTCTGACTGTGTGGCAGCTTGTACAAGTATATTTGGCTATTGTGTTCATGTCAGTAGCATCTGTCTCCTCTTGCAGTGCTGCAGAACATTTTATGCTGCCCTCCTGCGGAAAAGGGCAAAGACATGAATTGTTTCATAATTTTATTTTTCAGTTTATGATTTAATGACTATTTCAAAATTCCATCCCTAGTAAATTGCTTTTTACATCAGTGTCAGACACATTTTTAATGAGAATCCGAGCCTGATTGTGGCAAAAACAAGCTATTTTACTCAATTTACAATATACATTTAGGATGCACTGTTGCATTGAAGAAAAAACTGGACTAATTCCAAAAATGTTTACCTCCAATTTAGTTATTTAGACACAAAAAAATACGATCCATGTTGAAAAAGATCAAAGTCTCTCTTTAATTGTTTCTGTGATTTCTTCCTCCTTCCAGTGTTGGAGGTAGAAATCAGCGTGAACTTGCATTAACCAGCTGATGTTTTCTTTGTCTTTGTGAAGGAGTGATTATGAAGACATGCCTTTACAAAACGGACGCGCTATCAAAGCCACCGCCAAGTACCAGGATGAGAGTGACAGCGACTGAGGAGATCTCTGCCTCACTCGTCGTCCCTCTTTTGTTTGCCCTGTTGGAAACTATGAGAATACAAAACAACAAAGCATCATGTGTATGTGTATATAAGGAGTACTTGCATTGGTAATATGAAATGATAAACTGTAAGTGTACATAACTATATTTTTAAAAAAAGTTCCCACACTACTGAATGTACTGTACTTTTACTGAAAGTTGGGGCATGTCGCCACTCAAACTTTTGTCTTCTGTGTTCATGCTTTCAGTCTCATTGAAAACAAACTCTGATGTAAAATGCTCGACTTTTTACCCGTTTGTAAACTCGTTCCTTCAGAACCAGCATTTCTTCAAAACCTGATAGTTAAAAATGATCGGGAAAAGTGCTAATATTAATCGGGAGTTTTTTTGTTTGTGAAAATTGATGTTATTTTAATGCTTTGCGTTGAACCACTGTTTTCTCTCTTTTGCACTGTATTGTTTTTGCCATTCCTTTTCTGCTCTCTGACAGTCTGAGGATAATGAAAATGCATATATCTGGCTATGCTGAGTATTTTACTGGTGGTGGAAAGTTAAGAAAGCTTTTGCTTCCTTGTGGCTTAACAGCAGTAACATAAGTGGTTAACCAGGAAGTGCCAAAGCAGTGTTGACTGTTTTCTAATTCTTTTTTTCTCAGACATGTTTTTAAAATACAGGGAGAGCCTTAGATACCACTTCACTCATACCACTTTTTTGCCAATTCTTCCCTTGGAAAGTAGCTTTGTAATTGCACTTGTTTAAGACTTTAATTTATTTAGCTTAAAAGTGGCATTTGATACTGTATTATCTGACTACACGTATGAATGGCTTTTGATGAATTGCAAGGATTTTACACGACTTTATGTAAATGGACTACTGATTTATCATGTTGAACATTTCTTTCCCTTCACATGCAGCAGTTATACATTTGGCCAAATATATTTTGCCTTTCGTATTTTTTTCTTTTGTAACTTTCCTTATATTGCTTGCAATGTGAGACTTGCTGCCCTTCCCGTTGTTTTAAAGAACTGGAGTATTAACAGCCAAAACAAATGTGTTTCTGTTCTTTACAAAACAGTATATCAACATGTATTCTAATCAAGATGGTGCCTTGTCTTTACATTTCTTCTAAACGAGTTGCAGTCTGAAATGTGTAAATGTGTTGACATTAATGTACATTTTTGATTCTCGCAGTGTGAATGTAGCTTGGTTTAAGGTGGTTAAATGAGATTATTATGGGTCCTGATGTGTTGGAGGTTGTTGCAATTTTTGTTGCTTCATGAGATAAAAAGCTGTACATTTAGCATTCTGTCATGTCACATGTAAATAAAGCAAAGTATGTACAACATAATATTGTTTTAATCAATTGCACTTAATATAAAGGACATAACAGTATATTCAAATGTGGCCAACATGACCAAATATAACATGCTGATTCTGAAAAATACACACTGTGCTGTACATTTCAAACATTTCTGATACATCGTAGTTTGTTCAGATGGCCAGCCCAAAAACACTGACGATACAGTACATGGATTTGTTCTCCCATCTCACCGCACAGCTTCCTGTTAGGGGTGATAAAAACATAAATATGTATCATTTAAAGTCAGCAACAACAAGAAAAAAATCTGAAAGTGGACCACACTGAGGAGTTGTGTGTGGCCTCACATGAACAATATTTCTGCTGTATTTTACCATCAGTTGAGTTGTCCCAGAAGCATGTGCTGGCTGTCTGCAGACCGGCTCCGTTTTTCTGCATGATGATACAGGTTACTGGGGGAAAAACCAACACCTGTTTTTTAACTTCACAACCCAAGAGCCATCAGAATATTACTGTTTTTACTAGAGCGGTGCATGTACCAATGTATTTGAAAGGCTTCCCCAGCTTGCTGAGCTGACTGAGGCTCTGCTCCACTACACTGGTGGTCCACTGGTTCACTCTGCTGTGCTGGTAGGCATTTCCTCCTATGGCTGTTTCTACTGACTGCAAAGACAATTTAAACAAAGTGTTTTGTTAAATAGCCAATACAGTTATACAGGTATATAAATAGGGTAATGGTTGACATGTAATGGTATTACATGATCAGTAGTATAATCAGCCCAGAAAACATTGTTTAATGGTTGCAATTAGATTACATGGCCATTAACATTATATTAATATCAGCAGCCTAATCAAAAAAAGAATCTAAAAGTATTCTGATTAATGTTTGATTACTTTTTGTGTGGATTAAGTTACGTTACTATTTACAAAGATGGCCATTTTATTTGTATTCAGTAAATGACATTTCAAAGTAATCTGACCCCTGGCTTTGTACTCCGCATCAAATAAAACTATGTAACCAGCTAAATGTTGCATGAACTGAGCTTAAAGCGTTAAATTTACATTCTTTAAAATAATAAATCTGATGGATGGAACAACCTCTAACAGTACATGCATGGATCGTGCCTAGCAACAACCATTTGTGTCCATAGCAACCAGCAGGTCGCTAACGTTACAAGCTAACGGTTGTAATGAGGCGATACAATCAAGATAAACATCGTAGATAAACTGAAAGACATTACGCTATATATTGTAAGCTTACCTCTTTTATGATTTTGCTCACTTCTTCAACCACGAACGCAGTCTGTTTGGTGAGAAACACAACAATTCAGTTTAAGCTAGCCAGTCGACATAAATTAGCTGCAGGTTTTCTAACGGTACTTTTTGCTCAAACGGTTAACGCTGTGTGTAATTACAAACTTAAATTCAATTTAATTGTAATTTTTTATATCTGAGTGTTGTTTCTAGGTGATAAAATACATGCAATAACTAGTTTCAAGTATGAACCCACTTCCTCTTCTGCCTGATACTCGTCCATTGCTCCTCTGACGTGAAAGCGAGAAACACATGAATCTTATCTAATAATATGACTTCCGGTTATATTTCTTCAGAATAAGAGAGAATTACAAACATGACAAACTTTAGTTGTTTATATGTGCTATGTGTATTTGTGGAGCTACGCACCAAATTCTTCAAGATAAATGTAAAACTTATACATTGCCCAATAGCCATAAACGAGCTAACCTCGTGCAATTAATAAATTATCTGAATGTTTAGTCTGTAAAACGTATAATGATAACTGCCCAATACAAGTGACCAGAGCTACTTAGGCAATGCAAAGTCATACAATGCAACGTGTCCTTTTGCCTTCAAGTGTTTGGTATTTACAAACATAACTATTATTAATTGAGCTGTGTATGTTTGTGGTGTGCAATTGTTCAGCAAATTCTCCAAGATAACATTTATGAAAACACTAATGGTCGTAAAGTTAGCTAAAGTTAAAGTCCCACAATCAATGCATTAGCTAAATGTTTAGTCAATAGAATGTCCATTATAATAAAAATTAATGTGACCAGAAGACATCAAGCAGCTTTCTGTACATCAGAGAAGAACAAGACTTTTCCATTAAATGTTTGGCATTTTATACTTGATGAACTACTTTGAAATTAATTGTTTTTATTCGATCAAAGTATCAAAGTATTAGTAATTGAATCGGAATTTTACACAGGACTATTCTTTAAAAAAAAAAGTATATATGACTCAAGCATAGTCAATTGTGTAAATATAGGTTAAATTGAGAAGAAAATAGATGATAAAGAATCGTATTGTTTGGGGCGTGGCTACCTTTGATTGACAGGTGGCTGACGCGTCAGGGCCATAGGTCAGTGCGAAACAAGACTTAGTAGCAGACACACCGTCTTTGTCCCAGAACTATTTCCACAGTGGATTTTCACTTAATGAAAGTATATCTTAACATTTTTTTCATTTAATAATGTCTTGTTCAGCGTTCGGTTGGAATAAAAGACACTCCAGGAATCGTTGTTCCGTTTTTTCGGTAAGTAACATACCTTTTGTTTGTTTTACTAGAGAATATTAGCATCACCTGTTCATGCTAGTTAACCTTCACGTGATTTACGAATGCACCTTGCTAACCAAGCTAGCTAGCCAGCGATAGCATTAGCGGAAAACTAACGTTCGCGTTTAGCGGTTGTTAGTCAGTTAAAGTAATTTATATACAGTCTATGCACAAGCCCCAAACCTGTCATTTGGATTAACTGTCACAGTGATTACACTATTGCAGGCAAGAGCAGTTGTTTCAATGAAAAAGTTATTTGAATTGTCATTAAATGCACAGGTACCACAGAGTCCATCAAAAACGTACACTAGGAGAACACCTACCCCTGCTGGTCATTTGTAGGAAACATTGTTGCCGTTGCATAACTCGAAAAATGACGCAGTTTTTTTTCACCTGTTGCATAAGGAGAGGTCATGGCTTGCGGTTGTCTGGACGACAATTTCAGGTATGCTCATGCTTCGTTTTTTTGGATAGTGCCTTTCATCATCCTCCCTCAACGTGTTCGACATTACTTGTTAAGTTCAGGTTAACGTTATAGCGGTTCATAGTCGAGATATCGTAACGCCATGTTCTGTTGCTAATATACCTGCTAGCTGAATAGCATCGAGCGGTAACGGAAGGTTCAAGGTGTGCTAGTGGGACTCGAAATACATGCCCAGTATTCCGCTAATATTGAGTTAGAAATAACATTTGCTGCTTTACTTATACGTTCAAGTGAACCAAATAATTTGGAAACTTTATCCCGAAGGAAGCGCTCATCTGTGTAGTTATGCTAATTGCTTCAGTAACCTTGGGCCAAGGTTAACAATGGTATCCTTTTCTATGCTAAGCTTTTACTTCCAGTACCCTTTATTTTACACTACTTCTACTACCTAACGATAATTAAGTGCCGAGGTTGATCTGAAATTCAGTGTTTTTGTAATTATAGTCACAATAGAGAAGGTAATTTGCATTAATTGGTGTACCATGTGCTCAAAGTCAAAAACAGTTGCAATTTGTGTCCATGACGTTACATGTCTAACTCACTCTATTAAATAGAGATGGCTTGAAATATGTATATCATCTAGCCATGTGATAAACTTTTGACCTAGTCAGAGTAAATGTTGTTTTGCCTTTAGCTCCGAAATTGAGACTTCGATTCTGCCAGTACAACTTTTATTTTGAAATCGGAAATACCGGGAAGTGTTAGGTTTCTGCTGCAAAACTGACTGACTCTGTCTGTCTCATCGATGCAGTCATAGTGGTGGTCTAATTGTACTAGCACTGTGGTGTTTCGATTGGTTTTAGACATTTGCACACATTCCCTTACCAACGTTGAAATCTGCTTAACTACAATGCAAAATACCTATGAGCGGCTTAAGTTGCAGACTGAGTGCAGTGTCTTGCACAGTTTCCGCCACGAGAGGGAGACAGAGTTTAATTTATCGTTGTAAACGCCTTAACTTTGAAAGGTAAACTAGATCATTTGGTTATCGATCCAGTCATTGGAATTAGTTATATTAAATCTAAATCATAAAGTTTTACTGAACAATTATACAATCCCGCGTCCATCAAATGTAAAAAATAGGATTTTAGTGCCTTCCCTTTTAGAGGCGTCTAATTGGGCAGTTGTGCATCACGTGATCACACAGCATTTACTTTCACATTCACGATAAAAGCTGTAGTGTGCAATCTTCACTGTTTTGGTGCCGACAAGTCATGAAGCATTAAAACGCGGATCTCTAGTTCAATGTTTTATATTTGTTTTAATGAATGAAATTATGGTCAACCGTGAGTGAGAGCGACTGTGCAGCGAATCACTCCGTTACCGCGAAACCATTGTCGGTATCGCTTCTCGGCCTTTTGGCTAAGATCAAGTGTAGTATCTGTTCTTATCAGTTTAATATCTGATACGTCCCCTACCCGGGGACCATATATTAAATTGATTTTTGGAATAGGGAGATGGAATAGGGGCTTGCTCCGTCCACTCCACGCATCGACCTGGTATTGCAGTACCTCCAGGAACGGTGCACCCCCCTCTCATTGTTGAATAAAAGTTTTGAATGTCTGTTATTGTTGAGCGCTGAAAGCGGCATAGATAATCGGCGACATGTGTGCATGAGTGTTACGTATTGACAATCATACAGCGAGCAGGATATAGCCCATGATAACAATAAGTGTATGATGATATCAGGCGTAACGTTATATATAGCTTTACGATTGACCGGGAAAAAGTCATTCAGATGTAGTGGCAGGAAAAATATAATATAAAACATAATTCTTCACGTCGAAATGTAAATACTTGGACCTTAACGCACAGGTTAGCGAGCGCTGAAAGCCGCAGACTGGGCTGTCACGTCAATCACCGCGAGGGGCGGGAGATGGAGGGAACTGTAGACTCTCGACCAATCAGACGTAGTTAACCGCGAAAACTGTAGACTCTCGGCCAATGGCCGGCGAGTAACTGTAGACATTGTAGACTTTAGGCCAATGAGAGCCCGTAATTGTCTACAGTCTACAGTGGCATTGCACTGTGGCATGATTGTTTACACTCCAGACCAATAGGTGGCAGTAGCAGGAATTCAGTAATGAACCAGGAAGTGGTTGTAGTGTGAGAAAGAAACGTGTTTTTCTTTTTTCTTTCTTAATTTCAACTTCAGATCGAACTATTTCTGGTTGTAATATGATTTATCTTTGTTTCACTTGACGTTTATGCTGGGCTGTGCCGT
>CAFUXE010000749.1:358115-402721 GCA_903364295.1 Serranus cabrilla
CTGTTACTCTACTGTAATCTGGTTAACACTATGAAAATGTAGCAAAAAAATTTCCATGCTGCATCTTTAAATTTGATCCTAGTTTTACTTTTTTTTTTTTTTGATTGATTTGATTGATTCAGTATTGGCCACAAAAATCAGTTGTGCCATAATGTTTTTTTGTTTCATGAGTTTATCCGGTGCAAGTTCCTTTAAAGCCTTATGTAATAACATAATGTCTTGTTGATATTATGTGATCATTATGCTGTTTGGTGTGGTTAAATTTTTCTACGATGTCTATTTCTTGTTGTAAGAACAGGAAACTGCTAGGTGTCACATGTACGTTACTGCAAAATGAGTCAACCAGAAACTGTTGAACAAGACAAGGGACTTGTTAAAGGACGTGAGCTGTGTTCATTTCCCTTTATACATGTGGGAAAAAATGAAATATAATTTTTCTGAAAAGGTCCTCTTAAAACGGTTGTTAAAATGAATTACAGGGTGCATCCCATGTTCCTTATTTTATCGCTCCTCGATCCTCGCTTGAACTGGAAGTTCTTCTTTTGTTTCAGAACCTGAGAGTGAGCTACAGTCAAGCAACCTGGTTCTCATAAAAGTGTTCCAAAGAAAGAGGTGGTCTGATCCAAGGTGGGAAGGGCCGTTCATGGTGTGGCTGACAACCCCCACGGCTGTGAGAGTGGAAGGTCTCATCACTTGGATCCATAAGACTCATCGCAAGAGAGTGCCGCTGGTTGGTGAGTGGTGTTACTTGAAGCCTTCTGAACCAAATCTCAGTGGGGAACAGGCTACAAAGGGGGGCTGATGCTCTAGGCACGCTCGTCTCAAACCTGGTGAAGAAATCAACGATCCCTGAGATATTAGTGGTGAAAGAGGGCAACAGGGCACACTACTGCTTCCCATGCAGACTCTGAAAAGAAAGATGTTTCCTGACCAAAGGTGACGATCCCCAGAGACAGCTTTTTGGTCAAGATTCTGGTATCATGCACGACACAACACACAACCCACACCATGGAAGTTAGTTTGTGCTTCTTTTTGTTTGACCATGTTACTGGCCCCAATCATTTGGTGGCTCTTCCCTGCTATGTAACCACAACTAAACTCACGACATAACACTGACAACACTGATGATGCCTGGCTACATGCAATTTATGTTTCTGTCTCGCATCCAAATATACGGTACTTAACTTCTTGTATTTGTATGCAAAGTATGTTGACTGCTCCCATATGACAAAGTAAAATACACAGAGGGCCAAAAAAAACAAATTTGCTACAAGCCGAGGGCCAAACTGGTTCAATGTTTATTAAAACATATTGAAATGATTGCACATAGCCTATTGAACCAAGACCTAACACAGTGTACCGTATATAATTTAATGATTAAATGAATAATCCAATATTTTTTTATGGCTGTCAGTAATTTCAAGTGAAAACATTTTTCAACAGGCAACCAGCAAAAAAGTAAATGTCCTTCAAAAACAAAACATGTTTCTTAATATCAAGACAAATGTATAAATGAAATTGCATGCATTATAAATTGAAAATGCAATATTGTGCTGCTCTATGATCCTGCCAATTACTGCTTTCAAATGGTAAAATGAGAAAATTTAAAAATCAAATCAGTTTTATTCTTTCTCATGGCTCTTATCTGCAATTTTCCCTGAGTCCATTAACTGAAAAATAAATATAAATAAATAAAAGACAATTAGATACAATACAAAAATCTATGGCACACAGACAAAACAATACTTCCTTCAAAGAAAAAATCACATGTCTTGTAGAAACAAATGTAAAAATTTAACTGAATCAAACAAGTTAAACAGTTGTTCACACAGGTATGTGCTGCCAAACATAGAGAGCGTCTGAGCAGCTTGGATGTGCAGCTCAGGCATTGTGTCGGGGATGAAACGTGCAAACTCAGCAGCAACCACTCTCATATTTTTCCCTCAGTGTGTCATTGCACTGGAGCTTTCAGAGTTGTAGCCCACTTCCAATTCCAGGGAGTCCTCTATCAGCAACCACCTTATCGTCTTCATCCTCGTCTGCTTGGAGTGTCTCTCTGGTCTGACTGTAATGGTTGAAAGCACCGAAAGGCTGTGATGACTGGGAGAACAGATACTCCAAACCAATCCGTTCGTCCCCAGCAGGACAGGAGGTCGATAATTCACCTCGTCTACCTCACCGACCAACTCCTGGCACCTGATGTACAGAGGTGACACATACACCATGTGCTTCCTCCCCATGTGGCCTTTAATGCTGGCTGACTCCCTGCCGGAGTTCCAGCGTGCGATGCAGGTACTCCTCACAGTGGCTCTCCCGGACCTGCCTCCAGACCATGGCCATGGTGTTACCCTCAGTGCGATCCCTCAACAGGCAGATAACCTGCTTATCCACACCACGCCTGAAAATACAACACAGTTATGTGATGCTGGTGAAACTTTGAATTGGAAAGGACAGTGCAGCAGTACATATTCTCAAAGTATTGAGAAATGATGCAGGCACTCACTTTAGCGTTACAATAGCAGGGAACAGAGCTCGACGAGCTGGACTGAGCTGGTTCATAATGGCTGCCTCCCATGCCACAAAACGGCCAATGGCATGTTCCTCAGACTCCTGGGCCGCTTTCCTGCATGCGTTACAGGCCAGGACCTCCATCATCATAGAGTACCATCCAGACATGTGGCAGATCTGTCGGACCGTTTTGGAGTAGCCACAGCGGTACAGAAAAGCGTCCTCCTTGGCACGTGCTGGGCACTCAGTTCTGGGAAAGCGAAGGCTGTAACCCCAAAGGCCTACTGGCCTCCAAAAAAACACAGGGCTGCAGAAGAAAGAGTCTGCTGAGGGCAGTCCACCTCCCACCACTCCAGGACACTCAGGGGGATGGAACCACATCCTGTCATCCTTGAGGACCTTCCTTTTCTTAATGTTCCTCCGCTTGTCCACATACGACATTTCCCTCTGGAAGAGACCTCTTTCAGCATCCTCTTTCAGCCACCTGACATCGGCCGTGGGGAGCCCATTGGGATCACACTCCCACATTTTGTGCCAGCCCTCAAACGTCACCTGGGAGTAAAACAAAGGCAAAATCTTCATGTACCAGCTGCTGATTGCTCTGTCTGTCAGGCTGTTCCTGCATTCAGCTGCATGTGTTACCTCAGACTGAGCAGCTACTGCTGCCAGGGTCACAGCACCAGTGCTTGGCTGCAGTGGTGCGCCGGTCACATCAGATGCCCCATGTTGACCCCCAGGAGCCGATGGAGGAGCCTTAAACAGATTAAAAAGTGTATCAGTATAAACCTCTATAATGATGGGTCTGTGTGACCTATCAACTATGGCCTTACAGGTGATTGTTGAATAGATGCTGCCTGTGGCTGCTGTGGAGAGTCTGGCTGAGCCCCCTGTACCTCTCCATGAGGCCATCCGCCATTTGCCTGCAATTTTTCTAGAGATTCTTCACAAGTGAGGACTGACATGAAGATCTGACTGCGCTCATTGCTCACCCATTCTGCAGTGCCTTTTCCATCTCCAGAGAGCTACTTGCAGATCTGATGATAAAAACAAAACAAAGGGACTTTGTTCAGCATAGAAAATCATCAGATGAGTGTGCTAAAGCTGCATTTTCCCTGACATTTTGCAAAAGTGCATAAGCATCACTTTTCATATTTTTTTAGTGTTTATTGAATCATTCCTATTTTTATTATTATGGCTATTAAATTCAATATTCTCTTTTATTATTATGCACATTGAGACTACAGACACAAAATATTGCTTTCCATTCATAGAACTGGACTCAAGCTACCTTTGTGGCAGGAAAAATTTAATTCAAAACACAATTCTTCACGTTGAAATGTAAATACGTGGACCATACAGCACAGGTTGTCGAGCTCTGAAAGACGCAGACTGGGCTGTCACGGCAATCACCGTGAGGGAAGGGGTGTTTTTCTTAAAACATCAATATATATATATATATAGTCAAACACTTCTCATTTGCATTGTTTGCTTGAGAATATCACTTACATGAGTCAGTCAGTTGTTCTGTGGGCTGGACAGTGACCTCAGCTGCTTGTAATTTACTATGCCTTTCTGTTCTCCCTGTTTCATAATAAATAATCAAATCAACACTTACTTGCTTCTTGTCTTTTATACATTTCCAGAACCGCCACGCCTGTTGAAGGGTCCATGTTCATACTGGCCAAATGGCACAACCAGTTTCCCCAGGCACAGCTGACGTGATGGTACGGGATGCCCTCTGCTCTCAGAAGTTTGTCTGAACTGGATGGCTTTCTATACTGGAACTCACACTTCATTTTTTGCTTGTTAAACATTTGCAGCATGTTGCAACATATTCCTACATCTGTGTTTGTAATGTGCAAATTAGATTTAAATTTCTGATTTATTTGGTCACTGTATAGGAACTGGTCACATGACAAAAACAATTATGAATCCCTCGTTTAAAATTATGCTTGAATTTGAATATATACACATCCTTAAAAAAATGCTTGATTTTGACCATAATCCTGTGTTTCATCCACTCACTCACATAAATTAGGGATGCACGGTATTGGATTTTTGTTGTTGTTGTGGATATCCGTTATGCCAATATTTAGGGGACCAACATGTTTACGGCATATTATAAAAATATATATATATTCAAGCAGCGACAATGTTTGTAAAGTTCTGGCTACAGCCCTGAACACAAGGTTAGTAAATTTCTTTGTCCAATCTTTTACTCAAACGTTAAAATTCTAGTTATCATGGCCAAACAATAAGCATAAGCATTAAGTGATTGTTTAGGATTATATACTAAAAATTAATGCTAAATGCAAAAGGTCACTAATAGTGCCTAGGAGCTAATCGCAGCCACATGCATGTTTGTGTCATTATAGCTTCATGTTGTTCTGCTTCACTGATTGCATCAACCTCTTATTTTTAAAACTTAGGGAGATTTAAAAAAATAAATAAAATAAATAAATAAAATATTCGCTGCAAACGTATGCACCCATTTCATAGTGGACATGATAAAAGATGGCACAACTACAGCCAACAAAGTAAAAACACTTTTTACTTACATCTTTTCACATTGTAACAAAAAATAAGCAGTTGCTCCGTTTTAGTCTGAATCTAAAACATTGCACACCATGGTCATTTAAAGACAAACTTTCAAAGTCCAAGAAGCAACACTTGTTGGGTGTTATTTCTGCGTGACGGGGAATGAATTCTGGTCCATTAACTCGCCAACCCTCTCTTGGAGGGTCTGGACCACCTCTGCCAGGATGAACAGGTGTGTGTCGTCAAGATCCTTGAGGATGAACTTCTTTCCCAGGGCCATTTTTTCATCCAGGTAGAGGAGGAACTGCTTCATGGCAGGGTCACTGGACCAGTGGGCAGAGATTAACATGGTGAAAACGTGTGACTCTTAAAATTATGCACAGATGTGAGGAAAAACGTAGATTTAATGTTTGTGGAAAAGCAGGAGAAAAGGCTTTTATCATTATCAGAATTACTTGATCTAGATACACGTGCGTCTAGGGAGATTAGCAGCTTGCTTACCATTCGACGAGGACACCTTTGTGAACGTTAACCATGTTGAAGGTGCAGAGATGAGTAGTCCATACAAATAAATATTTAAACCTGCAGAAAATAAACAGATGTTACTTTACTGATAGTGAGAAGCTAAAGGGGCAAAATGTAAACTTAGAGCAGTAAATTACAGAAACAAAGTTGGCATGTTTGAGTCTAAGTTACACAGCTGCTAGCAATAGCTTTTGATTTGAGCTGTTAGCTTGTTAGCTCTAACGTTAGTTTAAAAGTCCGTAACCCCGAGTGTTCTTCTAAACACACCGACTTTTAGATGTTGAAAAGAAAACACTACAAGTGAAGATTAAGATACCTAACTATATTCAAGCGAATGAGCTGATAAAGACGAGAGAAGGACGAACCTGATTGCTAATATTTCCTGTTGTTTCACAGCATTGTGGAGTTGACGTGACGTACGGTCTGTGCCGAGGGACAATTTTTGGCGATCTAAAAAAATTGCGCTTGTGGCTTAAATACAATAAAATAATTATTTCCTGTGTGTCCCGTTGCTTGGAAGTCGCTGCATACTTGTTTTTGAGTACATATTAGTAGCATTCATAAAAAAAGTTACATTGTATTTATCAATGATATATGTGTATATACTGTGGGTATAATGGATCCAATCAATTACAATTACGTGATTTATATCGCTATATTGCCATATGACATGATAGCGGGAAGTTTCTTTAACATATATTGTGAGGCTGTTACATATAAAAAATCAAATCACGAATAAGGCACGTCAACATATTGATGCAAAAATTATATAAAACATAGAATATGATTATAGAGAAGTTAGGCACAATAGTTAATAGGTCCAGAGAAAAATGTACATTTGAAAAGTGTATTACTTTGTCAAAAAAAAAGTGGCTTTGAGATGAAAATGAAAGAAAGCAGACAAGTACAGCTACAACTTCTCACATTTATTCACTATCAGCATTGTTTGTGGCAGTTTGGACTACAAAGACATCGAGATTTAAAACCAAATGTTTGATTAGTCCCATGCAAACAAAGCAACCTGAACTAATGTTAATAGATGACCATTTGAGGTTTAGTTCAGGAAGGAATATGTTTGGTAAACAAGACTGTCATACTGTAGTTAGAATAAAAATAAATTAAAAAAGTAAAATCTTAACCGACTCTGGTCAAAAATACTGAGGAGCATGAGTGGCAAAGACATCAGTGCATATTTAAGTAAATATGAATTATGGTATATAATTATATACTGTATGTTAAATCTACCATGTTTGTCAGAAAAATAAAATCTACAAGTCCATGTTCTGAACGTCATTATTTTGCTTTAAAAAAATCTTTTATAGTCTTTAAAAGTCTGACTCACCAGTGAAAGAGAGAGACCGATCTAGGATGATATCTTTTCCATCACAACAGAAAACTCTAAAGAAATCAATGTGTAAAATATATTTAATTTCCTGATTATACTACGATCACATTAGTGGTTGTTTGTGTAAATGTGCAACAAAGAGAGGCAGTTAGGTTTACATTTGGTTTGGGGGGGGAATGGGTTTTCGATGCTCTCCCCCATTTCAAGTAAAAAGGAGGTTTTTAATCAGTGTATTTGTGTTCTTATATTTCAGTCATTGGCTTATGTAGCTCTGCAGTGCTTCAACGATGAACTGGAGGCTGCGCTTGTACAGAAATGAGTCCTTCTTTTCCGGCTTGCAGATGTTCAGATGATCGACGTCCACCTCAATGAGATCCCCAATGCCGAGATCTGAAACCAGACCGGAGCAGGCTCAAGGTAAGAGATGAAAAATGTTATGAATTTATGACAAACACACATCTCATTTCCCATTCACGTTACATACTTGCTGACTGTGTTGGCACCACCAGTATCTTGATCATAGGGCCAATGTTTGTGGGCAGCGTCTCTGCGAAGCTCAGCACCTTGAATTCTTTTTCTTTGGCCATGTTCAGGAAGTTCTCATTCAGGCTACGAAGTGCTGGTGAATCTTAAAAACACACGAAAAATTACTCACAATACATATTTAATTATCTTTATGAAACACAAACAGTCTTGGACCTCATTCACTTACCTTTACAAAGTTCTCTGACTTCAATAGAGGGGAAGAGGAGATATCTGACATTAACAGAGTACTCTGCCATAAAGGTGCCATGGTGAGGAACACTGTAGAACATGATGCCCTTGGTGTTCTTTAGCAGTTCCTGCATATCTGGGTCCTCTGAGGCATCCAGCAGCATCTTCTTTACAAGCAATCCTGATGGACAAATCAGACACAAAAGGATACAATCAGAGAGCAACGTTAAATCAGACAAAAACAATCCCATGTACAGGTGTGAAAGTCATTCATGTTTAATGCTGAACTCAAGGGATTAGAGTAAAAATGTGACATGCTTGTGGTCGGAAAAGTTTGACAGAATACCTCCCATACTGTGGGCTACCCAGACCACAGGCCTCTCTCCAACTCCAGCCAGCTTTAACTTGTTTAGCAGCTCTCGACTTCTGTAAGCCAAGGACTTCCTGAAGTGACCAAAGCAAAGAATTAATCGCCAGTTCACTTATTGAGATTCTTTTGGAATAGTGCATAGTTAACACTGCAACATTTACAAGTTAATTTAATGAAGAATTGTTTATTGTTTATTTAGCTTTAATTATTAAAGATGTTGTGCAAAATTATCAGGGTTATTTCTATTGTTAAGTAACCAAAGTCACTTGCACAACCCTGCAATATTTATATCAGAAGACAAATGAAAACCATTGATTCCTCACCTCTGGTTCTCAACAGGACACTTTGCCATCCAGTCACTGAGGTGACTGTCATACTCCACTGATAGTACCCTCAGATTTGGACAGTCAGCAGCTAACCATGTCTGTCAATAAAACAGGACAGAATAACATAGAAGAAGAGCAATAAGAGATTATTATTAATAAGATTAATCAAGATTAATCAAAATCTGAGCCTCTCCTACAGCCAGAATGACTTCCATAGTTGCTACACATATTTAATTTACTTGTAGGAGGTCAAACCTGGAAAGACACTTAAACGAGATCCATAATACTCCTTGTTAATTGGAGCAATTGTGTTGATTTTTCACCTTTGGCCAGCACTCTGTGTAGTCATCCTTGCTCTCTGCCTCCTTCTCTTCCTCTGACATGGCGCGATCCTTCTGCCTCCATGTCTTAAAAGCTGCCCCGAGGATCCCGTGAATAAAAAGCACGTCTGCTTTGATTGGCTGGCTGGAAATAAGCACATTATCAAAAATAAGTGTTATGTTGCTAAAAAAAATTAAATGAAACTAATACTTGCTAAAATAATGATGTAACAATAGAGTTAATAGTTTTCCTACTTGCCACGTGTTTGTGGGTGGAGGATGTAGACACCATCTTGGTATTTCTCTTTCACTGCCTCCCTGTCCAGGTTGGCCAGAGCGCGGGCTGCATGAGACGCCTGCATGACGTGAGGAGACTGCATCATCTCAGCCAGGACAGATACCCAGCCTGAATATGGTAAGAAAAAGAGGAAAATGATTGAAGCGATTATAATATGTTGTTCAGTCTCAGTTGATGCAATTCAAAACGAACCCAAATCATTGTGAACAAGTATGAATACTGTTAAGCATGACTGAGATGACCAGAAATCTGTAGATGAAATAGGCACATCTCATGCTCACTTTGCCCAGTCAAGATTACACATGATCTAAACCCTCTGTGGAATAATCAGATGAGTTACAGACTTACCAGACTGGGAGATGGCCTGATGAACACTCTCATTGAGTGCCAAGTTTCCTATGATGCGAACAATGTTCCTCTGTATTTTCAGGGAGTCTCTGCGAAGCTGATAAACCCTCTGGAGGAGATGCAGGCCCCCGTTGGCAACTATATGGTCACAGTGGCTCTGGACCTGCAGGCAGGATGTGTTTCAGTAAGTTTTGAACATTTATTCACCTCATCTAACAATCGAAATGAATTTCACTGAAATTTCTGTTATTGACCAAATTAACTCATGGGTTTACTGAAGAGTTTCTTCTGTTCAGAGAACTATAAAAAAGTCAAGTGTGCAGTGTGCACAAGTAAAGCTCTGTCCTATAAATACTTGCATGCTGAAAAGAGCACCCCCACCTCCAACTAAAACAAACAACGCTTTGTGTTTTGAATGAGCTTTTTACTTTTAAATGTTAGGGGGAAATTAACGAGATGTGCTGTTGCTAATGCACTTCTGTGTTGTGTTCAAAGGGACATATCATTTCAGGTTCATACTTGTATTTTGGGTTTCTATTTCTAGTTTTTTCCTCTTACTGTCTGTCTGAACTTAACGTTGGAAATGCTCCAGTTTAGCATCAGTTTGGATACTTTCACAGTATTCATGAAGCCCCTAGACCTGCTTTAGAATCAAAAATACAATATGCGACCTTTAACTGACAATTAGGATCAGTTATATAGAGGGAATCAGACATCTTTCTCCAAGACTAGATCATTTTCAGATGCATAATGGCCATCGTTACCTTTGAGTGTTGTACCAGTGCCTGTAGGCAGAAGGATTCCACCTTCTCAGAGGGAACAGAGGTGAGGCTCTGTGCGTAAGGCAGCCCATTACCCCCAAAACACCACAGTCCACCCTGTAACATAAAAGAGTGTATGTGTAAGTAAGAGGATTTAAAGATTTAAATGTTAACATTTCTGCAGTAGTACATGTGAGTCCATTACCCGTTGTGCTGCCAACGACTGGGTGCTCTCTCTGAGGGCCAGTGAGGTGAAGTACTGAACGCATTTGTCCACCTCAGACTGAGGCAGAGACGCCAGCAGCTGCCTCAGTCCATCCTCTGCTGACAAACCCTGTGAAGAGGTCAACACATGTCAGTTAACATCCTATATACCTGTGTGATGTAAATCTAAGGCCAATTATTCATTGTGGTGAAAAGCTGGTGTTGCCTGCAGGTGGACAGCTACATGCAGTCAAGTCCAAGTAGTATAATATCACAAATCTAAAGAAAAAAAAACTACAAAAAGGAAATGCTGAATCCAATTTGTATTGAAAGGATGCCTTGTATAAGTGTGGTTTATAAGTAATTGCTATTTAGATATTCTACACAATAGACAGATATATGGAGATACTTACCTCCTCCAGGTCAGGCAGTGCAGGTGAACGCAGGAAGAACCGAAGGTCTACCTGAGGAGTCCGGGCCAGGCCCACTGCTGTTCTCTGGTCTATAACCTGGGCCGCTGTCTGGTACTGGTAGTCTGTGTTATTGACAACAGGTGTGAACTAATACTACGGCAGTTGATGTATAAACTGTAAACAATTTATTTTACCGTGCCAGTGGTGATTTTCTGCAAGCTCCTGAACAGCTTGTAGTCTGATGGCTTTATTGGGTGACAGTGTCCTCTTCAGTAGGACCCATAATGCCACCTCATGCGGGTCTGCATCTACATGGCTGAAGTGCTCTGAGACACAGAAATAGAGAGCACACTCACTGGCTGATCATTTACAGAACAAAATAGAAAACAAAGAGCACTACAATTCTTCCCAATACACTTAATTGTGTTCCAACTGTATCTACTGTGACTAACTACCAGCATCTACAGCACCACTTTCAGATTTCTACAGCAAGGAAGTTACAAACCTTGTGGTTTCAAACCTTTTGTCATCAACTTGGCAGCTATTCATTTTTAAAAAGTCAAAAGTTAATAACTTGGAATATAATGTCATAAAAGCATGTCATATTTTTATAACTAAAAAAGTGAGTTTCATATAAAAATTATATCCTGTTAAAACAGAGCTAATGAGGTGAGCAAAGCATCATTTATATACAGTTTATTACAGCGATTGCCACAATATGCACATTAATGCACCAACGAGAAGACATTGAAAACAGGATGTGGATTCACAAGGCAGGTGTTTCCTTTAGTCTTGATGTGCACACCCCACATAAAAATGTGTGGTCAACTCTAGTTTTCTGATTTGTGCTTCCTGCAGCAGCAATTTCTGCCTTCCAATCTTAGAAACATGCAGCAGTACTACACTGTGCACTTAAGTGATTTTAGTTGAACTGGTACAGTCAAATGATAGCTTTTGTTTTCTTACCGTCTAGTGATTGCAGCAAAACCCTGGATGACATTTCCAGAAACCGCCTTGCTGCTTTATGAAGTTCCCTCCTTGCTTTGTGTGTGAGCCCTAGGCACACAGTGTAAAGAATTACTACAATGACCTAAAAAACTTTTCAGAATTCAGTTTCCATAAAAACACTATGAAGTAAAGTTTTCTAGTTGGTATCCCAGCATAGGTTAAGTGATCGTTTCCATTAAAAAAGAGAGCCTTGACCAGTGGAAGTGAGATCAGTCAACAGATTGACCCAAATATTCAGGCAGGAAATATAGTAGAGAGGGGAAGGAAAGAAAGACAGGAAGTAATGATAACAGACATCACTGGGCACCTGGAAAACCTGGCAAACTCAGTATGACTTTGTGCTCATACAAGGGAGAAATAAAGCAACTCATCATATTCCAGATGTCATCCAGCTGGTCTGGGAAGTCTAAAAACAAAATGTCTAAACTAGAATGAAATCTCAAACTGCTCTTAGTCTTTTTAATTTTGGAAAATATTTCAAAAAGAACACACGGTTATTTCCCTGTTTACACATTAAGACTTGGTGGATGTCATTCAGTACCTGCAGTGAGATTTTCCTTTTCATCTGAAGGAGTGGCTCTCAGATAGATGTAAGACTTGTACTTCTCCTGAAGAATTGCACTTGTGTCAATGGTCACAGCCTTGTCCAAGGCCACCACTTCATAAGTGATAAAAAGACACCCCCTGTAGAAAGGTAATGGATTGGCTTTGGCACAGTGACAGATCTTTTCACACAAGTGTTCAAAGTATGAATGTAAATACTGTCACTTACCCTGAGACAATTGCACCAGTTACTTTAGCGACCTTCTCTATAAGTAAGCAGAGAAATAATCTATATTAGATAAGGGTTTGAAGCTGAATTCTCACAGAAGCAAAAAGGTTGAATCAATGAATTTATAGAGTATTTGGATCAGTGTGATTGCTGGCAGCAAGCAGTGTACACGTAGGCCAATTATGTCTTATAACTTACTTATATTTTTCCACTGAAGCACTTTCCTCACTCCAGGCGGCCCAGCTGTGCTCAGTCTCCGACAGCGGATCAAACGTAGAGCTGCACCAGACATCTTGCGCCTGCATGTTATCCAGTATATTGATGGTATGTTAATCAGTCGGAAGTAAGGGCAATGGCACTTATGCTAAAGCTAATTTAATGAAAGCACACATATAATAATTAGCAGTTCTAGAATGTAGCTAAATACATTTATTCAAGTACTATTGTTGGTTAGGCAAAACAGGTATTAGGAATGTGTCACTTCTGGGCTTTGGGTAACTGTGTAACAAGGCAATCAGAGATGGCCGACTTCACCCCACGGCGCCCGCTGTTGGCCAGAGGATATATATGCAGCGGGTAGACAGACAGACAGACACACACACACACACACAGACCACGTCGCCCAAAACAATACTTCACTTCCACTCCGTGAGGTGAAGTAATAATGCACGAGTAATATTAACCTAATATTATAATGGATAATGGAGTAAGGGGATGATTTTCCCCCTTTAAATACACTTTCCTTATTATACGTACATATACATACGTTTACTTACAAACTATCTGCTTGTATCTGTCAATCTGTGTGGTACTTCCTCCACCTCCGACAATGGACGGTCCAAATTACATGAAGCAAAATAACCCTGGTAAGTTAGCGATCCAGCTACAAGGCTTTAATGACCAACCAAGCGACAATATTATTTATTTGACGTTAACCGATGTGTCACAATGATAAATGCCAACTGTCATTGAATGATTCACAAGCTAACGTTAGCTAATTTAGCTGCACTTAACTCGGAGTATCTAGCATTAAGCCAGTAGCTAATGCCACCTCATGTATCAGTCGGTCAGCGTTATGTTACACTAAAACAAGCTGTGTGACATTTATAATGACACAAACGTTAAAATAATCCCTCAACTGTGGCAACGGCTCAAGCTAAATTAACCGTCAGCTAACACAAACTTACTCGAGATTTAGCTTTTCGCTAACGTTTCACTTTCATAGCTTTCCGCTAGCTTACAAACGGCTAGCTGCACAGCTCTCTGATTAAGTTGACTCCTTTGTAAGAGTTTATTTTCATTGTTGAATAGTGACATTACCTTGTTTTATCGACTGACAACCTTTAAAAAGGACTGCCGTGATGTTCTCCACTACTGCAGCGCCCGGTGTTCATAAACTACAACTTGTCTCACAAATAATACGTCATAAATCCAACTAAAACGTGTCTCACAAATAAAACGCCATCTACCGCGACCAAAGCGACCATACCAAATATTTGTTTAAAATATCTGTAATGTATGTATTTGTGTTGTCCTGTAATCTATCTACTCCAAAGGGGTGGACAAAATAATACATTTAAAAACAGGTTTGGTCAAATACAACAATCAAACAACAACTACAAACTATTGTAAAGGCTATAATATTTTAGAAATATCACGTTTACATAAAAATCCACATGACCTGAAAGTTGATATTGAAGCTCACACAAATCCTCCTATATACGTAACATATCCCACTCCTTTCTGTTACATTTGTGCAATAATGTTGGACAAACCTCATTCTTCTATGCCTATAGTGCTATATTTCATTCATGCCCTCCCATAATTTCTTATGTTGTATTTTATTACTTCATCTTATTGTTGTGATATTATCTTATTACATGACTTTATCTTTTGTGTGACTGGTGCTCGTATTGTGACAAGTGCTTTTACTGCTGAGCTGGCTTGTCTCTCTCCTGAAATAGATTTCATTGTATTATTGACTCGGTGTTAAACTACTTTTTACAAAGAAACTTGAAGTTACTTGAGTAATGTTCAGAGAAACAGATATTTGGCTGGTGGTACAGTACTGTACAGTAGTGATTGACACAAGGCTGTAATTTGTAGTGTTGTTGTATTAAACTGCATTATATTCTTTTTTAATATAGCGGTTCCCCTATTGTCCATATCTGTTGGCTTATGCAAGATACAGGTATTGCCTTGTTTGCGCTAGAAAAATCCCTACAGACCATAGGTTTTGTATCGAAAACTACTGGAAGTTTAGTAAATAACATTCACATATAAAATACAAAAACATCTGGCAGCAATTGCCTAACTTTCTGTGAATCTCCCTCCCAAGCTCACTCTTACTGTACTTGTAAACAGACAAAATTTCTTTGAATGCCACAGACCCCCACATACCACAGCTCTGTAAAAAAACACAAAAAACATGTGTTAGACAGCAATTTAAACATCAAATGAGTTTAAAGTGGTCTCCTCCAGTCTTTGCATTGATACATGGATGACACAATTTATTAAATACAACTTAAAACATCAACATTCTCCTTTCTTTGGGGTACACAGTCATTCTCTCTTTTTGCATAGTTATTAGATGATCAGCAGGGACAGAGGAGACTTGAATGCCCAGTCATGAGTGTGATTTGTAGCCTTGTCTAAAGTAAACAAAGATTCTGTGCAAACATACAGTGTCAATCATCACTAAATACAGACTGCTAATTATTAAGAGGAATCATTTCTGTTCTTAAGCAGCCACATTTCTGAGGGTGTAAACTGGCTTTTTGGAAATATTTTACATCAGTATTGAATGATGAAGGCAAGTATGCTCATGTCAACTTCAGATATATATTAACAAACCAAGTGTAGAGCAGTACACACAATTGACTTTGGCATCCTTGTTGGCTCCACGCTGCTCCACCTGCTCTTGTAAATCAATACAGATTTAGTCCAATATCATTTGTAAATCCATTTACAACACTGGGCTCATTTAGTTACAGTCAGCCTGGTGCTCTGACTCAGGTGCATGTTTCCTGATAGGCTCTAATAATGCTCTCATAGGCCGGAGGCGGGGTCTGTGTGGCTTGGAAACCCCTCAGGCCATTGTTCCCCCAAAATGACGCAGGTCTGGGTGGGGTGGCGGCTGGCTGAGCTACTGTTTGAGCTGATCCAGTTGATGTGGTCAGGGTTGGTGTACGAGGCAGCGTGGTCTGGCTCCCCTCCTCGGCCTCCCTCGCGATCTGGCTGCACTGGAGGAGAGGGTGGAAGGTCGAGGCCCTGAAGCTGGATTTGTGCCCCAGCGGGTCGAGCTGATCCGGGGAGGAAGTCTGGCGGTGGAAGCTGAAAGCTGCGCTGACCAAACTGTTGTTGCTGCGCCGGTCGTAGCTGCTGTTGCGGTTGAAGCCTGGGCGGTTGCGGGCAGATGCACGTGATTGGCGAGGAGGGCGGCGGGTGATCCTGGCAGAGCCTGCTCTGCGACGGGACATCCAGGTCAAGATAACGTAAACCACGGCCCCCAAAACCAGGCCCACTGCTATGGACACGCAGAAAGCTATGATCAGAGGGACTGAGAAGAGAGAAACAAAAAGGATAAGTTATCATCTGTGCTTCAATGTGGATCCTTCTCAACACCCTTCATCGGTTTCTACTCACTTAAGAGTTAAATAACAGTTATGCATACAATCTAAATGCACTTTAACCTTAATAACAGTCTTTTTTTATTATCCCCCGGGAATGGAAAGAATTTTAATTAGAATCTATGCCTTTACCAATATTGCATAAACCATCTGTTTGTCACAAATGGAGGATTGCCAGCTGTGTGTTGCAAGATGGTGCCCCTTGACAGAATAATAAAAGGCTTTCCTCTTTCATGTTTACCAGAGCAAGTTTTTTTGGAGACAACAACAAACTGATTGCATTTCATTCCCACAAAAAAAGCCACTGACTTTCTGCTTCTTTTCCTTGGAAGCAGTTGTGCCAACAGAAGCGCGCTTTAGAGAAGAGAGAGAAAGCGGTGGCTAAGACAAATCCCGTTGGACTGCTGCCAGGGAAAACAAATCAATTTCCTTTCAATACAGTAAAGCGTTAAAAGGACTAAACCCTCTTTGCTACCAGCCCATATTTCCATAGAAGTTTTTTTTTTCTCTAATTTTGGGGGAAAGGAAAGGAAAGGAAATGAGACGCTGGTCAAAAGTCATCTGGAAATGACATTTGGGAAAACTGAGAGAGAGAAAAAAACACTAAGAAAACATATCAGGACCGTATAGATTTAGAGTGAGTTGCAAAAGGTTTCTCTGAGTATTCTCATTTGTTTGATGAAGTAATCTTCAAAAGGAATCCAGCCCACATATTGTATCTATTCCAGAGGTGATTAAAGCTTGAATTCCTGGGAGAACAACGGTGCCAATCAGAGACACCACATGAAAAAGACCAGCTAAAAGAGAAGGGAAGTTAGAAAAAAACTCACCAGCATCAAAAGACTGAAGTATTTCCAGAAAGAGATTTGTGCTGTTCTCAGCCATGACTTCGAGGAGAAGAAGAGAGACTGATATCCAGTTCAGTCTCTTTTACTCCCTTCTCCTCGTCTTCTGTCAATTCCTGCCCGTTTGTCTTTTCTTCTGATGGGTTTTCCTGTCTTTCTGCCTCCCCTCTTTCCTGTTCTCTCACTTTCTCCCTCTCTCGTCCCTCGCTCACTTTCTCTGTCAGTACGTCTGTCTCCCTCAGAGGGAGACTCAACCCAGAGGACTGGCGGCTAACTCTGGCACTCGTCTTGTTTATGGAAGCGGAAAACTACACTGTCACATTTCCTGCTTTTCTGCTTGAAATTAGCAACAGGAGTGGCTTATCTATCCAGGACAGAGATCCTGGAGGTGGGGAGACGGGGTGTTGCTATAATCACTTCCTCTCCCATCATTTCCTTCAGGTTGATTAACGTGAAATGGTATCACCGCTGCGCCTTAAGACTCAGAACTTTCACCATCAGAAAGTCCAACCACACTCACCAATATTTTCATTCCTTTCACAAATTATAAATATTTTAATCTCATGCATATTTTTTCCATGCACCACAATGACCACAAGCGACAGCCGTAAGCTGCACCAGCAGTTACAGGCCTGAAATGGGTGTTGAAGGCAAAACCACAGCTGGAATTGATGGTGGCAGAACTGCGCTTTTAATATATTGTTGTGATGATGCAAAAAATGACTCTGGTGTACTTTTAGAAAAGACTGTGGATATCTGACTGTTCTGATTTTACCCTCTTTGTTCGTAAGCTCACTCTTTCCACAGTGTCTGCCAGGTCAGTGGTGCCTGCATTTGACGTCTGGTCCTCTCTCAGTGGGAGCGCTCCAGTAAAAACATTGTAGTTTGATAAGATAGAAAAGCAGCACAGCTACTCTTTCAGTAAAACCAACATTAACAAATGAGGGAATGAAAATGAAGCTTGTCATGTTACTCATTCATGATCCCGCAGTCAGCATTGTTTTAATCCCCTCCAAGTCAAATCTGCAAGGTCATCAGTACAGTCAGAGGGAAGGATGCGAGTCGTCATATTGGTATGCATCTAATGTAGACCAGCCCCCCCTTTTTGCCCCATCAGCTTTGGATTTTACTTTCCATCCTTCAACCTCAGCATGAATCACACCAACCTGTTATTTTTTCCAGTTAGACAAAAGAAAACCTTTAGACAAAATCTTTGTGAATTTATTATACTAAGTAGTAAACAATAATCAGCCTTCTCTCTGGCAAATAGAGAAAGAATGGCCCGACCAAAGCCTGAACTTCCTTTAATTGTGGGCCCTGCCATAAAACCTGTCCAAAATAACCAGCAAACACCCATAACACTGTATGAAATAGTCTGCGTGGCCATTGTGTTTTTATGGAGTATTCGGGGTGTAGAAGGCTCATAGGTGGAGGCGACATTCTTTGAGCTCTACAGTGTGAAGTTCATGTCCTTATCAAAATGTCACTGGGTAGAGTAAAGGACTAAAATTAGGTTTCTGTAAAGACTTCAAGGATCGAGGCAGCAATGAAGGATATTCTGTGTTCGTGCTGTGTTTTAAGAATCAAACCTAATGCTGACTTTCTAAATTTGGGAAAGCATTAATTTCACATTTATCATTTTACACGTTTTACTGCAAGTAGATTCACATGAAAATGTGCACATTTGGTATTCATTTTGCAGCTTGGCTCTTCCAGAGGTTTTCTTTTACAATACTAGCATTTATTACTGACAATTTGGGAGAAGCTTTTAGGGAAGAAAATAATTATTTCATAATTAACTGGAAAAAAGTAATTACTTTTGTGGCATGGGGTGAGCAGATGTTTCCCTTTTCTTCATTGATGCTGTGTTCTGATTTGTGATTTGCATTTAATTACTCTACTTCAACATGCTTGTTAACACCACTCTGGTCGATGATATTTGGATGTAGACAGGCTGAGTTTGTTAGAAAGAAACACAAACCACCAGGGAGTGACTAGCTCTACTATGTGTTCCCTATATTCCCTCTTTGACCAGTAGATGGAGTAATACTCCAGGATAACCTCACACCACATCCAGAAAAGCATCAGAAAGCAGGTCCACTCCAACCTGACCATCAAACATGCACACTGGCCTGTTGTACATAGTTCAAATGAGAGAAAAATATCCAGGTCAGCTAATCTGCCTGTACTTTCAACATAAGTACTGCAGGAGCTGAAGTAACATCTCATATTTATCATGCAGACAGTACTTCTTAACTTGTAATACAATGTGTTTGCTGGGCTACACATTCTGATTATAAGATTGCATTTATACATGACATCGTCCTCCATATACCACAGTTTTAAAATGACACACATTGGTACAGCTTAATGAGAAACGGTCACCTGACACGAGACCGTGATTTGACATCTAGTTTTTCCAAGATCTGTGAAAGCTTGTGGCTCTTTTCCCATAGAAATCAAGTTATAAGTTAAGTCCATATCTTTTTTCATTTTTTTAATGTCTTTGTACTTTGGTAAACATAGGGCTACAAACACAAGTGCAACTTATTTATCACCTCCAACTATAAAGGTTTGTTGCCTTTAAGGGAAAACCTGAGTCAATATTAGATTAAATGGCTTACTCGCAGTGCATAAAACAGAGTTACAGAACAGTATTTCTCTGCAGCATTATGATGATTTTGACATGCAGGTTGACAACAAACTTTCTAATGAGATTTTAGAAAAGTGCTGACTATGCATGAAAGAGATTACCCCACTGGCGGTCTCGGTCCCGGCTCTCTGCCTGTGCAATGATTAGATAAGAAAACGCATCTTAACAGCGAAGGGTGACCGGCGACTGCAGGCAGATTTTTCTATTGACCCCTTTGCTTTGTCTCTGCTCTCTGCTCCCCTCTGCTGCAGCAGTGTGTGCTCTCTCTTTTGCTGAATGTGTTTGGTCCTGAGGGGCTCTGGACGGTAGAGGTCACCCCCAGCCGAGCTGCGTAAAAATGAAGGAATCAGCAGTCCGTCTCTGCTGCAGAGGAGCCGGCCTATCCAACCAAATCCCACAATTTATCACACTGGCAAGTCAAACAGCTGACATTATAACTACAAAATGTTAGATCTTTATATATATTTATTAAGATGAAGTGCTGATTTAGTTGTTACTGACTGGGGTGAGCTTAAACTAACAAGGTAATTGATTTCCCCCAGGTTTTTCAATGACACTTCACCTTAGGTGGGCATGTAATTTGGATGGATTATATTTATTTTAATCCTGTAAATGCCATATTCTCGCCATAACATGTCATTTTTGTTGACAACAGAGACACTGGGTTTTATTTAGTAGTAAGTGCTGCCTATTATACCCTGTGAAAACAGCTGCCTGCTTTTGGAAATGAGAGATTTTCACTTTCAACAATTCCTAAATCTAAACAATCACCCCTCCCCCCCACATCATTTTGGCTAAGAGTATTTTTTCCCCGAGTAAACATCATGTTTATTCAGTCGCTGCAGACAAACAGTACACAGCAGAGCTTCAAAAGAGAGCCTCGACAATGAGAGAGATCAAGAAATCTGGACTCTCACATAGATTGTGGAGAGCTGTTCTGTTGTGCTCCAGATCCATAAAATCCCTCTCATTCACCTGCTCCTGATGCCACCGGCTTATTAACATAAAGCCACTCCATAAATTAATCCTGAAAGCAGATTGCACTACACTGTCATCCCAACAGATTGAATTGAACACGCACTACATCTGTGCATTTATTTAGTGTCATTCATTTACCAGAATTAAACCGAAGATCTGCAATCAATAATAATTTATCAGCTTTCGTATTTTTCATGTCCACTCCTCTATCTCTCACTTTGTTGAATGAGGCTGTGGCCGGAGCAGCGCGGCTCCCCTTTCAGCTCCTCTAAGAGCTCTCCTGAGATGATGATGAAAGGACTTGTCTAATGGGATTACACATCGCGATAAGTGCTCAGAGCCCGGTGGTTCATCACACTTCCCTCCTGCATTTCAAAGAGCGCCATTGATCTGCTGAGCAGTAGCATATATATCGGATATAGAGTTTTATTGGCAGGGGTGTGTTTTGATCAGTTGTTTGGTCCTATCACTAATTTTCTCTGCACCTGTAACGTACCCTTGTGTTTTCACATGTTATTTCAAAGGAAAAATCTACTATTTTATAACATTCCCATTAGTTTTTTTTTTTAAAGAAGTTGTGGCCCAGGTTTTGATTTGTGAAGTGGAACAAATCCCTCTTTAACCCGAGCAGCAGTCGGGCAGACTGAAATGATGATGTCATGAGATAAATCCTGGAGCCGCTCCATGAGCAGTGAACAACAGAGCAACTCATAATAAACGATAAGAGCACGCATGGTGACATCTTAGAAATACGTTTTAATTTCATAATTGGAGGTCAGCTGGAAGTTTTTTTCTTTATACTTCAATACTTCTTCTTCATCAGTTTAGTACATTATTTTGGCATGATGGGTTTCAGAACCTCAAACGCATCATAATTTTGCATGCAAAATAATAATAATACGATTTTTCTTTAAATAAAATGAAACAAAAGAAGTATGAAGTGTGTCTCAGAGAAGCCAAACAACCATTTACATGAATCCATCAAGAATAATATGTGTGTATTTCTAATCATACTGTGTATATTCATGGACACATACAGACCTAATACAGGTTGACTGTATGATGATTTTTAAAGGGCTGATATAATAATGATAGTTTGAATCAGGGAAAAGCTGAAAGCCGATTCATCTTCCCATAATGCATCAACTAGAAAGGCACTCAGAGAGCGCAGACCTCCGCCAAGACCAGTGCCCTGTCTCCCAATGTTAACGTTTCGACTTGAGGGGGCATTCATGGGATTTTTCCCAGTTGGGAATTTATTTTTCAGAGTATTCTGGGAAAGCATGAATCCAGCACAAAAGCCCTGATATGTTCCAAGATTTTCCTCATTGGCCATGAAACGCAGAACTCTTCCAACAAGTTTAATGAAAATCAGGCCAGTAGTTTTTCTTAAATTCTGCTGACAAACATGCTTTTAACCTTTCTCTCCTGGTTTGATCTCTACCTTTTCCCCATATGTCTATGCTTAGGCTAAGTGTAAATATTAAGGGCTAAGTAAATATTCATACTTTTGTAATCCATTTTTTCAGTCTTGTGCTTTTAGATCAAACTAATTCACAGTTTATGTAATATTTCTAAAAGCCCACAAAATCAGTCATAGATTAATTGCAACAACCCCTTTAAAATGTCACCTGATATCGTCTGTTAATGTCCTGATGCTCTGATTTAATGCAGGAAAATGATTGTGTCATTTCTATGTTAACATAGTTAGGATGACATTTTTTTCTAAATTCACATGAAGTTAGGAGCGTACTGTTGCCTTCAGAGGTGAGATTTGCTGCAGCAGACTCTGCCCTCTCTTCTTCCCCTGTTGTCACTCACTTGCTAACAAACACTTCCTCTCCCACACACACAAACATGACACACATGTCTTTCAGTGGCTCCAGCTGGCAGGAGAAGATACCTGGAATGCTATTGGTCCTGATGTCTCAGTGAGCAGGAAGAGCCACCTCTTCTGATTGGACAGCAGGTGGCAGTGCATGCAGACCAGGAAGCTGCCTTGTCTGCACAAGTAAAAGGCTCAGGCATACTGTATGTGACTGCTCGCATACACATAATACAGTATGCGCTTACATCATCGTCAGGGGAGGAGCTTCTCGGAGTGTGAGGATTGCAGGCTGCCACTGCAACAGGGATGACTTGGAAGGAGAAACACAGCAACATGGACACGATTCAGCCCTGATAGTCTGCAGTCAGTGTGACAGCACCAAACTACTGCAGCCCTCTGTGATCACAACATGAGAGCCTTGCCAGGGTGACGCACTGAGGAGTTGGGACGTGACTTTGGTGACCTCAGGACAGCAGCATGGCATCACCAAGGCACTACGGACACTCTGCTCGGGATATCACCAATGTGATGCAGAGGCTGCAAGGTAGGTGTAAAATGCTTACTCACTCACACTGCTCCACCTCGGTTTGCAGCGTTTTTAGAGGTGACCTAGTGCTTGGCATGACACAGCAGAACAGTATGAGCTAGAGACACTTATAGTTACTATAAAAAAAATGTCTTACATGCATGTTATCCTTTCTAACCCTGTCAGTCTGATCTGTTCAAGTTCATATGTCTTAAAAATGTCTAGTATGGGGAGGACGTCCCTGGATTTGGTCTGCAGTATCACAGCATGCAGTACTCAAGTACACTGGACATTTTTAATCAGTCATGTTTTGTCTGACATTCGGTTGCTATCAGTGCTTCAGTTTCTGTGGAGTTTATTCTTCACGATAAGAGAACAGAAGACAGAGATTCATGCAGCTGCTGTTACTCTGTGCGTAGAAACTCTGCAGCGTGGCAAAATTAATGTTTGTCTCCTGTTTTGTGGGAAAGTAATTACCAGAGCAAATGAGATTATGTGAGCCAGTGTGTGACAGATTATTGCATTGTTCTTGTATGTGTTTACTGGCCATGTGTCTGTGTGTACATGCTTGCACGTGCACACATACGGTACAATATGTGCATGTATGTGTTTCCGTATGTGGACAGACTGGGAAGCAGACAATAGGAAAACTAATCCCCAGAGAAGTTGACTGGATGAAGTCAATTCTTCATTGTGGACACTCAGCCTACTGTACATGCTTACTGTGGCAGAACTGGCATTAATTATAGCCATGTGTTTTTAACCTTTGGCACATTAAAATGAACAATTCTGGCTTTCTTATCTTATCTCACCTCTGCTCTAACTTTTCTTTCATTTGTATATTGTATTTGCATCAGATATCAATCAGTCTTTCCCCCTTCCTAGAAGTCAAATAATGTGGGTGTATCTAGTTTTATAGTGTAATTATTTCACCAGCCTTCGCTGTAAAACAGTGTCCCTCTGTGTGGCAGAGTCACACATCCCTCACTGGCGGCATCGGATTGATGACACTTGCAAAGTAGCAGGAAAGTCAGGTGACACCAGAGCTGAGATCCAATATGGCTGCTCCCTGTGTGGCTTCTGAGGTGGCAGTTTCTGTGAAAGCTGAGAGCAGCATCAGCAGCCACGTGGCTCCTCTGCATCACTGTGTGCAGGTGTGGGTGCGCTCTCTGAATCCCAATCGTACTCCAATTGATCTAATTTTAGAAGCTTCTCCTTAAGACGTCTCTCTGGTGCAAAGACATATTGACGTATTAATACATATTTGGAGAAAATCAGACAGTTTATCACATTTCAGTGGTGTAAAATTGTTCCATTATTTATGTATGAGCACATAATTCACTGCTACTGTTTGGAAATGGCAGTAAATTACGTTAGGTGTAAATAATGCGGCTTTGTCCCAAGTGTGGCTTGTTCTGAAAATACTCTTCTGCCTGAGTCTTGTGTTGGGGGGTGTGTCTACATTATCTAATTACAACAAACAGCCCATTTACCAACAGCTGCTTTACTGCAGATGTCTTGTGGCATGTAAGCATTTTAGATAAGACACGTCTTGTCGCTGTGGTTGTCCTTACAGAAGGTTAGCCTTTAGGTTTATGAGAACAATCCTGCCGTAACATTCACCCTAACCACAGAAACACAGACAATGCTAAAGGCTACTGAGTTTTATGGGGTGTCTCTTGCTAGTAGCTTTGAGTAGAGATAAACTACAAGTCTCACATGCTGCCTGTGGTCTGAATGCATGGATGGATTACAAGGCACAGGCCCAGGGGCCCAAAGTGTCACAGGCCCCCCAGGACTTCACCTATAACTCAGAGAGACACAAACCAACCAGGGAGAGACCTAAAAGGAACATAAAACAAGTCCAAATAGACAAAAAGACTACAAGGAGACCCAAAGCAACTACAAATTGATGTAAAGAGACACAATGACTATGAAAATGGGCAAAGCGACACAACCACCACAAAGACAAACACAACATGACTACAAAGAGACTGAAAATAACTATAAAGAAATTAAAATTGAATACAAATAGATGCAAAATGATCACAAAAACGCGCAAAAAAAGATTAAAACAAGACACAAAATGACCACAAAAAGACTCAAATGACTACAAAGAGACACAAAACGAGCACAAAGGAACACAAAACAACTACAAATAGACAAAAAGACTACACAGAGACCAAAACTACACAACTACAAAACAACCACACAGAGATTTTAAATGACTTCAAAGAGACAAAAAAATACAACCACAAGGAGACAAAATGACCACAATGCATCTAGAAAGAGAGATGCAAAACGACAACAAAGAATAACTGCAACAAGACCAAAGCAATTATTACAAAGCGACATAAAGCAACTAAGAAGAGACACAAAAATACTACAAAGAGGCACAAAACCCAACAGGCTGGTATGTGTGTGTGGTGTCCCGTGCAGGGAAGATGCTCGGGCCTTTTGCATGTCCGTGTCCAGGGGCCTATTGTCTCATAATCCGCCCATGTGTAAAAGGATTTGCTTGGAGTTTTTCTTGTCACAAATCCCTCTTTATGTTATATATATTCTCCTCTGAGTACAAGATCACATTAGCTTATTTACAGGGGAATCAAACTGGATGTCACATGTTTTTTGATGTGTTCTGGTTGGCATCCGTCTCCTGAGAGCCGAACCTGTGATGATATCATCAAGACGCTTTGTGAGAATCAAAGAGGGACACTTATGTTTTTATTAGTCTGAACATTAAACAGCTCTTAGCTTAAAGAGAACATACCATAACATAAACACGTGTTCCTCGTTCCTTGTATCATGCAGTGTTCCTATAGGAAGTCACCAGCTCGGTCCCAAATGACAGCACTAAATGAAATCAATGTCGCCTTTGTTCAGGGTGTCTTGCTTTTCATTTCTCAAGGTTGCAGTAATCGTGTCTCTCCAGCGGGATACGTGAGCAGAAATGTGCAACATTGTTGTTTTATGTTCACATGTTATGGGGGAAAACTTGATTGCAATCTAATTTCTCACCACCTCAGAGTTAAATATAGGTAATCATTTGTATGTCTTTTAAAGCCTGATTAGATTAACATATTTTATTCCTTCTCTCCAGAGAGGAAAACGTTCCTAAATTAGCCACGTGCTACAAATCACCAGATACCATGAAATGAACTCTACTCCCTTTAGGCTCAATTTGGAAGCTGTTAGTAACCACTCAGTGCAACATCAAAACAATCAAAACTTTTGCCCCAGTTTTCGGGTCTGTGTTTTTCTCCTTTCAACCGTCTCTTTTGGTGTACCTCTCTGTCGCAGTGAAAAAACAGCAATTAGTGACACCATATGGCAGAGAACGGCGAGTCCGCTTTGAACACCTCCCAGCCTGAACTCCTCCATATGCTGTGGAATTTGCTTGTTTGTTGTCTCTCATTAATGAGAAAAGCGATGCGCTGTTTTTCCTATTTCAGTTTCTCACCTGTTTTCTCCGTCGTGGGCGGCAGAGGCATGCATTCCCACCCACACCTCTGGGTTTTACCGTCTGCCGGCCTATCAAGCAGACAAGTTTGCTCAGTCTCATAGTGTTGGGAACACCTGGTTGAGTTTTCCATGCGAAGGCTGTGTGTAATCCTGTGCTGGCAATTTGCTTGTGATCAGATAATACAGAGGGAGATTGCTGCAGATTGGGCTTCTCAATCAGTTGAGGCTTTGCAGGAAAATCTGCAGTCTGTTCTGATTTTTATTTTAATGATGTCACTTTGGTTAAGGAGGATGCTGAGCAGGAAGAAAGGAGGGTAAAGGGCAAGCCTGTCTGGGAGACATTAGTGCCACACAGAGCGGATTACACAGGGTGTAAATCACTGGTTTCATCACGAGATTCATTGGATACAATACGATATTTGCCGATATCACAAAGTCCACCGCAGTACAACTTCAGTTCGGTTTGTCAGGGGCCATTGATCGATACCAGACAATTACAGCCTGACCGATATGGGATTTTTGAGACAGATGCCGATATATATGAAGTTATGATTATATGAGAGTCAGTTATTTACCGATAACTGATATGGTGGCCTATATAGTCATTTTTTGAGCTGGAATAAAATAGAAATTTTTTATGTGGATTCTGCACCAGTTTTCCTTTTTTTTTTAAATACAAAGAATAAAAATAGTCCTTCTGTTTCACTATAAAGTGCCACATTCCAATTTAATTGCAAATGTTGTTTTTATTGGTTAACTTGAACATACACCATTCCCAAGATCAAAACAAAACAGGGAGATTGCCAAAATAAAAGCATATATTATAGATCAATGCAGTTGTATGGTTCACCGGTTAATCGAAATATAGATTTATATCGATGTATCGTTGCACCCCTAGTATTATATGGAAGAAACAAGGATGAAAGAGGCAGTGGGGAAAGCAAGAAAACAAGACGGGACATGCAGGGAGAGAGAGAGAGAGGGGGAGAGAGAGAGAGCCCACACACCAGTTTTTAAGCTCCTGATTGCTGGTGGGACTGGCACAGATCCTCAGGTTGGCGCGGGGCCAGGGTGACATCCTGTTGCCAGGGGCGACATTATGGTTCGGCCGCAGCCAAGGAAGGACCAAGCAGACGGTCACCTTGAGCCATGCCAGCCTCCTGTTTAGTTCTGACACCACCATTTATCGTCTGCGGCTCTGGAAACCACGGCTTCACACACACACACACATGCCCACTCTCACACACACAGACACCGAAACAAACACTTTGGTGTTAAAAATAGCTGCGATGCATCTTTTTTCCCCCCTATCACACCACTGGGAGTCAGCAGTTTAGCTGAGTGGTTAAACAGACACAGAACGAGTCTTCAAGGCCGCCGGACCATTAACATGAAGCCATTACTCTGTTGTAGCCTCAGAACGGTGGCAGTGTGGCACAGAGCTGCAGCACGAGTTATTATTTATTCTGCTGTTTCTTCTCCTCGTCTTTCCAGATTGTGTTTATGACTCGTTGCCATAGCACAGGCTTTTTTCGCCCCGTGGGCTTATTGGCCATGTTCAGCTTCTGCTTCTGAAACAGGACATTATGTTTGATAAAATGGTATGTGTGTGTGTGTGTGTCTGTGTTTGTGTGTACAAAGAGGTATTAAGTGTGTCAAATACACAGTATGTTATTTTCTCTCAATCAAAACTATAACAAAAGATGGAGTCTCAGTGTGGTCCAGCTGTGGCAGCTCCTGGTTAGGCTTCCTTCAGTGTTTTTACTGGTAGCAGAATTATCTGAACTGGTCTGTTCTTCTCCAAAACAAATGAATCAGATGATTACATCTTGTAAAAACACTACATAAAGCAGTTTCATGTTAAAAATCACTGTTTCTCCTTCGCTGATTGGTGGACAGTCCCATCTAATGTTTGCTCAGCTCGTGTACGTAATGGGTGCAGTGATTTCAAAAGATTTGAATGTAATCTGTGCATTTCTTTTAAAGGAAAACAGTCAACAGCTCCCTATGACAGAGATACAGCTGGTATTTACTGTCCATGTTAGTGTCTCAGTGAGAGCGTCTGTGGCAGATTAGATTGTAATCTATTTTAACCTGACAGTCAGTAAAGGTTTGAGTGACATATCACAAGATTAGGTCACTGGGGGTCCGACCCATACAATAAAGACGATGCTCCCGCCTTCATCTACTCTAAACCCTCGCTCGAAGATCACACGCTTGTGAAGGTCACAGTGTATTCCAACATTAGTTCAAAATATCAAACATAAGCACCTTTTTGTAATTGCTTCAAACTCTGAAGAAGGAAATTGACAAAAACTCTGGGAATATTGATTTTTTTTCTCTTCTTTTCCCCTCCTTTTGGCATTTCTGTGTGAACAACTCTGCCAACTGGATGTCTGTTGATTAAGCTGACCTTCACAAGGCGGATAGCCTAAAATGTTACGCAACACAAGCAGCATTTAATGAAACTGACCATCCAGATACTCTTCGGATGTAATGAAAGGAATGTCTGCAGGATCTTGCATTACAAGCTGTTGTTTATCCTCTCAGTATGGACCATTACATCACATTATATTACAGCTTCAGGCCTCACTGATTCCATGATACAGCTCCTGCAGCATTTCTATAACATCTCTGATTCTGTCTGTCAGATTGAGGCATCAGATAGTTTTGATGGACGTACAGAACAATGTCCTCACTGATAAAATCCCGGACACCCGAGCTCGTGACCTCAAGACACATTCAGCCTCAGTCTGTAATACTTTTGAGTCTCATGCATGCTGTTATCTTTCACCCGCAGACACCTCTGTCCCCTTTTTTCACCTGTCACAGTGTGATTGGATGGTGGGAAATTCTGCCTCTGGCGAGCCATTGAGCACTCGTAGGTTTTTAAATAGAGGTCACATTGTGGCGCCCTGACCTCTGAGAGGTCAGCGGGACAGATAATGTGATGATTCCAGCATACCTGAGTCCGCAGTGAAATAAGTCATTCCCAGCTTTTATTTTAATCTGCTCGGAGCACCAGATGGGTTAATCACAGCCATAGACATTTTTTAAAATAATCTTTTTCTCACAGAAAGAGCACTGACATTCAAAATACACCTAAAGTAGCCTGAACCTTTTCACCACTCTTTGTATTATCCTGTTTATAAAAGCCATATCGCTTCAAAATCAGGATTTTCTCAGCTGTGTACTTATGTCGTGTCATTGTTTACTCCTCCTGGATTCAATTACCATGTCCCCGTGTTCCTGAAGGGAGGGGGTCCATCATCTCTTTTCAGTCACCTACAATAGAAAACAACGTAATGGAGGTGCTGTATCTATGAAATGTTATTTCCTGTTGTGTTACATGCTGACATCTGTCCCCTCGGGCCCTCTCCCGCTCAGAGGCTTCCTGCCGCAGACACAAACACAACCTGCCACCTGACACAACAAAACCCTGCTTTTCTGCTTTTAATAATTCAAGAATGTTCAGTGAAGGGTAAAAGTGAGGATTCAGGCGACGTTTGGAGAATTTGAAGGAAATGAATAATGCCTCAACAGAATGGGATTACTAAATGGACAGGTGGTTGTTGTTAGAGTAAAAACAAAACGCATACATCTGCCGCTTGCAAGAAAAAAATCGGTTTAGATTCACTTTAAATAAGACAGGAAGCGGCCCCAGCTGGATGAGAATAAATACACTATAGTGTTTGTGTGCAACAGGATTTCGTAGATGATTCTGGCTCTTTTCCAGTCAATATTTTTATTTCACAGCAAAGACGGGACTTATAACTGAATTTACTGCTCCGGCCACAGTGATTTATCCAGTGTGCTGACGCCAGTCCTTTCGCTTTACTCGTCCCTGTAATGTGTGGCGGGCCACTGAACCTGGATAAAGAGCTTAGACTGTCTGACCCACTCCTGCACTCCCACACACACTAAGCATCTCCCAGGCACACACACACACACACACACATAATCATCACATACACATTCACAGAGAGAACGGCAGCGAAACATCAAACTGAAAATGTTTTTTCAAAGCCAAATTGAGTCTTTCTAATGCTCTTAGTGCCACTGAGTGGCGTTTTGATATGACCCCTGGTGCCTCCAGAGGAATAGATGCTTTGTATCAGACGCATGTTGCGTATGTTTGTGTATGGTGTTAAAATGGGGTTTTGTTCAGCTGAATGTATTTACCTGATAAAAGAGCTCCTGAAAATGTAGGAAGAAAATAGCTGCTTGAATCCAATGAGGCACAATGTAACTCTGTTCTGCCAAAAGATATTAGATTTCCTGCAGAATCTCTGTCAGAAATAAATCAAGTTGATAATGAAATAGGACTGTTGTGATAAACTGGTATTGATGATAACTGTAATATGCACATACGTATAATTATATCATATAAATAATCCAGTGACTCTTAGATTATTTCTGTTTATTTCCTTTCTTAGCTTTCATTTTTTAGCATTAATTTGCCAAAAATGTACTTTTTTGTTTTCATTTTTTTTGTACTCATTGCCAAAAAAAAGGACAAAACATACAATAAACAAGGTTAATTTTGGTTGATAGTATAATTTATTTTCATTAATTTGCCAAAAAGATTCACAAACATTCAATAAACAAAGTAATTTTTTCCCAAAATGTTCTTTCAATATCACAATAGTATAGTTATCTTGAATGATTTATCCCATGATAATCATATAGGGAAGATCTAATATCATGAAAGCACTAAATTACTGTGTATTATTTAACCATATATAATACGTTTTTTAGTTTTTATTCCGAATTGTTCTAGTTGTTTCTTTTTCCATTATCAACACCTTTACTTTTTCCACTTTAATTCCTTGGCATGCTCATCTACTACAGTGCTTTGTGTGTGTGTCAGTACTGCAGGTGCTGAAATTACTGTATCAGTGGCCTGGCTTTAATGAACACTGTGATATTTGGACATTTTTGTTACTGACAAAGTGCCTTCTCTGCACATCTGGTGCTGAAAAGGGAGTGATGGTGCTTGAAAGAGGAAAGGGGTTGTTTTGATAATCACTTTGACTTGTTCCCCCCTTCTTACTCTCTTTAATGTGGTGTCATTATTACTGAAATGTAATTAGCTATGCTAATGGGTTGGCATTTGGACTTCCGTCTCAGCACTTATGCCGGGACTGGTAAAAATGTGCTGCAGATGAAGTGGGATTGGTGAATGGAGAGGCTGAATGGGCATGTGAGGGTTGAGTGGCCGTGCTGAGGGTGTGATAGAGGGTGTTATTGAGTGTTAGGGCGAAAGTACTCCGGCGGAAGTGCAGAGAAGGGTTTTTTAAATTAGGAATTGTTGGGGTGAAAGAGAAGAGCAGGAAGTGGATAAAGAAGCTGTTGGGAAGAGAAGAGGGGCAGAAAAGCCTCCAAAACCTGTTAAATCACTTTGTGTGTGTGGTGGATTACGAATGTGTGTGTGCATGTGTCGGGTGTGTGTGTGTGTGTGCTGGTGACTGGTTTTGTATGAGTGTGTGTTAGAATGGAGCAATTACAGGGTACCTCTCTGGGACACAACAAAGCCATCCATTTAGTGCATGATAGCTTTAACAGGCACGTCCCATTAATGTTACACTGCAGAAGAAGATGCATTATCTCCAGAGAAATCCTCCTGTACAGCAGCAGGGCACCAACACTGTCATTGTGACTCTCACTGGAGATATTCACACTTCACTGCTGCTGTTCTTTGAATTTAAATGTCCAGCAGCTTGAATAATATTAAGATAATATAATTGAATTAATGCATTAGTAAATTAATACTTGACAACTGGAGTGTGTAACCTTGTACAGTACGTGTGGAGTGCCTGAGCGGCCGTAATCACGGCTGTGAGTTGTGGAGTCATTAATAGATTAAGAGAGATCAGAGATGCAGAGCGGGGTCATCCGGGGGGCTGCGTTTAAAAGCTGAGCTTATGCTGAGCTTGTTCATTTTCCCTGTGTTGTCTTCTCTTTGTACAGCCAGACACTTACTGTACTGTACAAACACTTTACATGCTGAGAACTTGTCCACTAGGTGGCCCTGTGCCTCTACACACTCCTCATGAGGCTAAATGAGAAGTCTTGGCTGCTCAGGAAGAAAACCCAAATATCCTTGGGGTGAATAGATTACGATATGAGCCGAAGCAGCGTTATTCCACCCTCCAGGAGGCCGTTTGTTTTTCCTTTAATGGCTGAAAAGAGGCTGTTCCTCCTCTCCTCAGGAAGCCATGCACCCCGCAGACATACCTGTGTGAGCGCAGGGCGCTGACCCACGTCCAGCCTCCACAACCTCAGAGAAGGATCTGGTGTTTTGTAGGGCTGCCAGGGGCGCCATTAGGGATCCAGACCAGCTGAGGTTCAGTCTGTTTTAACCCTCCAACCAACCACTCCCCCCTCCTCCCTCTCTCTTTCTCTCTCTCTTGGAAGACTCCTGAGGTCTGCAGCCTAAAGGAGTCTGTGGGTTTATTCTTGCACATACAGTAGACGGGGAAATGATTCTGTCTCCATTCAGCTTATTTCACTGTCTGTGTGTATTTGTGTGTGCACCTGCTCGCCCCGCATTTCTTTCTACTCCCTCGGTGAAGCCTAATAAGTCCCATGAATCCTCACCATCTTGTTTTGATTTTGTCCCGGGGTTGTTTTTCTAAACAGTTTAGCTCTCCAGGGAAGTTCTGCGTTCTCCCTCTCTGCTGATAACTGGAAGAATTCTCAGAAAACATACCGACAACAACAGAAGTGATGTGCTTTAATAGACTTATTTCAGAGTCCCAGCATGTCTCTTCATTTTCTGTTGCTTCCTCCTAAATATACTTAGATAAAACAAAGTCTTTGCAGGCTAAAAGGATGCTCATTAACAGGTTCAGCACCTTGGACAGCTCCTTCACACTTCTGAGTTGAAGTGTAGCTCTCTAGGAATAATTTATCAGACACCAAAACACCTTTAACTTGGCAGGTAGTCTGGTATAAATAGAAATAAATTGCGCATGGGCTCATCAGTCAATAACGTCTGTTCCATTATTTACATCATTGATATTGTGTTGGCTGCGCAAACAGCAGAATGTAAAGAACAATAGATTTCTGTCTTTTTATCCGTCTGTAGTTTGGCTCTTGCAGTAATATTATTGAATGGGGATGGTGGGAGTGTACAGAATGAATGTCCCATTGGATTCTGCTTTCCATTGGCGTAAAATTCAGTTTTTATAGGCTGGAGTGTGCAAGTAAAGGCAATGTATATGTAAATATGAAAAAACAGGACCACATGAATATTTCTTTGAACTCTTGCTCTCAGCCTACACACACACAGTCATACACAGTTATCACACTGTATATACACACATATACGTGTAAAACACACACTCGTTTCAGATGCAGGTCCGTGGAATCGGCTCATGACGGCCAGTTTCAGGGCTGTTAAAGGGAGGAGTGTCAGCAGTGTGATTATCAGCAGACAGATAGCGGATGACAGCTGCCATTGGTTATTGATGACTTTCATAATTAAAATCCCTTATGGGGGGAACCCAAAGAACAAAAGGGAAAATCACACAAATGATGAATGGTCCTTTCATCTTTAAGGCTGATATAAGGCTCACCAGGCTATACTGCATGAATATTGCTTTCCTGCAAACTCTCTGAATTTGGTTTCAAAGAGGAGCCCAGTGTTTTTAATATTGCCAGGGCTCTCTGTGTGTGTGGTGTGTGTGTGTGTGTGTTTGAGAATAATAGGGATAAAATATGAGGCAAATAGAGGGACTGAATAAGAGAGAGCATAGGTTAGACAGAAACAGAGATAGAAATCAGACAGTGAAAGGGAGAAGAGGTCAACGCACTGCTACGCTGGTATTTTCTGATATAATTTTGCTGCAGCAGTGGAGGGTGTTGGGGGTAATTTTGGCTCCATAACACAGGCTTGCCTCTCATCCATTTCCGAGTATGAGCACTGGTAACCTTTGCGGATGGAGAGTCTCTTTAGATGGTGAATTCAGAGTAGTTGGATGAACAATAGTGCCATTGTCTGCAGTGTTTTTTGTTTTTGTTTCGATGCAGATGTTTTAGAAGCAGTAGCACCGTTTCCACTGCAAAACAGATCACACCTTCAAAGTGAATGAAGGTTAAAATGCTCTAAACATGGTTTCCTTTGTTCTGGACTTGACTGTAATGGATGGAAACTGGCAAAAATCTGTTGAGTTGTTGGGTATCAGGAGGAACTACAGAGTGCTATTTCAGCTTTGATTGTCGTGGGGTGCAATGCAACTCAAAAACTTACAGTGTTTTGTCTGACTTGGTTGGAGAGAGAGGCCATGGCTGCGGCTGCAGACCACTAGACTTAGTTTAGTACAAGAGAGCAACCTTGATTCAGGTGGTATGTTCTTCTTCTTTTTTTCTTTTTTTAGTTTAAGGTGCAAGAATATTTTCTTTCTTGACATTTTGTGAGGGTTTTTTCCATTTATTATAGCAGAAATAACAAAAAAGTAAGAGTTTGTGCAACGTTGCAAACTGCACAATATATTCTGATGCATGTAGGGACGGGTGGGATGACTCTACTAGTTGCACAAATCTGCTATCCTGGTCACATAGCACAAACTGGGAGATTAATTGCCTCAATTGAGCACATTTACCATCCGCACTGGTTGAATATCCATATAAAATGTGGCAAATTTCCCTTTAAAACTGCCATCGTCCTGAGTGTACTGTGTATATTACCTTCTGTCATCATCCAAGCCCATCCTCAGATATTTGTATTCACCTCTGTTGTATCCTGTACAATACAGTACTCCCTCCCTGGGAGAAAACAAACAGACAGATGTACTGAATGTGACTGTGGTTCAGATGAAAGCTGATCCCTTTTGAAGATGGTACAGTAGCAGATCAGACAGGACGACTGCCAGTGATAGTCTGCTCCCCTGCAGGCTCTATAGAGTAAAAAGCTGCAAGCCTCAGTGCACTGCATGGTTTCTGTGTGGATGAGAGACAGAGAGAGGAGGGGTATCAGAGTGCCAGAAACACATAGGGAATTCCTGCACGTCTGTCCTGATGCTGTGCTCGAACATGTGTGTGTGTGTGTGTGTGCTGTCAGAGTGGAGCTCACACTTCCCTCCCCTCCTAACCTGCTAAACGGTCCCCTTCAACCCACCCACCACTCTCTCCACATCAGCACGGGGCTGCTGTGACATCACTCATTCCCACGCACTCTGATTGGCTGGCCAGTGGAGGGAAGTGGATTGTTCCCGCAGCCTACAGTGAGAAATTAAGAGAGAGAGAGAGAGAGAACGTGGGAGGGAAAGACAGAGGTAGAGAGTGTGTGAGAGGGAAAGAGAGGGAGACTAAGCAAGAAAGATTGATGCTGAGGCAAGCCGACACCGCACTGCTCTCACTCAACATACACACACACACACACGCACACACACACACACGCACAAACAGTCTCACGCGTACACTCACATCACACTCCCAAGCTGCTTAACAGGCAGGAAAAACACTGAGTCTGACTGAGTCTGCAGCCCGATACTGCAGGACAGGACAGAGGACAGCAAGACGAGAGCAGAACAGGAGGGCGAAACCTTCTTCCTCTGCTTTGCCTCAGAGCAACAGTTTCACCGCTGTCATCTCGGGAGGTCCAGTGCTCCAGGGAGCTCTTTAAAGACACCTCCCAAAAAAAAAAAAAAGAAGAGAGGGAGAGGCAGCAAGGGCAGGAGCAAGGGCAAGTATAGCCTCTCCCGGTGGTTGCCGTGAATGTCCTCTCAACGTCCTCATGATAACAGGCGGGAATCGAGGCGTAGTCTGGGGTACAAGATGGCACGACGAGCAGGGGGCGAAGGCTCCCCGAAAAAGAACACATCCCTCAACCTGGTGACGGGGTTCTTCCACTACCTCCGCGGTAAGTGGGACAGTGTGTGCATGAATGTGTGTCCCCAACTGAGATGGAGAGTGTGAGAAAAAGAAGTACGTGTGTGTGTGTGTGTGTGTGTATGTTCTGCATGTGTGGTGGGGTGTGCGTGGCACTGCAGCATGGACTGTGTGTGCTGAATGTATGTGCATTTTGCAGTGTAATATTCTTACTAAGTGTTTCCTGCAGCGACGATTTTCAGGGGCTGTGGTAGCGATTGAGTGTAAAGCGAAAAAGGCAGAATTTTGAAGGGGGCGTTTCCACTTTGGCAGAGTGTCTGTGACTGTGTGTGTGTGTGTGTGTGTGTGGAGGTCGCTGAGCTCTGAGCCTACAGCAGGTGAAGCAAGCATACCCAACAGACAAGTACCAGCTCGCTGCATGTGTCACAGCACAGCGGGCAGACTGTCAAAATGTTTGATTTCTTATCTCTCTGTTTGACCCTGTGGCGGTGCGCCTGTCTGTATTTGGATACCGTGCATTCAGCATTCTGTCACACCGTCTGATATATTGGACCAGATTGTGAGAAATTACCATAATGTTTATTTGGATGTGTTTCCTGTCACAATAGCTAAACAGAGAATGGGTCAGAATGGTTGCATTACAGTTGGTCTGTAGACACAGCCTGTAAGACAACACATTTTAATGGTATTTCATTTTCACTGTGGGGGGTCAAAGTGGGAACTCAGAGGCTGTGGACGAGACTAATGACGAGACAGGCCAACACTAGCCGAGAAGGTAATCAAGTGTGTTAAAAAGCTGCTGCGAGGCTCGGTTGCTGAGGACGGCTGTTTCCCTTTGTGATATTGAAAGAATGTGAACGTGTGTGTGTGTGTGTGTGCTTAAGTGAAAATGTGTGTGCGCATAGTTCAAAGTCACCTCGTCCCTGAGACTGCGAGGCTGGCATCACGCTCGCGCAGACATGTTCTCCGTCACACATGTTCCTGCTCCAGGATGTGGGGGCTAAATTTTTCTCATTCTCATCCAATATTACCGCCCATCAATATTTGATTACTCCTGGACCCAATCAAAAGATTAATTCATAGAAAGGGGGACCTGCTCAGTGGCACGTATGACTTTGCGTGAATGTATCTGCATTATGTATGAACAAACCCCCCCCTCCCACCTCTCTGATGCACACACCCCTCACTGTTCCCGTCTGCCCACAGTACCCAGTGACACACTAACCAACTTGAGTGTAATCAAACCGTCAGCATATTTCATTAAGGTAGAGGAAAGCACTGTGTCAGACGTCCTCTCTCACTGATAACATGCTTATCTCGAGGATATTGCTCTGTGGTGCAGGCGGGACAGAAAAAAAAAACATTGTCACATGTGCCAGTCACTGTACATGATTGGATCCTTAGAGTCCCGGGCAGACTATACATCTGGTTTGTGTACATTGTAATGGGATTCATGTGACAGCTGCACATGAAATTTGTCGATTACAGATGTAACCGTGGCAGAAGTCCCAATTGTTATTGCGTGGGCTGCATGCAACAATGAATTTTGCTGTCAAGAGGGAATCAGGAATTAAATATTGCAGCAGCAATGCAGTAGTTGGTTTTTCAAATCCTGCAGAATATAAATTCAATCCCAAAACTATCTGTAATATGCTTGCTTGTGTGTGTGTGTGTGTGCCATATGTTTGCTCATGCACCTGTGAGAGACAAGCTGATTTATGTCTTGTCCTCATTTCAGTTAAGTGGCTTTTTAGGGGACATCTCAGCAGACATCTATGCTATTGATTGTGCCTTAGCTAAATGGGCTTTATCGCTGTAGCCACCACAAACAATGTCCTGCTTTATATGTAGGTACATCAGTACATTTAGTGGTAGGTTGTGTGTTTTGTGTGTGAGCACTGTAGCAACAGATTGCTTAAGGGATGTACTCTATTTGTATATATATTGCCCGATGAATTATAGACTAATGATTGTAAATTTATATTATTATTCATTATTCCGATAATGTAATTATAGAGCCAATAATTCAAAGCCAAACTGTTGTGTTGTTGTGCAGCATGTACGCACTCAGTATTAGGTGCTATGTGGTTCTGATAGTATGTATTGAGTAAACTTTGACATGTCTGATTTGACAGATTGTGTCAAAGTATTTCATTTGAATTTTTAGGCCAATTTCTCTATAAAAGCTTAAGTATTACTGTGAGGTTTTACGATGTACCTCAATAGAAAAAACACATTTTAAGAGTCCGAACTGTTCTGTGTTACTGTTGTGTTACCAATAATAATTAGTTATTATATAATTAGTTAGATTTAGTCTGGTCAGACTTATGGAATATTAAGTCATCCAATTTTACTCACTAAATCTTTTGGTACGTGTCCACAGTGTCCACGATTTCCATAGTTCCTGTTCACTGTCTACGTAAACAGCGATCCGAATTGACGACAGATTTAGCATCTGCTTGGTTCAATTCTCACTTAAAATGTTTCCAGAAACACATTTCAGGTGAACTATTTGTGTAACATAAGAGAAAGTTTATAAATGTGGCGCCCTGTTGGTTCAGTTCCTGGATCCTGGACCTGGAAGTGTTTGTGCAGTTGTGTAGCCTGAATGTTTTTTTGGTATCTCTCCAATGCCTGAAATAAAGCCAGAAAAATGTGTCATTGTGGATTGTGCACTGGTCTCTTGTGTCAGGGAAGGAGAGCACCTATCAATCATCTCGATTACGAATAGTGGTACATCCATCAAGTGTCCAAAGCTGGGACGTAGCAAGAGCCCATCTGTCCAAAAATGCCCCTGTGGACTCGTACCATTACCCTTTCTCAGCCTTAAGTGTGCATGAACTACAGATTATTAACTTCATTTTAAAATTCAGAAATCTTAAAGTCATTCGTCATCGTGTCGGTATCGGCCATGAGAAGGAGGTAATTATCAGTAGTTGGTATTAGCTGGAAAAATTCCACATCGTCCATCCATAGATTGTTGAACTGGTCGGAGATGAATAAAACCCTCTCATGGATGAAGGCAGAGGTACATGTCATAGTATAGGAAGAAACACTGGCCTTCTATCATCTAAAGGGCATTTTTTGAGAGCAAGATTCCCTGTCCACACTAAGAGGAAGTCCAGCTAGTGAAAATGTCATCTTTAAATGTCAAATGCCTTTTCCCACCACTTCAGTTTAAGGTATGATGCGGCACGACGGCGTTCAGACACATTAGACAGACAGTAATAATATCAAAGTTAATCAGAGCTGCCATGCAGCTCTGCAAACCCAACTCACAACAATAGACAATGAGAAGATTGTGTTTTAATCCCCTCTTTGTTTATTATTGCATGTGACTGATAGTGATGCTCTGGGCTCTGATTTGCAGATGAGCAGGAGGCTGTGCAGAAAAGGACATTCACGAAATGGATCAATTCCCACTTGGCAAAGGTAAGAGAGCCTGGTTGATTCCCACTGCTGCTGCCAGCATTGTGTGCACCTTTACACAAACACTGCTGCTGAAAACTTACCCATCGCATTGCTTTTCCACTTCCAATTTTATTATTTTATTCATCCACTGCGCTCTCTGTGACATTTGCTCCATTTCCAAAACACACTGTGGAGCAGGTCACGGGACTGACTGCTCCAGCTAAGACCACACACACAGTCGGTCTTATTCGCATGCCTTTCATTTTCCTTCTTATTCCTCCAGTCTCATATAGCTTGCAGCAAGGATTTACTCTCACTCCAATTATCACTTTCACATTACGGCATTTAATACACTGTATATCTCTTTTCCTGCAAGCTACTGTCAATAATTTAAGTCTTAGTAACCTGTAAGCTCTCTATCGCAATATGGGCCAATTTAGATTGTTCAGCAGGATAAGAGTTTTTAGTTAAAGACTGCCCTTCATTTGGCTCCTCAATGAGCTTGGACACCACTATATCTGTCACTTACACTAAACAATTACACTTGATGCAGCTGCATGCCGAGGGGCCATCGTATGCGTATAATTATTGTATTATACTGCATTAGGCCCCTCAATTTAACCCATTACTGCTTGAATAGTGTGTCAAGAATGGGTGGACAAGGCAAATATGGCACAGTGCAACACAATTAAGAGTTATTTCAATCTGCAACGCTCCTTTCAAGGTTTCCTATTTGATTACGACAGCTGTGGAGGCCTTGAACCGCGGTGACGTGGAGCAGAAAATTCATTTGAAAAGCACTCTGGAGGGAATAAACCCTTGACGTAATATTAAATATCATGTCTCAGGACCGTGCCAGCAGAAAATTACACACAGCCCAATACTTAAATGCCTTGAATCTTTAATAACGTTTAGGTAAGCACATAGTTTATTTATTAAGTCATTTTGAGGCAATAGAGTAGAGCCACCCACATCTTTTGCTATTTCATAGTCATTGAAAATGTTTGAGTTTGAGGGATTATGGAAAGAAGAGGATTCAGAGGCATGCAACTGAGTGGAGTCCTCAACATGTCTGGATTAAAAAGTGTAAAGTAATCGTTCAACATTTTGGTAAATGCATTTATTTGCAGTCTTGCCGAGAATTAGATAGGAAGATTATTACTACTCTCACATTTGCATGGTAGATATAAAAGGATCCTGCAGCTTGAAGTGTAAAAAAAAAGTGTAAAAATGTGCTTTTTGGGAGGTTGTGTGTTGAACTGTTTCTTGGCTGGAAGCTGTTACTTCTTGGAGTCTGCTTTGGTTGTGTGGCTGCTACTCAGCATTTTCTTTCCATCTCTAAAATGCTTTTTTTTTTGTAATTTATTGTGTTTAAATGCAATAATCCTTCAAACTGATTTTTAGACTAATATTTTTGTAGGCTAACTTAAAAAGTTAGCATCACCATGGGGTCTATTGAGAATTTGATGATTTGGATTTGCACTTTGAATTGCCTTGTGTATGAATTGTGCTCTATAAATAAACTTGCCTTGCCTTGCCTTGGATTTCGATCATTGTAGAAAATAAAATAAACAATGTTTCTGATGCTTACACGTTGTGTTCAGCAGGATAATCTTCACAAAGGAACACCACTTTTATGATGTTTGAAGCATTAACACAACTACCATCATGCTTCAGACGGTCTCTGAAAAGCTAACCAGCTATTTTGACAAGGTAGCAAAACCGTAGCCTAATAAATTGTTTATTAACCTAACCTGCAACCTACAAGAGTTTGAAAAGAACACTGAAAAACATGACTAAACACCCCATGGCGCTAAAATGCTAACTTACTTCCTGCTTTAAGAACTCATTACTGTGTCTATACAGACGTGAGAGTGACACTGATGTTTCCATTAACTCTCGGCAAGAAAACAAAACAACATGCTACGCAAATGTCTGGCAATAACATAATGTCTGGTGAACCAGCAGTCCTGGAACTCAAGCCTAATCCTTGCTACAAAAACAACAATAAACCAGTTAGACAAAGAGCCAAGAAATGTCATTTGAATTCCTTTTAAAATCTGCTTTAATTAACCGATTGAGCTAATCAATAGATCAGTGATACTATCACACACGTCCATCAGAAGAGATAACACTATTTGTTCCCCACGCTTCTCTCTCTACCTTGTTGATCAAATTAGTTGCCCTCCTCCTCCTCGACCATCACGAAACTGCTTACCCTTTCACCTGATGCCTGATGTTGCCATGGTGACGCTGATTGGCCCATATTTGTCTTCAAAAATGTGCTGGTCGTCATGGCAGCTCGGTAAATGTTCGGTTTGCTTTGTGATGAGTCGGGGGTAAAAGTCGCCTCTGCAGGTGTGTGGGATCTCTCGTAATAAGGAAGTGAATTATTTGAAGATTCTGAAAGTAGTAGAAATAAAATGGATCTCATGGGCTCGTCTCCTGGGTGTAAATACTCCACAAAGACCCAATTTAAAGAGACAAAAATGTGTGAGAGAGAGACGGAGAAGGAAGAAGCTTTAACAGTTGGTTTAGCTTTGCTCTCAGGAGGATAGATCATGCCCTTGGCTGTGCAGATGATTAGGCCACTCCAGTTATCACAGGTCTTTAATTCAGCGCCTAAAGGTACGTGATTAATCGTTAGGTGAGTTGAGACGTGGCATGAGGGCTTCCTTTCACTATCACTCCCCTCCCCCTTACTTTTCCACTCCACAGGTACAACAAAAGAAGTCTTATGAGCTCTGACAAAGAGTTTCTATGAGAGGACGTATTGAAGCCGGTAATTTATACAGAAGATTAATGACTCTCATTACTCGGAGTAGTTCACCAGATTAAGTCACCAGTTATAGACCAAAGGTATGAACTCCAGCACTTTTTGCAGGTTATTTAAATTGATGTTGTTGTTGTTTAGATGCTGTATTATTTAGAGGATATTGCTTGTATTTAGCTCAGAGTGGTTGAGTTTTGCTTCCATCGGGCTTTAAAGTTGCACAAATACACCCTGCACTGCAGTGGAGTGAGAAAGGGGGGTTTCAGTGAGCGGGCCCCAAGTTTCCATTTTGACAAATCCTTTCTGAGAAGGTTAAAGCTTAATTACCAAGTGACCGGTGTGAGCGGCTGAGGTCTCATCGCCGCTCAGGCTTTTTTCAGGCAAACAGTTTTGGTAGAGTAATCAGTGAACCAAGTGTTCTTAGAGATTACAGCAGCAGTGAAGTGAAGCTCCCCGCTTTTTTGGGGGGTGTTTACTTCCCTGCTCCCCCTTCTTTCTTCTTAGCGGGGGAGGAGGGGGATTGACTGGATGACAAACTCTGTGCTCACTAAATTCAAACCCAGCACTTCCTGAAGCATGGTATGTGCTCGGCCAACTTAGCTGCGAAGATGTATTTCATATTTTTACATGTAGAACCTGCCAATCATACTTATGGCCTTTTAATTGACCTTTTCCATGGGTGCAGCCGATAACAGTCTGTTTTTAATGGCCTGGTAGTCACAACAAGATGTAGAAAGCAGGAACAGGGTCTTCAAATGACATACAGATAAAAAATATAACAGAAAAAAAGTATTTTAAAGAGAAATTCAACCTGTTTCAAAAGCTAATGTGGGATTTTGCTGAAGTAGAATTAACTTAATTAACTTATTCTGATTCTAAAAGTGAAAGCCGACCCGTAAGTAAGCATCGCCCTGGTTCATTGGATTTTGGAGAGTTGCAGATAATAATCTCTGTGGCAAGCAAAAATTGGATACTTACATGTTATGTTCAGTAAGATAATCCCACAAATAAATGCCACTTTTATGAATTTTGAAGTGTAAATGCAATCTACAGATTTCAAAGTGCTAAATGAGTCGAGTGACTTCACCATCATCACCGTTGAGCTTCCAACATTGTTGCTTTTTGGTGCAAATAATGCAGTTTTAGAATAGCTTTACCTTGAGGCTTGGACAGAAGGCATCTGGTGTCAATTGTTCCTTCAAACTGGATGTATTGCAATTCAAAATGAAACCCCTCAGTGTCCCTTTGTTTCTGTCCCTCCCTCCGTCTTTCATGCTGTTGATCTTTTGGAATCTACCGAGTCAAGAGTACCGAGGGAATAACATGAGAGCGCAGACAGACGCACATCCTCAAACTCCTCTTCCCACAATCAATTATGGCCCAGACACTCATATGTAATTAGCTCATTAAGACCTTGATTTATTTTTTTTAGCTCATGTGGCTGAGCAGAGGAAATGGATATTACTTTCTTAGTTTGTAATTAGTCAGAAATTTCCTCATTAGCTTTAGGATTATAATGAACAAATAGGTAAATTTAACTTCAATTAGCTCATGGTATAATCTATCCCTTTGAAGGGGTCTTTGTAAGTGTTTCTTCTGTCACTTTATGATAGGGGCACAAGTGCTGTCTGAATATTCTAATATCCAAAGCCATGAAATGACATTAGAAGAGGAATTAGCGAGAAGAGCTAGTGTATTTGCTAATTAATTTTTGAAAGACGGGAGGTTGGTGTCCCTTCTCTCTTTGCCTTCTATCATTTTTCTCGCTGCCACTCTTTCTACTCAATTATACCCCTCCTGCGTATCCACCATGTTGGGGGTTGTATATTTTTTCACACACACATTTGCACGTGCTTACACAGACACACTCGTGCGTACATCTGTGCTTCCGCCGTTTCTCTCTTTCTCCTTCACTCCCTTTGCCGTTAATCTCCCTGTGAATGGCTCGCTCGTCTGAATGCTTCCCCCCCTAAACCTCTCCTCAGCGCCGGCATGTGACTGTGCTTTAAGAGAAATCCTTGATGTGGCGCCGGCAAAAACAGAGATATGTGGATTTCCCCGAGTCTAGAAGTCTGTGTCAGGTCAGGGAGGAAGTCAATGAGAAGGATACCGTCTGAAATCATCAGCATATTTTAGGATTTGAAGACCCCATTCAGAGCACGCTGAGCCTCTCCTTACGGCTGACTCCAGCTGTCAGTAATACTTGGCAAAGCCAAA
>CAFUXE010000749.1:413042-429961 GCA_903364295.1 Serranus cabrilla
AGGCACCTCCACAATCGGTTTCCAGACAGTTTTGAACCAAAAATGTCATAGTTGGATGTGTTTTTTTTTAGAATGTCAGACTTTGTCTTCATCCTAAGGACCACCTTTTTTATTCAGCGATGTTTGCTGAATTGGCACAGGATGATGTCCATATTGAACCCCCTTCCCCTGAACTGCTACGGTGTTAAAGAGAGCAGTTGTCACAAAGAACTAGGGTTATAAAAATGTGTAACAGCTACAGTGTTAAATGGAGTAGCTGTGGCGAAGAGCTGGGGCCGTAGAGGTGCAGTCTGCGGTGGCTGCAGCCTCTGGTGCTGCAGGAACATATTAGTGCACCAGTGTGCAGATCCACTCAGGGAGTTCCCAGAGCTGTTTGGTCCAAAAACGCCTTTAGCTGAGAGGCAGAACTGTTGGTAATTTGTTTTTTCTTGCAAGTTTAGTGCCATTTGTCTCCTACTTAATAATAACTTAGCTTAATTCAATTAAGCCACAAACCAAAGCTAAACCAATCCATATAAATGAGCTATACAGTCTAATTATTTCTGAGTTTGATAGCAGGTTTTCATTGTTATTGTTTTATTGATAATGTGTTTTCACTTTTCAGCTTTAATTTGTACGTTGTTGTAAGGTGATTGTCTTGTTGCCATGCATCGAGATGGACAATAACAATCAGCCCTCAACTGTGTTCATTATTTCAGCTCCTGGACTGGCATCTGCAGCTGGACAGGTCTCTGCCAGCTCCTCTGGACATGGTGGGGGCTTGGCTGCATGAGGCTGAAGGAGCCCTGCGAGAAGAGATCATCGTCCACCAGGCTCACGACGTGACAGCTAACACTGTCCACAGGGCGCTGGAGCAGCACAAGGTGAGCACGGAGCTGCAGACAGGACGTGAGGGTGGCTTGTTCAGTTCATATTTTAGTCAGAAATAAATATATTCTTGAGGAAAGTACACTGCGAGCATGGATTTGTGTAATTTGTTCTAAAGTGTTTGGCTCAGAAGCATTTTTTCTGTTAAGTCTTTACAAATATCTGTTTTTTTTCTGTGGCCGTGTACTGAATTTATTTTCACTTTGCAGGATGTGTTAAAGAGCCTGGAAAGTCACCAGCAGACACTTCAGAGGATCCATAAAGACAGAAGTGTTGATGGAGTCCCTGTTCCCCCAGACCAGCTCCAAGACATGGCTGAGAGGTAATAAAGACACCTGCTAATCCCTCCTCGAAGACCCATATCACCTCCCTCACTTGGCATGATTTCACATTCTGCCTTTCAGAGGGGAAGCAGAATGTGAGGGTCAAGCTGTAGCTCTGATATATCCTTTGTTAACTTTGTCTTTTTTTTAGGATGAACTTTGTCTCTACATCTTCCAGCATCCACTTGTCTAGAATGGAGTTCCTGGAGAACAAACACCACATGCAGGCCTTCCTCACTCTCGCAGAGTCCAAACTCAAGTCCTGGATCATAAAATACGGCCGACAAGAGTCTGTGGAACTGATGCTCCACAACTATTTTGTAAGCTCAGGCTTTTATTCACGCCGTACATGATGTGCTGAAGTGTTAATTGAATCTTGAATCTAGGGCTCCCGTGTGGATCTTGAATGTTAAATGGATAGTTTGGATTTATTGAAGTGGGGTTGTATGAGGTACTTATCAAGAGTCAGTGTCTTACTTATAGTAGATGGCCGTCAGCACACCTTCAGTTTGGAGAAGCAGGCAGCAGCTAAACATATTTTAGCCACCAAAAATTCAATAACAAATCAAGTGTATGCTATATTTACAATACTTTCACTGCTTTACCTTTACATTTAAGCTTATCTTTGCTCTCGTCAAAGCCCTCAGACTCTTGACAAAAACAGCAGTTTTAGCATGGGTTAGTTTGTCTGAGTGATTCTGTGACTTGGGTGTTTTAAAAGGCTAGTTCAGATTCACTAAAGCAACACAATAACAGAAACAAACCAAATGATTGAGGCAGCAGTAAACCAGCAACTCCTGAAGTAAAATCAATGGTTTTGTTAATGGAGTCTGGTCATGTGTTGCAGGTAACACACTGACTATGGATAAGAACCTCACAACAAATCTGAACCGTCCCTTTAAGAAGTATGAAAGGCGCTCTTTTGTTTGACTGTAGGTTAGTTTTATTGCTGTATAATCATTATGATTTCACTGTCAGTATCACATATGATAATAGTTTCCTGTCTCATTCTGTCTCCATTAGTTATTTGTGGAAAAGCACCATTTCTTTGAAAATTACGAGGCATTGTTCCAGTCCCTGAAACAGTCCGCTGAGGCCTACGTTAATGCTGACAGCTCAGGTGAGAAGTCAAAATGTATGTAATTAATGTTTTGATATGTGAAACACAGAATAAACTTCTTGGATCAGGTGCATGCTACATTTTTTAATTTGGAGAAACTCAACTGGTAAATAATGACATTGAGGAGAAAGGATCAACCTTGAACAACTTTAAATGCATAAAATGCAGGAATGTCCATTTTCGGCTAGTTCAGCATATTAAATACTGCAAATGAAGGTACTTAATCATTTCATGGCCAAAATAAAAATGCACTACTGCAATAAAGCAGCCCTGCTCGGTGATTAAAGCCATGTGACTGCCCACAATGTTCTAATAAAGCTGGAAATATTACAGGGATAGATATTGTGGGATGGATGTTATTGCAAAATCACTAGCTGTTAGACATCTCATTCCAGTCATATCGCCAAAACCTGATTGCAGTCTCGTTGTTTGGATGTTGCTTTTATCTGAGATTAAGTGGCCCCTAACATCTTAACATTGTTCACATATCTCCACTTCATTCTCCCTCGTCAACAACTCGATAACCAATGAGGCTTTCTCTCCCCGCAGCTGGGCGCGTCTGCCCCTGTCTGTAGTGTTACAGCTCAGTAGTAGGGGAGAGTCTGCAGGCTACAGCTAAATGAGGTTCCTCCACTCGCAGCTCTCAGTGGGGAATACGACCCCATTTGCTAGTTAGGGGCTGCTCCACTTCTGCAGGTCTCTGGGCGCAAACTCAGCTAGCTTGTTGGTTTCATTAAGTTTCAGGGTTGTGCTGCTTTAGGGTATGCAGAGCAGAGACGTGAGGTATGGCGAGAAATCAGGACATCTGAGGCCTGATTGGTCGACCCCATAAATGAAGTGCCCCCCCCCTTGCTGTCAGTTAGCACCCTCCGCTCTGATTGGCTGGATTCAGATCTTTTTAAAGGCCTAGTTTGATGTAATAGCAAACTGCGGCAGGGGGGAATAGACAAGGGGATTGAAATGTAATGATCTAGAATTTAAAGGCATGTCTGATTAATGTGTATTAGAAACTGGATATCTGTATGTGGTGGAGCCATTCATCAGCCCCACACCGGCTGAGAACAGTTTGTGCTACAGGAGACTTGAGCGTATGTACCAATGAACTGGAACACACAAGCAAAGAGAATACATCTCCCTGTAGTGAGAGTTTTTCAGGTCAGAGTCCTGTCTCCGAAGACGTGTAGCCCCATCAGTCTTTATGTATGTGCTCTTTGTCTGCTGTTTGGATGTGAGGCTTTGTAACTGCAGTCACAGGTGAATTAAAAGAGCATCGGAGAGAGCAGACCTCCACCGAGGCCATAGACTATCTCGCAAAAGTAATTAATGTATCCAACCCGTTATTTGGATCTGCTCCAAATGGGTTTATTGGGTTCTTCTTTGTCTCACGCTCCATCTTTCACCAAGTTTCATGAAAATTAGGCCAGTAGTTTTCCCATAATCCTGCTGACAGACACACAAATATACCAACAAACAAACCAATCCAAAACTTAACACAAGCAGAGTAAAAGTCCACAAGTCATCGAAGTGACTATTACAGTAAAACCATTTGCTAACATTGGTCACCATGTGCCACTCAGTCATGCCAGACCCAGTAGGGCTGAGTGTATTCAACTGAGTAAGGCTGTGTTTATGAATTTAACTTTATTTGTAAGAGAAAGGTTTTGTTGTTTCATGTATCTTCTCACTTGAACTCCAGATAATATCCATCCAAATCGACAAACAAATCAATCATTGTTTTAATAGTAAACACAAGTATATTTATGATGTCTCCTGTTTTCACTGTTTTAGTGTGAAAAGCATTATTAGCAGCATACGCAGCAACAGTAAAAGCATTAGAGGTAGTACTAGCAGCAGGGCAGGTAGAGGAAGTATTACCCTTGCTGTCAATAACTGTTTTTATTGCGTTAGAAAAGCCAAATGGAAACTATAAAACCTTATCTCTGGACAGCATGAAACATATCCAATACTATGAGAGAAAAATTAAAACTTGCCTAATTTCTCCACATTTCTGAAGATCTCTCTCTCTCTTAGATGACCAAGGGAACCTCTACTTCCTCTGTTTTTTGGCAGATTACAGCCATGTTTAGCCTATAGCACCATATTGTGACGACACTATGCTGTAGTCTTGTGTATTTGATGTAAACCAGTAGATGGAAACATGCCTTTATTTATATTTCTCTTTTTGGAATATTTTAAAAGTTTAAAACATGCTTGAAAATCAAGTGAAACCTCGGCTGTCGTTGATGTCGTTACTGTTGACTTGTCTCTCCTCTAGTGGACGAGGGCGAGATGGGAGTGCGCAGGTTCATGCGGGAGGTGGTGATCCAGTGGAGGAGTCTGTCCATGGAGGTGCGCAGTGTGAGGAGCATGCTGGAGGAGGTGCTGTCCAACTGGGAGAGGTACAGCTCCACTGTGGCCTCCTTACAGGCGTGGCTGGAGGATGCAGAGGGAGCCCTGAGCCAGCCGGAGAACACGAAACGGGTACGAGGTTGGCTCTTAACATCGTAGACACTCAAAGTTGTTTTTTTTGTCCGTGCACAGATTAAAAGCCCCCCTCATAGATTTTATACTTTTATTTGATGGACTCAAATGCCTCAGAGTAGTAGCAATCAAATCCACGTCAGCCCAATTTCAAGCATTTGGTCTTCTAAGTGGAATCCTATTAGCAGTCTCCACTCAAGTATCAAATGATCTCCTTGACTTACAACAAGCCGCTGAGGATATTCCAGTTGTCGCATTGCCATGGTTACCTCAGATTCACATCCTCACCAAGGATTAGACAGCTAATTACCCCAGTTTTTTTTATTGTCCTTTCTTTGTTTCTTTCTATGAATCCACCTCTTTGTCTCCTTTATGATAAGCTGTCTTTGTTTCTTTCTCTGACACTCTCTCTTTGTGTTGCTCTTTGTTTCTCTTAATGTGTCTCTGTGTCTCTCCGTCTTGTTAATGAGTCTGTCTCTCTTCCAGGAGTTTTTCAGGAATCTCAGCCACTGGATGGATCAGCATGCAGCCATGAACGACGCAGGGAATTTTCTGATTGAAACGTGTGACGAGACGGTGTCGCTTGATCTCAAGCAGCAGCTGCTTCTAATGAACGGACGATGGAGGGACCTCTTCCTCAAAGTCAAACAAGTAACGAAACAAAAACACCTAAAAAATGCAACAAATAATACTGATTGTCAGGGAAAAGACAGGATTTATTAAATTGTATTTGTAGGCGAATTGAATGTTTTTAGATGATTTACTTATGAGATGAGTTTTAAGAAAGTTTTCTTTTTATTACTTTGAATATTTTGTACTACAGCCAATTTAACCCAGGCCAGAGGAAGGTACATCTCTTGATAAAATAAATCATAAGGTTTTAAACTATCTTTGCCGTTGCAGTATGTCCGTGCAGATGAGCTGGAGAAATGGAGAAAAGATCATCTAAAAGCCATTTCAGCCCTCAAAGAGCTGCTGGACACAGCAGAGGCCAAGCTCCTCGTTCCTGTCCAGGTGTCTTTCCTCAACGTTAGAGCCTTTCTGCAGGACGTGGAGGTGAGACACTGTTTTACTCACATACCTCATTTAATAAGGTTAGTTCATTTTGAGCTTTTAGACTATTTTGCTAACTTATCTGTTATTGATGGAGTGATAGAAAGAGATATTAAAAATCCCCTCAGTTTAAACCTTAAATACTTCTATATGAACGAAATTAAACAAGAATAAGATGATGTGACATATTGAAATGTTACATTTTAGAAAAAGTGGAATACAAAAAAAATAATGAATGTACATAATCCACTGAGGGAGTTTCTGGTGATGTCTGTTGTTCATGTTTACCCTGTTAACCTGTAGTGTCTCCCCTTAAGATTCAGCTGATACTTTGATTACATTTTCTACAGGTATGTTTTAGGTTGGTAGCATCAAAACGTCAGTGTAAGTTTCTGCAGCAGTTGAGATGATCCATGATAATTTCATAATCTTTCACGATAGTTTTACTTCATCTTGAACTTGTGCTCCTAAACTTCTGATGAAGAGTTCCTGAGAGCTGAAAGCAGCTTTGTTACATTCATTTGATCGAATTGCATTCAAATGAAGGATGTTTAAGATGACCCTTTGCCTCTACCTCTCATCTCAGAATACCAAGCAAAAGGTTGTTGCCATGGAGACGCAATACAAGTTGGCTGCCCGCAGCGCGCAGCTCCTCGCCAAGGACGCGCCGCAGGAAGAGGCTGCCAGGGTCATGGCAACTATGGCAACAGCCAAAAGTCAGCTGAGTAAGGTAGGTATCACTTAAGAAAAAATGAGAAGTGCTGTGAAATCTATCAAACACTTACCTTTTCGGTTTAAATTCCTCATCACTCATTTGTGTGTCACTGCCTAATGGGCTTTGTTACTCGTCCCCAGGTCAGAGAGCGCTGTCCCTCCCTGGTGAGGGAGTGTCATGTTCTTCTGCCTTTGTTGGAGGAGATGGAGAAACACATCACTGCTTTCTACCAAGCCCTGGAGCGAGCCAGTCGCATCACTGCTGCTGCCAGAGACCCAGACACACAGACCCAGACCCAGCAGAAACAGAAGTGGCAGGTTAGATATGATGACAATGAACGGACTGAACGATGGCTGACTGGTTAAAGGGAAATTCATCCTCTCTTTACAACCTGTTTTACAGTGGTGGAATAAGTACATTTACTCAAGTACTGTACGTACGTGCAAATTTGTACTTGTGTTTTTCCATTTGTGTAACTTTATACTTCTACTCCACTACATTTAGCTGCTGCTTAGTTACTTTTCAGGGCAAGATTTACAATTAAAAATATGATCAATTTAAAGCAAAGCCTGCTTTTTTCCTCAAATTTGGACCTTAATTTCCAAAATGAACATCAAGCTGTCTTGAAGAAGACTTGAAACTATCAAATGTTTACTGAGGTAATAAATCAAGAAGTAAGGACTTTTTGTTATAGACTTCCATACAACCTGACCTCTTTCTGCAGCCAGTGCAGTCGCCCCCTGCTGGTCACTGGAAATAATGCAGGTCTAAGGCACTACCACATTGGCTCCACTCTCACAGTTTATGATTTGAATGCATCATTACAAACACACTTCCATGTTTGTTGTTTCCACAATTCTCCTCAGGATTTGTTAAACCAGCAGCAAAACTGTAAACGCTGTCTGTCGGTGATTGAGAGGAATCACCACACACTGCAGAGGGCGCTATCCACCAGCAAGGTGCTCCGAAACTTCGACCTCTCCCTGCTGCAGAAGAGAGTGGCTGAAATACAGAGTTCAGCACAGGTTGGTGTTAATCAGACATTTACCCAGAATGCCACACAGACAGTACATTACCCACAGCTCTGATTATATTAATGAGATTACAAGAACATCAAAAACACCCAAGAGGCAGTCATGCAGATTAGACCTACCCGTGACTAGCTATTCATTTGCCTGACGTAAAACAAATAATGTAATTACGCTACATTACCGAAGAGACCAATTACAGTCACCGCTACCTACTGTCCGTCCTCTCAGGCTTTGCTGAAGGAGGTCGGGGAATGGAGGAGGCAGGAAGAGGCCAACAACTGCCTGAGGAGGAGGTTTGAGGAGTCAAGACAAGAGCTGGAGAGAGTGCTGAAGAAAGCTCAGGGCTGCCTGAGAGAGACGGGAGACGCTGAGGAACTCCTGAAGAAACACAGCGTAAGATAAAGCCTGTAACCTTCTGCTTTAAATAGAGGATGCACATGAACAGTACAGCTGATTTGTGGAAAAGAATACTGGCTGTAAAATCATCTCATGGCCACAAAGAGAAACAGTTCCAGTGTTTAATACAGAACTACACCTGCAAGTCGCTCTATTGTTTGGTCTTGAAAACAAAAGAGATTAATTAAGGAAAACCCTGTTTTAACCCTATTTCCCCATGTGTTTGTGTCAAAGTGACTAATGAGGACAACATTTTCTTTTAAATTGGTCCAGTATTGAGCGAGAATGCCGCAGCCCTCGGCCAAGAAACAGGCTGCTTGTAATCCTTTGGTGGAACTGTCCACTAAAAGTACTGACAGACTCTGATTATTCTCTAATTCTGCAACGTCCTTTAGCAGACGCTTTTATCCAGAGCGACATACATGTGAGAGTTCATACAATAGTCTCGTTCTGTAATCTCGCAAGGTGACTTGTAGCCCAAAGACAACGGTGGAAACGCCAGTGAGAGAGTTGGAGAAAGGAGTGGAGCTGCTGTGTAAAATAATTTGAATGCTGTCAGACATTTAAAATAACAATCTGAGCCTGTCAGTGACAAAAACAAGCAATTTAAGTGGAGGTGCATTACGCACATTTGCACAACAACCTGGACGATTACATTGCAGCTTGTGTTGTGCCTGCTGGCTGCAGTGCTCTAGTTCAATACTGGAATAATTAAGCAACTTAGAAACAGAAAAATAGGGTCCAGCTTTAAAAAAAACACCAATGTTTTCCCATTAATATGAAAAGCTACTCTCTCTCTCTCATGGCTTGGATTCACACAGGAGTTTTTCGGCCAACTGGACCAGCGGTTGCTGAGCGTGTTCTTGAAGGCGTGTGACGAGCTGACTGACATCCTGCCACAGGAGGAGCAACAGGGGCTGCAGGAAACTGTCCGCAGGCTGCACAAACACTGGAAGGTCAGAGGTCACCGTGCTTTAACACTCTCACTAATTACTGTACATCTCTGGAGGCGCTTAGCCGATACTTCATTAACTTAACCAGGAAGACCTTTGGCGTTGATAGACTTCCCTCCAGTCTGTTTCCAATTAACCTGTACTAGTTAGATTAAAATGCAACCCTCTCAGTGTTTACAGGCAGTCTCTCTCTCTAGAGGATATTAAGTCTCTGACAGTTTCAGGATTGATACAGTGAGACTGAAGCTCATGCATTATACAGCATATCTTAACTACCTTGTCCCTTACGCTCTGTGTCTTCTCTGTCTCTTCCACAGGACATCCAGAGCGAGGTGCCGTCTCACCTGCTCCGTCTGAAAGCGGAGGTGGAGCGAAGTCGAGTGGCTGTGATCTTACACGACTGCAGAGCGGAGCTGGACAGAGAAATACAAGCGCTGTCTGGCACCTGCACCAGCGAGAGAGTGATCAAAGAGCACAGAGTGAGCCTCGGATTTATTAGAACAGATTAAACCACGAGTGGAGATAAAATCGCTTAACGTCATCATCATTTTGGAGTTCAACATTTCCTTCTCTCTTATCTCCAGACTTTCTTCAGGGAGCGCAAACCTCTGACTCTGTGCGAGAAGAGGATTAGGAACATGGAGGATCTGTGTCACAAGTTGCCTGACAACGACCCGGCTTATCGAACGCTAGACGCCACCAGAAGGGCTGTAGAGGAGGTTACGGAGCAAATCAAGAGCACCCACCTGAAACTGGAGCACCACCCTGATAAATGGAAAGAGTGGAATGAAAGGTAAAGGTCGACAAAAACTCAAAGTCCTCACAGTATCTCCGACTCCTTGAAGTCTGACATTTTCATCACTGAAGGGGCTTCAAAGTCGCTGTTCCTCTTTGCAGGTTCTGTGAGCTCTCTGATTGGCTCTCATCTCAGAAGAGGCAGGTGAGGCTCTTGAGAGAGACGGCGAGAAATTCCAGCCATCAGGAGCAGGTTGATGCTGCTGTTCAGGTGAGTAAGCACACTTTTATTTGCTGCAGAGATCAGGTTATGATTCAGTACTGCCTCTGCAAACATGCATTCCCTTTTGTGTGTTTTCTCTATTTCCAGGCTCTGCAGGAAGCAGTAGATGCCCGAGAGGAGAGCCTGTTGTGGCTTAAGAGCCGCCTCGCTGGGCTGTCTGAGGTTAGCTCTGAGCTGGAGGTCCAGAGACAGAGAACAGCCCTCGCCAAGCTCTCAACCGACCTGCGGGCTCTCTTTTCTTCACTCTGTCAGGTATTCTGATATATTCCAAGTGCTCGAAATGCATCCTTTGTTCTCTCCACAAAATCTTTCCATCTGATTTTTTTTGGTTTCCTTTATTCTCAGTGGGGTGAGGAGGGCTCCGCTATGTTCCAGTACGAGGAGCTGAGGGAGGAGGTGCGCGGCGCTCTGGAGGAGGTTCTGAGAGTGCGGAGGGAGGCTGAGGAGCAGACCAGCAGGATCCTGGATGCTGAGGGCCTGGAGGAGGCCAAACAACTTTATCTTATTCACCAGGTGTGTGTGTGTGTGTGAGGATGTCAGGCAATACACACTTGATATACACAGGCTTTCATCAGAAGGATAGGAATTTACCAATTTCTAGCCCCTGGATGTCTTTTGATGTCATTATTGTCAGAAAAAGATATATTTTAGTTACTTTAAGCATCTCAATATTATGTTATCTTTTGCTGCAAAAAGCTAATATTTCGTCCAACATATTTTTTTCCCCTCCTCTTTATGTTTGTTATAGCGCCACCTAAAGCACCTGCATGCTAACCGGAGAGAGGCGGAGCTTCTGGTGGCCCACTGCCGCCAGCTGCAGAAAGGGGAGGGGCTCAGTCAGTCTCTGCGGGAGCTGGAAGGAGCTTTCAGAGAGGCCGACCACAAATCAGGGGCAAAGGAGCACAACCTGCAGGTAGACTGAGCCTGGATTTTTCTCACATCAATGCGCTAATGTTTGCATGTGTGAGTGTCACACCCCTGCAGTGATCATTGATTGGTCCGTGTTAACCCTTAACCAGATATCGATTGTTGTGTGGTATGTTAAATTTGTTTGTGTCTGTTGTCTTGGGATTTGTTTATACACTTCTATCATTGTCTTGGAATTGATAAGAAAATCAACATTTTTCTGCATGAAAATGTCTAAGATGCCTTTAGTGCATAAGTTCATTTTTCAAAGGAAACACAACAATAAAACCGACATATTACAGTTATAAGATGCAGAGATGGAGGGTATTTTGTTGGGTTTATCTACTATTGGCACTATTCTGTTGATTCTTCTTCACCTCAAGGCAACTCTGAGCTCCTGGCAGAATTTCGAAGCAGAAAGAGAAACAGTTTGGAGGTTTATCACTAATACCAACAACGAGCTTCACAAGGAACTGATTTTCAACAGCCTGGACAGCCTGAAAACTGAATTGGAGCATAACAAGGTCTGTTCCTAATAGCACTGTGTTTGTGTCAATGCATATATAATGTAAGCTCTTTTTTTGTGCTCAAACATCACATATTGGCTTCTCTCTTCTTGCCTGTAGGAGCTCCTCACAAAGGTTGAGGAGTGTTCTGTGCGAGCAGATCTCCTCCTGGAGAAGGCAGCAGATATTCAACTCGGTCCGAAGAATCAGACTCTTCTTCTGCAGCAGGCCCAGTCCACCAGAGAGGCAGTCACACAACTGCAAGACCACCTCAACAAGAAGTATGTCTGATCCTAATCCCAAAGAATAAAGAAGTATGCTGTAACTTCATTAAAATGAAGTCATGTTGTGAAGTTTAAAAAAAGTCAAGTGTCAATTCTCCATGTTAAATTGTATTCAAAGCCAGTATTTGCATAGATGTACTCAGTTTAATTTTATCTTTCAAAGAGTCTAATCTTGTGTCTTCCAGTGTGGTCCAGCTGGAGATGATGTGTTTGTGGTGGGAGCGCTTCAGTCGTGAATCTGAGTCTTTCTCTCTGTGGATCGATGAGAAAGAGAAGGAGCTGGAGGCTGTCGACTCCTCCTCCTCCTTAGATCCTCTGGACAGAAACATCAGCACAGTGGAGGTATTTCATGTATCTCATTCTTCCTTTGAATGCCATTTTTTAATCCGTGATACTGACTGGAGGCTTTAAAGTTACAATTATTCCCAAACTCTTCAATCATCTTCTGATATTCACAAGTAAATATGCATCACACACATTTATTTTAGATGAGGCTCCCAGTAAAATGAGTCAAAGCTGCTGTCTGGCTGTGTGCCTGCAGTGTACAGTATCAGAGTGGCCCGTGGGTTATTAAGATTAAGATGAAATGAGATTAAATTTTAATGTAAACCCAAGGGGAAATTGGGTCAGAGCTGCAGCGAAGTCGAGGATATAGAAAATAAATTGATCATATTGAAGGAAATATAATCTTTGCTTGCCAGACCTCAGCCTTGTCAATCTCTTGGAGGTCTACAGCAAAAAAAAAGTCAACAAATATTTGGGATAACAGGACTTAAGTTGTGCTGCAGCAGCTTTGTGATTTGTTGTGAGTTTGATAACTCTTGCCTGCAGAAACAGCGCAGACAGTTTTCTTTTCTACCTGATTCTGCGCTTGAAATTCCCAGACCTCTACGAACCTTAAGAGACTGCTTTTATTTATGATAGGCCACTAAATGTATTGAAGACAAAACAAAACACGGCTGGAGAGAATTAGCAGTCTTTTTCTCAGCTCATGCCTCTCACACTATCTCCTGATTAGCATTCCTCTGCTGTTGCATCGCTACAGGCTGTGGCAGAAGGTTTAGAGGAGAGAAGGGCAGCTCTGGCCCACATGGAGGCGGACTGTGACGCCCTGTCGAGGTTTGTGACCCCTGGAGAGGCGGGACATATCCGGACACGGCTCGCGCAGATGAGGCGCTGCTGGGAAGAGCTGAACGGGAGAGTGGAGCAGCTGGGAGGACGGCTCAACCAGAGCGCCTCGTACTGGCAGAGATACAACGATAACCTTGAACAGGTACACAGCAGTGACACACAGCGGCATCGTCTGCTGCATAAATTGTGATTAAGACTTTGTAGTGCCGGTGTGTTCAAGTTCAAGTGTTTTCTTTTGTTTTTCAGGTCAAGAAAGTGATGAGAGACCTTGAAGGGAAGCTTGAGTGTCCAGTCACATACTGTTCATCATCATCTGAGACCTACAAAATCCTCCAGGAGCACATGGTAAGAAAAACACAGAGAATACCTGACTGAGGGTGCATGTCCAACCTACCTGGTACCCCATAAACAAATGAAGTCTTTCTGGTTTGACCTCGACCTTTGACCCTTTGCTGCATGTTGTCCCTTCTCCAGCTACTTTTTTCCCAAAGTGCATAATACATTTTTTCCCCCTCCTCTCATTATTTTTTTCTCCTACCTGCCCCGAATCCTCTTCAGTTTTTATTACCATTACTTATTACTTTTTTTCCCATTTGTATTTTTTTTTTTATCAATTTATTACATTTCACATTTTTACTCTTCTTCATTATTACTCATAAGAAATCCTCATCGTACACTCACAACAACCTCTTGTATGTTTGTTTTTTTTATATTTTATTGCACCAATTGTCCCGTGCCTCTTTGTTATACACCCCTTGTTCTATTTCATTTTGTTTGTTAAATTGCACTAATTTACAAGAAAATAAACAAGACAACAAAATAAAAGAAAACATCTTAAAAAAAGTGAAAGGTTAAGCTGTAATCTCCATTGTGATATATTTTCATTTCCTCCAGGAGCTCTGCCAGGCTGTCGAGCAGCTGAACCCCAGGCTGATGGCTCTGTGTTCGGCCGTGAAGAGGCTCGGAGAGGGCAGCCAGCTGGAGGAAGAGGTGGCGAACCTCCAGAAGCAACAGGGGGAGTTTCTGGGAAAGGCAACAGAAAAGCAATCCACATTAGAGAGCCTTCTAGCGCTGTGGCAAAGGTAATATTTGTGAAATGTTTCTGTAGATTGGTGCATCTGCAAAAGAAAATCAACTTTTGAATTCATCTGAATATTTAGCCATCATAAAACCAGACATGAGCCATCCTTTCCATCTTTCAAAGGCAACATACTATAAGAATTTTCAGTTTTGTATTTCTGGTTTTCACTAGAACTGTAGTGTCCCTTTCTACCTATACATATAATAAGTGTGATATCACATCCTTAAGGAATACATGCTGTGTGCATTTTTCCATGCACTAAGCATTCTGATACTTTCACAGTATTTATTTATTTATTTACACCTAGACCTGCTTTATAATGAAAAAAGACATGGAAATCTCACTTTTTACAATATTTTAGGTAGAGACTATAAACAGAATAACAAATGAAGTCACAGAAACGTTTGTTATTGAGTGAAAATTCCTCTGTTAAGTCATCATGAGCTTACAGATTATACTCAGGGGGTTTTGCCAGCTGCTGGGCCGACTTTGTACCTGGTGTGTGTGTCGCTGTGTGTGTGTGTGTGTGTGTCCTTCCAACACAGACACACACAAAGAGGTGTTTTTACATATTTTACCGGTTTGTAAATTCACAAATAAATGCCAATTTCAGCCCAAACTGCTGGGAAACGATTTCATTTTGATACATTTTGACACGCATCTTATTCCTATTGTATAAACATCGCTATTTCCCCTTTTACTTTTCATATGCGCTCTCTGCTGAATCTTCCTCTCTGCCAATTTCCTCCTTTATTCCCTGAATCACTCGCTCGTCTTAGCCTGATGCAGAGGAGCGAGATCTTGTCTTGACTCGATGTGTCTGTCGCATTTCTATTCTAATAACACGCTTTTCTTATCACTTTCTTTGATCACACAATAGACTTGGACAATAGACTGGAGCGATTGTTTCTCACTCTTCTGTATTAGTCACACACTAGCTGTTTAAAGCTTTGTTTTATTGTCTTCATCCAGTCTGGGACTTTTTTCAGATTAGCTAAATTATGTTTTTGCTGAGTTTGTGTGTGTGTGTGTCCGTGTGTTTCTCTGCAGTCGGTCTTCTCCCCTGCAGGTGTTTGTATGAGGGATTACTTACAGCACTGGGTGCTCTGGTGAGATATGGACGCCCCATTATGACCCTGTCACTGATACTGAGGCCTGGTCAGATAATAAATAACACACAGACTGTATCAGTGTGTGTGTGTGCGTGTCATTGTGCGTGTATACTTCATCACCACAGGTTGCTGCTATCAGTCTACCGTTGATCAGTATTTATTCTATTCATTTTCAGAACAGTGCTGCATAAATTGTATTTCATTTGAATACATTTACTTAGTGGCGCCTTTGTTTCCCCAGATTTGAAAAGGAGAGTTCGTCCATGAAAAGCTGGTTGAGCAGGTGTGAGTCGGTCTGCTGTCCGGACACCGATCTGCTCTCTGCAGACAAAGTCAAGCTCAGGAATGAACTGCTGAACGTACAGGTGAGTTATTTAATTATTCTTCACCTGTTTCTCACTGACCTTTCCATTTGCATTCAAATTTGTTCTCTTAAATTGACCGTTTATCTTCCTTTTTTCAGTTTGTCTTTCACCTCACTTATCACACAATGTATTTTCTGCTATTTTTATCTTGCTTCATTTCTAAATGCTTATCCATCCGTCCAGGAAATGCAGGGGGAGACGGCGTCCTACGAGGTCCTGCTGCAGGGTCTTGTGAATCTGGCGCTGTGTCTGTACCCCACAGCGCCTGAAGCTCGTATCCAAGAGATCAGCGATGATCTCATACAACTCGAGGAGAGAAGCACTTCTGTGAAGAACAGCATATCACACAGGCAATTCCCTTGTTTTACATATCAAATGTTTTCAACTTTTGTTTTGTTTAAAGGCAAAATTAGTAGGATTTTTCTATTGCAAACACATCAGTCAAATTTGCCCCCTCCTCCCCGGCTCACACTCTGGCTGCAGTGCTCACCAGCGAGTGAAAGCCTAAACCAGATTCATCCTCGTTTTGGAACGAGCTTTGTCCACTTGGCCTTTAGCCTTCACCCCTGGCTCTGTTTCCGCCTTTTTCGTAGCTCTTTTGATGCATGCTTACAGTCTGGAACGTGGTTGCTACGTCCAGCTTTTGGCTTGAGGCTGCACACACCGTGCCCAAAGTTTGATGCCCAGAAATTTCCTGAAAACAGAAAAATGAAAAGAAAAGAGAAAAAACAGGCAGAGGGCCGGGTCTTTGTCAAGTTTTATTGACTAAATAATTAGTTGATTCAAGCAGAAAAACCGAGTTTTTCACAAAGAAATGTGCAAAATCACTATTCATCTTGCGTTTAACAGAGATGTGCTCACAGGTTTCTAAGAAATAAGTTACTCAGCATTGAAAAAAGCAAATTTTAGACTCCTTTACCAAGAGGGGTCAGTCTAGCAGATACAAGCACAGCCACACACTTCTCATCAATGATGATTGAGTCATGGTTTTATTGGAAAAATCCAAATATTTGTCCCTTAAAATAAACAACTGAAACACTGATCCTTCTCACGTTCTCCTCTTTTAGGCTTGAGTTGCTGGAGTCTCAGTTGTCGCAGCTGGAGCAGTTTGATCAGGCTCTGCTGACTCTGACCCAAAGGAGTGAAAACTTCCTGTCTGGCTTGAGAAAATCTTCTCAGGTTGATATTGCTGATCTTGAGGCCGCAATTAGTCAGCTGAAGGTGAGAAATCAATACTGTGCTGTCAACAGTGATGTCCTTTATAGGTTTTGTATATCGGAGCAGTAACAGTAAGCAAGTTTATATTGATCGCTGTAGGAGCTAATATAAATTTGTCTAATTGAGCTGTTTTGTTGCAGGAGCACGAGGCGCAGCTGCAGGCTCATGCATCGCTGAGAGAGACTCTGCAGCAGAGAGAGTCCTCGCTGCTTCGCTGCTCCACCTCAGAGGCCCAGCAGCAGCTCCAGGGCTGGAGGGAGGACTGCCTGCAGCCACTCAGTGAATCCCAGCGTCTCCTGCTCCTCCGTACAGAGTGCCTGACTGATTTAAAGACCTTTCTTGAGAAGCATGGAGCCACA
>CAFUXE010000749.1:446008-468981 GCA_903364295.1 Serranus cabrilla
CCCCCCCCCTTTAACCTTCACCCAGTGCCCAATATTTATTAAACCCATTGACTCATTTCCTTTGTTGTCCTGCATCTCCTCAGGTTTCAATCTGTGTTACGCTTATTATGATTTTATAAGCTATTAAGTGAAAACATTGTGTATTTAATAAAGGTTTCCTTTTTGCCTGGAGTATAAAAAAGGAAATTCACGTTTTGTGTAATATCAAATCATGTAACTTACAGAACACGGGTCAGTATTCCCAGAAAGTATCGCACAGTTTGTTCAGTTCCATTGCAGGAAGAGTGTGCTAAAAAATATATATATATTAAGATAGATGTAAAAACCTTTGACCTGAAGATGAATTCCAGATTTCAGCTCATAAATCTGTAATAAACAATATATTGTGCTTTGGCGCCTTTCAAAATCTTTTGAATTTTAGAGTCTATAAGGGCTTAGAACATTATATATGAGTATATGCTTGTCATTCCCATGCTCAGTTATGTCACATAGCACAGCAGTTTTTGAATAGATACTACTTGTTGTCTATCTGAGTCTCTAGTTTGTTGTTGTGAAGTTTGATGAGGCTGTGATTATCCTAGAGGTCATTTTATACAGTGAGGTCAACAAACTCACTCCTTCAATGCAATGAAATGGCTACTGTGGGGACTAACATCATCACACTTGAATAACATTGAATCCACAAGAGTCTCTGCTTTCCAGTCAAATCAAATTTATACAATTTCAAGACTCTTTAGGGAGCCGGTATACAGAAATATTCAAATACAATAGGCGAAAATAAAACACATTTATACCGCATGCCATGAGATTAGTATAAGGAAGCATGTCTGTAAAAGAAGATATCCAGAGGTCAGAGGTCACCTCTTAGAAATTACCCATGTCAGTTTTTAAGTTTTGTTTTGGTGTTACTTCCTCCCAGTCTGTATTCCTTCCTTATTTTAAACAAATCTTAGCTGTCACTTAAAGAGGAACATTTGAAATGTTAGTTTTATTCAAACTGTCTGTTTAAAATGCTTTTTATCTTGTATAAAAGTCCTTCACAGTGCTTCAAAAACCTTTTGTTATCAGTCTGTGTTGCTGCTGTTCCAGCTCTAAGCCTCCTATAGAAGATTATGAACAACAGAAACATTTCCCGGTTTTTAATAACTCCCTGGTGAAAAAATGCGATGCACTAAACTGTTCATGATGATATATCTGTTTAATATATCATCAGCCTTCACTGTGACCCCTCCCTCACATACTGTATCTCCACCATATCCTTTCTGTCTCGCCCTCTTTCATATAGCATCAATCTGTCAGCCCTCGTTCTCTCCATCATGTCACCCCTGTGAACTCTTGCCCCTCTCATATGTTGCCTCTCAACCCCCCTCCCACGCAGTACCCCGTCCCACCATCCCCCACTCTGCCTCTTTGCCCCAACGCTCATTCCTTCCACTTCACCCACTTCGCCATTTCTCCACCTGCCCGTTTCTCAGTCCTGCTCATCTCCCCAGCTTCCCTTTCTGTACCTCCTCCGTAACATGAGGACAGCATGTACAGTATCCGAGCATCTGCGCATGTATCCTCTTTGTTTTGATGAGCACATGGGCTGCAGACAGCAAACACTTCCTCTGGTTGTAACCCCTCTCTCTTTCTCTCTTTGTTCTCTCATTCTCAAGATGGATTTCAACTTGTGAACAACATGTTAAATTGTCTCTCTTCTCCCCTGCAGCCTCAGTCTTCGTGCATCCAGGGAGTGTCAAAATAAGGAGCGCTTGTTGGAGCAGAGGTTCCGTGCAGCCCTGAGGGACTTCCAGCAGTGGTTGGTCAACGCCAAAATCAGCACCGCCAAATGTTTTGATGTTCCACAGAGTGTCGCAGAGGCCTCCACCGCTCTGCAGAGGATCCAAGTAAGACAGATCTTTGTCTCAGCTCTTAATTAGAGTGAAAAACTGTTACATTCCTGCCACATTTGACTCAATGTGGCCTTGTTTTCCCTGCAATATATAAGTCATGTACTTTTATAGAAACAGCACAATTATGACTAGATGAAGTGAAAAGTTAAATAGTTATAATGCCATAAATCACTGAAAGAAAGGTTTGCTAATTGATTTGACAAAAAATGGAATCTATATATACAACATTTTTCCAAGGAGTAGGTAAGAAAAATGAGGCTCCACATGCTGTATACACTGAACTGTTTACATTTCTCTGGTCCTCTCCTCTCCGCTCTGTGTAAACAGTCGGCAGTTCTGTGAGATTTCACAGAATTTTTGTCACTTAGCTGTTAGAAATCATTCAGTTGCAGTTTACAGGATCCTTTCAGTGCAAATGGTTTATTTTTGGTTACAAATGTTAATGTCTAATGAAGGGGTTTTGAAGAAATATCACAATTTTTAGCTCATTTTCAATTCAGTTACATTTCCTGAAGGATTTGTATGTCTCACATACACCATTCAAGTACAAGGAGAGTATAATAATAATAATGGCTGTTTTTACAGTTTCTGTCTGAGATAAATGGTGTAATTTTGCAGATTTTTTTAAAGCCACAATGCTTTTCAAACCCACTGCTTGCGTTTGGGTGTTATATGTTCTTGAACACATGAAATTGTGATGTGTCCTCACTGTGGTGTTTTTGCACTGCACATCACACTTTCCTTCAGCCTGTTCAGCTGTTACTGCTCCAATTCTGAGTCTCTTTATTGGTGCTGGAAATATAAAGTGTATCACCTCCCGTGCACCAGAGAAGAGTCCCCAGGACAAACCTTCCAGACACAGCACAGCAAATACACAGATTGAATCACATTCTGTTTTGTTATTCAGGGATAGAAAGTAGTGGAATTGATATTTATTTGAATGTCGCTGGTTATTACTTCCAGTCCAGCCTTTTGAGAAAGACCTACATTTTTAATAACTTGCTTTGGATGCAGGATCGGTAATAATACTCATTCATACTCTCATGTCTGATTGCCACCCAGAATGGCCGTATAGTCTCACACTGTCGCACATTAACCAGCTCCGGCACGGCAGTAATGATTTCAGTAGCTGTTGATGGTGGAGTTAGGGAAGGGTAATTTATTCACTTATATAAAGCAGAATTATTCAGCCTGTTGAGGGAACAAAATCAGCTATCTTCTTTTCATAAATATCTTTTGTGTCTCTCCACCTTTGGGCTAGGATACATTTGTGTGCAGTCTGGGTGCTAGCTTTAAATGTTGTTGCCTGGATTGTGCCGTCAAAGCAAAGCTAGCCACCACAAAGGAAATTGCTGAAAGTGAAATGATGTAATACTTGAAGAATCAATCAACTTTCAATGGGAGATTGCTCAAGGGGACGTCTGTATTGACATGCCCACTGTTGAGTGTCCTCTGGCGGGCTTGTCGGACTGGCGGGACCTGCCGTAGGCTGCGTAAGCTGAAAGCGGGCGCATAGCCAAGAGGGATAAGAGAAAGCTCCACAGCGGGGGTCTCTGTGCCATTCTCTTCAAAAAATATCTGTGTGTCCCTCTTTCTGAGAAGTCTCTGTGTCTTTTTCTGAGAAGCTGGCAGGCGTAGCAGTCTGGCAGCCTCTTTAGAGCACCCCAGGGCCCTGGCCAAGAGTCGGGTGCTTGTCGGTTAAGGTAGTCCCCACATCCCTGCACCAGACAGTTAATTACCTCTCAGACACCTGACCATGTCCGCCACTACATCACCACGAAAGGAATTATTGTTATTCCTTTAAGCTGAGCTCCAATAGTAAGGCGGTAATTCTGAAAAATAAAGATTTTACACCAACATTTCTTATTCAGTGCACATGAGGTCACATGAAGAGGCAGTCAAAAGAGCATTAGGTTACTTGAAGAGATAATTTTCCAACTAAGTAGAGAAGATCTTCTTCAGAAGTTTCCCGTTTAGCCTTGAGGATGAGAGGGAATGTCACAGAGAATACGGCAGCGGAGGAGAGAGGAATACAGAGGCGGAGCATGTTTTATTTATTATTGACTTGGTGAGGAATGTGGAACAATGTTTCCACATGGCTGACCTCCAGGAGGGCAGCGTGGGAGGGGCGGGGGCATCCATTGTGTCACGCTTAATTGGTGGTATACAGTTACATTGAAGCGGCGAGACTGATAGGAAGTGTGAAAACAAAAAAACAGTGAATGAACAGAGAAGAAGAGAGGAAATAAAGAGACGCAGACGGACTTTCTATGCGTGTGTGTGTGTGACTTCGCTGTACCAAATCTGTGTGTGTGTGTGTGTGTGAGGAGGCTGAAGCCGTAGAGTGTGTAAGTGATGTGCTGACTGCACAGATGGTGGAGTGGTCCCTGCTGCGCTACTGTCATCGACTCAGCTCTGAGGGAGGGGTGTGTGTGTGAGTTTGTATGTATGTGTGTGTGTGTGTGTGTACATTTTCTGTGGGTGGGTACAGAGCAGCTATGTAAAAAAAAAACAACACATTTCAGGCTCACTGTGCCGTTCTTATCTGTGATTGCCTCCCCGGGTCAAGCCCCTCCTTCCGCCCACGCATATGGAATTAGTAATGGCTCGGTCTAATTACTGCATTTGACAATGTAAAGTGAGATCCCGAGACACTGAAAAAAAAACTGTTGGCCATTTAGGGAATGGCCATGTTGATTTCCCATCAGCCTTTGCAGCAGGAGTAGAAGACAAAAAGAAGTTGGGGATTGTCATTCAGTCCGTTTCTTTTTTTTTCATGTCACATTCACACCCTCCTCTCTTTGTGTGTGTGTGTTTGTGTTAAATAGTCACATTCTCTTTGTCTTTGTCTGTGTATCCCCTCAGGAGTTCCTGAGTGACAGGGAGCATGGCCAGGCCAGGCTGAGTACAGTGGGAGCCGGCGGGGAGCTGCTGATGGCTGTGGTGTCCAAAGACAGGGTGGAGGGAATCAAGGCCAAGGTGGCAAATGCCAGAGAGGACTGGAAGAGCCTGATGAATAACCTGCAGATGAGGGAGGATGCGCTCAAGGTTGGTTAAAATTCACTTTTGTTTGGATGCTGTGGTCTCCCCTGAAAAGAAAGTCTAGACTTCTAAAGAAACATGTGGCTTAATGAAGGTTTACTGTACAGTTTGGGTGTTTAAATGAATGCTGTCCTCGTATTTGTTAACAGTTTGTCTCCCTTTTTGTTAGCACTTTATGGCAAAGGGAGTATAAAGTACTTTAGAGGTTCTCTGGTTCCCAACCTGGTCGTCCTGACACCAAAGCTTTATAAGTGGGGTCATGATGTTTTCTCCATTTTAAGGAGTGTAAGACAACTTTTTGAATAAACAGTTGGCAAATATCTAATTTATTTAATTCATTCTGTGAACAAAAACAAATTTAAATGTTATTTCTAATGTTTGGATTATTGTTTACATAAAGTATTAATTTAAGATAAAATCACAGAATAAGGGCACACTGGAGACTGAAGATAAGCTTTCCTCAAAGAGCCGTCCCTTTCTGTTTCACAGCTTCATCCTGTGCTTGAAAAGTACACAGTGTTCTAGAAAAGTTCACTGTTAAAACAACTAAGGAGATAATAGAACAATGGCCAACCATCAGGGAGAGTAAAAAAAATACCAAACTGTCAAAAAAGAATTCTATAAAGTATTTATGATTGTAAAAATGTACAAAGTGCATAGCACAGACAGAGAATTGTATTAAAAGATAACATGAAACTCAACCCTGACGCAATATTTACAGAAAATAATCAGCTTGAAATACACAAGCTCCCTGTAGTTATTGTGTTCACTATTTGAGTTAATTACTTGGTTTATCAGTTTCTCTGTACTGTTATTGTTAATGAAATGAAATGAGTTTTCTGAATGAAAAGCCGTTCCATAAGGGAAACAGTTGGGAACCACAGCTTCAGAGGGTATTTACACTGTTGCTCATAAAGTTGGAATAAAATGTTTTTTCAGATTTCCATTTAATGATTGTGACAATGGGATTCATTCTTGACAGATAGTCAAAGGGGTAGGTATAAAGTGGAAGTGTATATGTTATGTAATGTAATCATTGCACCTGGTCAAAAGTGGGAATTAAATGGGAATAAACAGAGAATTGGGTCTGAAAACTATAGTATTCAGACTTTATGGGCAGAAATAATTAAATTCTACTTTGTCTAATGAACTAAGTTGTATCAGCTTGTGCAGAGTCAGTTCATATGAATACTTCTCTAGTTGTATTTCACGAGTTAAATGTCACATTCCCAGAGCCTGCAGTCCCAGATGACGGAGTTCGAGTCCAGCGCTGAGCCTCTGCAGGACTGGCTGAACAGCACAGAGGTCAGAGTTCAGGAGAGCAGCGCTCGGCTACACGACCTCCCAGCCAAGAAGCAGGAGCTCTGCAAACTAAAGGTACTGTGGAGCCCAGAGGCATGCTGCTTACACCATTACACCAATCCACTCTGTCTGGGCTCCTTTAACCAGCAGATTTGTAGCATTGAAGATAACAGCTCTCTAGAAATGACATTGCTTCTATGATTATTGTGGCTATTCATTGGTCCGTCTCATATTTTTCATAAAGCCACTCCTTAAGCAATATGTTTCCATAATGCAGGATCCATTTTCTGTTTAATTGCATTATGTCATACTGAGAGTGCACCTTTTACAGCTCTCTCCTCAGCTGCTATCTCTGAGCCCCTTATTCCCTTTCTTCACCCTGTCATTACACCATAAATTGAATATTAAGTAGATTTTCCGAGGGTACTAAATAGTTGTGGCTCTCCATCAGATATGCATCCCTAAAGTACAATCTCAAATCTTCTGGGAAAAGAAGAAGGACCTAATTACATTTGTCGAGCACCAGCGGATCAAAATAGAGCGCAGCGTCTTGACACAATAGTCAGAGGAAAAGTCCAGAAATCTAATTAATTCTCCTTCTGTCACAGCTGAAGCGCTGCGTGGCTAAAAGGCCCTTTTCAGGATGCGATAACAGCCTCCGCCACGTCTGGCAGAGACAAAAAAGGAAGAGAGGCACGGAGCGTTAAAAAGATAAAACTGACAATAGAGGAAAAAATATATCAAGCCCATCTCAAAGCTCTGCCCTTATCGTTGTTGCTATTTTTGTATTTACTGTCGCCCACTGTAGCACTTCTCCTCAGTGCCTTTTGTCTGGCCCTGCAAGCAATTACATTTCTCCCCCCAACACCTGAAGTACAATACAAGACATGCAGGCTTCAGTGTCTGAACCTGTGTTGGCAAAATCCCCTTTACCTTTTCACATATACACCCCCCTCCTTTGCAGTATTGTATCAGCCTCCTTTCCCTGCTCTGAGCCGCGGTGTCGAACCGAATATTTAAAAATGAACATCAGGAGAAATACTGCTGATGCTGTTTTTTTTTAACATGTTCCTTCCCCTTGTCTTTATCCATGTTCTCCATGTGCTCTTGTTGCTCTGTCTGATCTTGTGACATGTTAACCCAACCTTGTGTCCCTCCTCTGTGCCTCCCACGTCTCCCTTCTCTGTCATCGCTTTCATGTTTTTTGTCGTTTCATTTTCCCCTTGACTCTGAAATTTTATGCCGCTTACACACAATGCGCTCCCATTTCTCCTCTCCTCCCAACCGTGCTTATCCGCTTGCTCCTTCATCTTTATTTCTCCCTTTCCGTCTCCATCTCCTGCTTTGTGCCGGCCCAGTGTGTGCTGGAGGAGATGGCCAGTCGGGAGGCAGAGCTGGGCAGGCTCAGGGAAAGAGCTCATCACCTCTGGGAGGGACAAGCAGCCGGCAAGGGCTTCGTCCACCGTGTGTCCCAGCTGTCTGCACAGTACCTAGCCCTCAGCAACTTAACAAAGGTAACACTGCCCCCACCCTGTACCCTTTCTTTCTTGTCCCCTTACTGCATCCGTGCTTCTGTCTGAAAAATGCTGCAGCATGCTGAAATGTGCCTTGCTTGATTCATGAACTGTACGAGCTAAAAACCATGAAGCCTCCTGTCCGGCCTCGTTGTTTACTGTTGTTCTCTGTTATTTGCTGTGTCATGCCTTATTCCCCAGGCGCACATCAGTCAGAGTTGCTGTAATCAGCGTGCCTTGGGTAAAATTATTGCGCTCAAGAAAGCCTCAGTATGCGCCGTAATTTACCTGCCTGAAATAATCTATCTTTCACCACCAAAAGGTCCTTGAGGCTGCAGCCTCATCAACATGAAAAAAGGCCAAGGCTGAGGGGGCTTACCTTTCATCCACTGAAGCACTTCTGAAATGCCAGAGCTGAAATGTGCCGGTGCTTCAGAATCTGACCTTTTTTGAAGCTCTCATTAGATCACACTCTTATGATTAATTTGATACAGCGAGGAACAAAACAATGCACTGACCGTAAAGCACCATTCTCTTACCCCACGACAATGGGAGTGCCCCAACGATGATAAATGAGATTTATTTACTCTGCCGGTTAGCTAGTGGAGCTCTATTTTTAGGTCCTCTTCCTTACCAGACGTGGAAACAGGAATGAAATCATTCAAAATTACCACTTGTAGATTGTTATTGTAGCTCTGTCTTTCTGCACTCTACAGTTGCACAGATGTTAAAGATTTACGAGGGATGGCTCCAAAGAAAATACTATTGTGTTGGTGCTGTAATGTGGGGGTGGTGAAGTCTCAGGAGAGGCCTGTGAGGAAAAACAAGACAGTAATTTCAAACGCAAACAGAAATATATGAAGACACTGTTGTGCACCGGAAATAATTGTGTTGTTCGTTTTCAACTCGGTGTCAACCTGTTTCTCAGAAAGGTTATAAGACTTGAAGAGTGTGTTTACAGTGCTGTGCTCTGATCTCTCAAGGACAAGGCCTCCAGGATCGAACGTATTGTAGGAGAGCACCGCCTCTTCTCTCAGGGCCTTAAGGAGCTCCAGGACTGGGTGTGTGAAGCCCAGAGAGTCCTCAAAACCTGCAACTCCACCACCACTGACAAGGGCGTGTTAGAGGACCGGATGCTGCAGCTGGAAGTAAGAACGGACAAGACGGGTGTGGGAATAGAAATACATCACAGCATACCGTTCAGCAGATTTCTTTCTTAATGCAAAGGTTTTCACCACAGCAGCATCTTTACTCACAGGAGTAATTTATTAAACTGGGCATCAGACCAAATAATGTCCAAGGAACCATGCTCTGAATACACCCATCTGGGAAACGTGTTGCCTTCCTCTTTGTTTTGGACTTCAGATAGTTATTTAACGTCTGTTAATTCACTTCTGTCTGCAGGCTTTACTGGCTGCTCGTCAGGAGAGGGAGATCCAGCTAAAGATGCTCCTGACGCGGGGAGAAGCAGTCCAGAGGAACACGTCCGCTGAGGGCGTCCCAGTGATTCGCAAACAGATCCAGGACCTCAAAGACTCATGGGACTCGCTGCTCTCTGCCTCCATTCAGTGTAAAAGGTAGTGATCATGAACCAATCAATGTGTCAGTCAGTTGATAAATGGGACTGGGAACTGTCTAGTTTCACTTGATGTATCTCAGTTGGTTGAAAGGTCACAGGGACAATTAGATTGAAATGCAAGTGTATGTATGTGTTATGTTTGCTCCCCACGAGTTAATGTTGTTATGTTGATGCAACAGCCAGCTGGAGGGCGCTTTGTCGCAGTGGACCAGCTATCAGGAGGACGTGGGTCAGTTTGTGCTGTGGATGGACCGGGTTGAGGAGACACTTGGCTGCTCCGACAGGCAGTACTCTGAAATGAGAGACAAGACGGCTAACCTGGGAAAAACCAAGGTATCACAACCCGCTTACATAGGCTCACCTTAAAAAAAGCCAGATTTTATTTTATAAACCTGTTTTGTTCCATTGAGATTAAACTCTGTAAAAATGAAATGAAACCTGGCTGTGTAGCTGCGTGGTCTCTTTCTGGCTATTTTTAAGAGAACTTTTGCACTTCTGCCAGGTTTTTAACAGTTTTTCTTTTTTCTAATCTTCTGTCAAACTTGAAAAATCTCCCTTTTTTATTAAAAGCTTGACTCTAAACTATTTTCTTTTCAGTTATACACATTCATACCTCGGAGCCTCCCTCTGGAGTTTGTGTACTACACTTTGTGTGTAAATGTGCTCTTTTTTCATTCCAGCTTCTCTATGAAGAAGTACTGAGTCACAGCAGTCCTCTGGAGACCATTGCCACAAAGGGGTCCAATATGGCTGAACACTACACCACCCAGCAGGAAGTGCAGCAGCTGCAGTGTAGATACAACGCCCTCAAAGAAAAGGCCAAGGTACTGAGAGTACACACAACAAGCACTTCATTTTTTTTCTCTGCGGGCATTGGAATAATAAATCATTGTTTTTAGATTTTTTCTCTGAAGACTCACATGTTTAGTTTAATAAATCTCAATTATATTCAGTCAAATATTAGAGAGTGTGACCTGTATGTTGAGCATTTTAGTAACTTCTCTAATAATTGTTTAAAATTCATTACACATTATGCAAATGTGTAATTAAGTCATTAAGTTTCTAACAATTAAAGTCAGCAGTGCCTCTGTGATGTTAACTGGATATACTGCTGCCCTTCTTTCCAGTAATGTGTCCAAACTGTTTTGTCTTTGTAGAATGCAGTCAGCAAGGCCAAAGGGCTGGTGCTGGTCCACCAGGAATATCAAAAAGGGTTACATGTGTTTGAAGACTGGCTGGAGCAGGAACAGGCCACTCTGGCCTCGTTGTCCCATCCAGAGGGAAACGTGGACACACTAGAGACAACGCTGCAGCAGCTACTGGTAATAATCACGTGGAGCTCTGTGCATTGTGTTATTGTCCTGAACATGGAGTTTACACATGTAAAGGAAGGCTTCCTTGTATTGGTGACTATGGTTGCATGTGCAATATATTCTGTTTTTTGCTCCTATTCTGAAAAGGACAATATTCCTACTAAGCTGTTTCCATGACAGCTTGAATCCTGCAAACTCCAGTTCAAATAATGTAACCTGTTGTTTATCATGTCAGCAGCATTGTGCCTTTCTGGTTCTGTGTGTCAGAGTAGGATTTTTTTTTTCAAAGCTTTTCACCCGAAACAGACTTGTTCGTCCTTGCAAAAACAGCGCCCCGCTTTCATCTTCAACCACCTTCTTGAAAAGGTTGGCATTCACATCCAAAACCCTGTTGATTTCCAGCACTTTCATAATGCCTCTAAGTACGTGTGTTTCTCCTTTTGTTCATGTAACTCTACCCCAGCCTCGCAAACTGTTGGCTAAATGGTTTGTGTACAATAACTGTAGCAATGCATAACGCTGACCATAAACAGACAAGAGGGCGTGTGTAGAGAACTGTGGTAAAAAAAAATCCCAGATGCATATTCCAACTGTGTACAGGTCCAAAGAATGCCCCTAAAACCTGAATAATATTGCCATATCCCACATCTTAATCTGAAAATGCTACATTCAGAATACTCAAAGGGAATATGCTCTTCACATGGGCATAATTAGGAATATTGTCATATTCGGAATAGTAGTGGAAATGAAGTGTGCATGTAAACGTTTTCAGTGTGCAGTCTCACACATGCAATGTCATCTTACCTGGCTCAAGGTTAAAACAGAATTTTTAACGACGCCTTAGACAGCCTTTTAATAACTAAACCACTTTAAACTCTTCAATCAGACTTTTTCTTTGTTCTTCCCTTTGTATTTCCCTCACAGCTCCTGCAGGAACGCTGCTCAAATGGCCAGTCTTTGCTCTCCTCTGTGCTGACCAGCAGAGAGAGAGTAATCCCCTGGGGTATTCCTCAGATAGAGGACCGAGCGCTGGACACCGCTCAGCGGGAGTGGGGGGCCTATCAGGGCCGTCTGGATGAGACTCAGACCCAGCTGAGGTCCACGCTGACCAGACTGAGGCAGATGGGCCAAAGGTTCCTGAGTCTGGCCCAGTGGCTGGAGGAGATGGAGAAGGTGGCGAGCATCAGACGCCATCGGAGGTCAAACAGAGGCACCAAGGAGACGCAGCTCAAGAAACTCAAGGTCAGAGAAAGACGGGGGAACGCTACTGTATGAGCTCCTAATATCTTATTAATGGTAATAACATATAATAATAACAGCAATTATTGTTTCAAAATTTTAAACACACATCCTCATGCTAATTCTGAAGTTTTTTTTTCTTATTTCCACATTAATATCATCCTCTATTGTAACATTTTCTGCAAACAACCTTTTCTCTGCAACTGGTGTGTGCATAACTTCAGTCTTTAATACCACATGGTGATACTGTGGAACACAAAGTTACCTTAATTCAACCTCTTGCATGAATAGATAAGAACAATTTCCAGTTTATATCATTACTAAATAACCAGAGCTAAAATATTTACTTAAAATAGCGTAAAAAACTAAAAGTATTCTGTCAATATACTCGGTAAACACTCAACCACAACAACATCCAAACCAATAATACCTGTTTGCCTTTCAAAATAAAATCTATGAAGCCTTGGACAACAACACATCACTTTTCCTATTTATGCATACATTCCACTCACAACATGAATTTAAAGGAAAACAGCAGGGGACAGAATATTTCCCTGCTGGGTTCCTCCCTTTGGAGCAGGCTTCCTGCCAGTGTCAGGATGTCAGACAGTCTCAGTGTTTTCCTTCCCTGCATTTTGAGCGATACACACACACACAAACACACACACACACACACACACACACACACACAGAAACACAGACCCCTTGGCCCCATTTCTTGTTTATGATGTGATCTGTTATTTTCCTTTTAACTTGTGTTTGCCCTTTGAATTAATAAAAAACACAATTTAAAATTAAATCATGAATCATTTCACTTAATTTCACTAGCATGATGCTAATTATATATCTCTCTGTGTCCCCCCTGTGCAGGGGTGCATTGAGGCCGTGCTCGCCCGGCAGGGAGAAGTCGATGGTCTTTCCTCTCTGGCCCAGCAGGTTCTGGAAGAAACCTACATCAGCAGTCGTATCAGCGTTACTGCCACCCAGATCACTGCAAGATACCATTCGCTGCTGCTCAACATCCAGGTTAGGCACTCTATACTGTCTGCTGTTCAGCTTTTTTCACAGATGCTTCCTCTTTTTTTGTCAGAAAATAAATGCTATTTACAACAAGCATCAGTTCTTCCAACAGAAGTTTTTATGTTCATGTGCAAGAAAGATCTACTTCATCTGTTTAAGCACTTTATCACCAAGAGGTACAGATGAAAAAGTAGTTTGTTTCCCAAATTACCAGATTGAACTCAATATATGCACAATTTGCATTGGAATGTGAGATTTTTTTTCCTTTGAAATTTGTGCTTTTTGTGTTGTGTCAAAGACTGTCTCCTGTTGTTTTTCCCTACCTATATCTGAACCGAACCTTTACCTGTTAAAGCCACAAGAGTTAATCACACTCAGGCTCACATTGATTTTTTGCAACAGTATGTACGTTTAGTACATTCAGTTTACAGTTACAAAAACATGAGCACATTGGTTTCGCTCTTTTAGCATGTTCATGCGCTACACCGCTAACAACTAAAGACTTACTGATTTACATGTAGTTGCACAACTTGACTTCTTGGAGAAGAACAGCAAGAAGAAATCATTAAAACGTGTCACCAGCTGTATATTTAACCCTTACAGTGTCCATGATGTACAGTACTATTTTTTATTATGACTGTATGTTAGTAAAGCCTCTGGTGGTCAGGAAGTCCGGTCACATACAATACTTAATCCTGGGAAATACCTGCCTGTCATTATGAGTTAAGAATAGTAAAACATGAGGCCTTGTTGGGCTGATGATAGGTTTAATCTCCTTTGTGTTCTGCTATCACAATGATAGATGTGAAGCGGCGCGTTTTGCCACTGGGGTCTCTGCCCGCAGTGGGTTTCTCACACATGGTTATCTCTCACCATGGAATTTGCTCCGGCGAGAGTTTGGACTTTGTTTCTGTAACACCCCATTGAAGTAGCTTTGAGAGTTCTGCCTGTGAGCCCAGCCTGTGTTGCTCTGTATACTCAGATCCAGCCTCTCTATTTGTCTGCCCCTCTGGGGGGGACTAAAGGAAAATCAATGGGGCTCCTCTGGTCTGGGGCTAAGGCTGTAATTAAACGCTACAGAAGGCAATCTCACACTCGGCACCAGAAGTGGAAAGGCTTTGCCTGCGCTACATTGATTTTTACACCTACAGTAACACGTCTGAGTTTTTGTGTGTCTCTCCCTCACTTTGTTTCTCTGTCTCTGTTATACCCACACCCCTTCCTTCCCCTCTCCAAATTGACTCAAGCATGCATACACTTACGGCCATGCCAGTGTATACGTATGCATGCAAACACATGACATCCCTCTCATACGAAGGATGCCTGTAATTATACCGTGTGAAGTGGGGGCCGCACGGGCTTGAGGTGGGAAGCTGTTACCTCTGTCTAGTCAGAAAAGGTGTGCACTCAGCACTATCTGCTAATTGGAGCTTCTCGCCACAGGATTTGCAAGTTGAGTGAATAATGTGTCAAACCTGCAAGAAAACCTCTCCATCCGCATGCTGCTATTGACTCAAAATCTCAGTCAAGTGGATAATGCGTCAAAAAACATAAAAACCCTCTTCACCTTGTAGTGAGGCTATTGACATTCTGCAGATGAATGAGGAGGGGAGGAATGGATGTTTTCTGTTTTGATGGTTGATCAGAGAGCTTTTGGTCCTTGGTGGCCAAGAGAAGACAGCTGAGGCGCGTCTCACTGCTGAAAGGAAAGAAATACAGAACGTGTTTCCTGAATTTTCCCCCCGACCAAGAACAGTCAATCAAAGTCTTTACAACACTTCTAACCTGAAACCTGAAACAAAACGGCAGCAGTTACTGAAGTGAGGGTCATTCACCTTCATGTTCATACTCGTAAAGATCATGTGGATATGGTCGGGTAGCACTTATATTTAGTCAGTTACTAACATAAGGGGTGTCAGAAATTATTGATGAGTATTGCATTTTGTTTTTTGATACTGTAACAATTCTCAAAAACGCTGTTGATTTTAAATATACAGTTTATATGCAAAGATTCATAGCAGACAAAACGTTTTGCTATAAAGTTGGATGTTATCGGAGCTGTGTGAAGGGTGAATTCATATCCCACTGTTCTGATTGCATAAAAAGGTTTTACTCAGATTTTATTAAGGCTGCTCCTCCTTAGTCAATCAGTTGATCAATTGCTTGTTTTAGTCATAATTAAATAAGATTTATTGAGTCAATTAGTCATGTTTTTATGTGTTTTTTTAAATGCTGAATGACTTATTGACCAAGCAATTTATAAGAACATCTCTGATAAACACAAAATTTAAAGTGATGCTTTTGTGGAGAAGCTCAGTTTTACAGATCTGTCAATTAAATCAACTAATCAGTTAGTCGAAAAAACGTATGTGTGTTAGCTGAAGAGTTTCATTTATCGAGGACAACCCTAGATTTTATATATATGGTGTTGTGCTACTTTATATTATGGTAGTTTTCATAAAATTTAAATTTTTTTAACCACAATAAACTGATTTGAACCCTTGAATTGTGTGTTAAAGTGAGTTTTTTAAGTTATATAATGCTGCTTTTTGAGGTAAAATATAGTAAAAAGCAATTTCTTTAAACATCTATATTATAATCTCTGATCCATTTGTTTCTCAGGACACCATCAAGCAGCTTCAGGAGGAGCTGAAGAGCATCGAGGAGGCTGAGAACCTTTGCACGTCCTTCACTGACTGGCTCAGCTCCACGCAGAGAAACTTCACAGCTCTAACTGACAGTTCTGAACCTCTGGACCGGGCCGCCATGGAGAAGAAGATGAAGAAACTAGAGGTATTGATTTATTTACCTACATCTGCACTGCACTTGTGTTTTGCTGGTTTCACAGCCCTGAACCTCCATCTGTCAGTGAGGTATTTGGATTCAAGGTGCAGTGCAGCTCTTAATACACCTTCGTCGAACAGGTTGCAATAAATCATGGCAGACGTTGAGTATTACCATGATAAACTGATGAGTTAGCAAGACTCCTTTTTGTAGTGGAGAATTTGAGCTCAAACTCATATGAGTTTAATATCCAAGCCAGCAAAAATGTCCTTGTGCAATCTTGTTTTCTGCCAAGCAACATACGGTACCTGTTAGAAACATCAAGTGAACAGATTTCTTTGGCAGCTACAATATTCTTGGCCAGCAAAATATGCATGAAGCTTTCAAAGCATCCAGTGGACCTATAATATTTGGATAGAGCTCACCGTAGATGCATATTTGTAATAGTTTTTTTTGGGCATCGGAGTAGGAAGCAGCTCCAACATGCACAGACTGCAATGAAAAGAAAATCACCTCCATCGTTTGCTTGGCATGGTTCATATCGTGTGTGTAAAGGATCGGATGAGTGTGTGTGTATCGATCGGCTCTTTATGAAGACAAAGCGGGTGCTGCTTTAGAGGAAGCGTGGTAGCGGGGAGAGACCTCCCACTGTGTAGAAGAGGATGAAGAAGCGCCGGTGTCAGGAGCCTGCTGGACACTGTAATTGATGCAGTGCCCTTACCGCTTCACATCACACACACACACACACACACACACTCACGCACACACATTTCACTCCTCCAACGCTCGCTTCATATCACAAAACCAATCCGATGTACAGCACTAACTAACAAGCTGCGGCAAACTCTCCAACCCATGTGTCCTCTGTGATTTCACACATTTTTTCCCACCGCTTTTCTTTATGTATCACTACATCTCCTCTCTCTTTGTCTTGCTCACACTCAGATCCAGAAACACATAGACATTTACAATACATCATCTGGTGTGGGCTTTGCGGTAATCCCTGTCTGGGATCAATGCTCTGTCTCTGCGTAGGGACTGAGGACATGCTGTCACCACATGTGTCCTTCCAGCTCTGCAGATAATACGCCAGTGCTCCATCACTTACTCATTCTCCCGTAGTGAGAGCTACAGGGCTTTTCAGCAAGCCGCGATGATTATGCATTGACACAAAGACCAGCAGTCAATAGCCATGTCAAGGACCATTAGTTGGATTTAGACTTCATGTGATTCTGAGTTGTAACTGTACAAGTGTGAGTCATGCAGTAGTGTCCGCCCCCGTCAGCTAGAAAAATGCTGCAATATGTTCGCTTCATTAAAGGGGACATATTGTGCTCACTTCCAGGTTCATACTTCGACTTTTGGTTTCTACTAGAACATGTTTGCTTGTTTTAATTTTCATTATTTTTCTCACACTGTCTGTCTGAATATACCTGTATTAACCATCGGTCTGATCACTTTATCATATCTGACAACACAACTCTAGGGAAGTCCTGCAGCTCGATTTAGCATTATTATGGATCCCATTGCATCTAGATATACTACAAAATCACAAAATTTTAAAAAATGTATTACAGTATGGCACCTTTAAGAGTTCTAAAAATGAAATTATTGTGATAATGTACCATGGTAAGAAATATACATTTCAGAAGGCATTATTGGTCCCATTGAACGGGGCAATTTATGTAGTTTTGTGAATTTTAAATCATGGAATTCCTCACATTTTACTCGTTCCTTGACTCATTTTAACCTTTTCTTAAAAAAAAGTATTTTATTTTCTATATTATACAAGTTTTTTTTCCAGAGAAAAGGCATCCTCCACTCACTGGTTCCTATAAAAATCGTTTACAGGGCAAAATGCAAAAAAAATGCTAAAAAGAATTGGGCTTCTCCTTCTCTTAATTAAGCCCCCCTTGCTGCCCTCCCCTTCCGTGTTTTTAATTTTATTGGCATTGAATAAATATTCAAGGTCATTTTTCCCAAAGATTTCAGCCTGTGCAGAACACAATAAGATGCGTCTGCTGCAGCCTGTGTTCATTCAAAACAGAGAAACATTAACTGCTGCTCACAGGGCCGCCTTAATAATGTCTGACCTGTTCGTAGATCATGTAACTGATGAACACGGTTGTCAGCGCCACAGTAGATGTATTACAGTAGGTAATGGAGCCTGAGAACTGATGCAGAATAAGAAACTAGTGCTCATCATTTACACAGAGTGCACAGGACACTTTGACACGGATAAGTGGGGCTGACATGGTACAAGACAGTTTACAGCATTAAGGGCACATTGTGATCAGGACCTCGTATATAATGTTCACCAGCCTGCACTGTGTCATAGTGTTAGAGATGTTCAATGATAAGAGACGAAGCAGGTTTCCAGCCTTACATCAGTGGCTAATTCAATCAAGACAGTGAGACCAAACACTTATTTGGAACTTTAGATGCTGAATTTAACTATGAGGGAAATTTCCTTCAGATGTTTGAATGGTTCCTTCAATAGTTTTAGATCTATTTTGAATATATTTATTATCCAACACCTGCAATCCAACCTGCGTATTCTTTGTTTTACCCAGAACCAAATCCGTAAATAAAATTAAAACAATCACCTTTTTTGCAGGTTACAAGGTGGGCAACGGTCTGTTGCAGCACTCTGCATCTGATTTTGGAAAACTGTTAATGAAATGCTTACTAACTGCCAGTTTCAACACCGTCAGGTGTGAGATGGGAGCAGATGTTTCGACGTGAAGTGGAGATAATGAGTCATACTGAACTACATCTGCTGCAAGTGGCAATTACTGCAGACTTCCTTGTTTTAGTTGACATGGTAACCGGACAGAATAGTATGGAATTGAGATATATTGAGTCTGTTATTAAGGTCATGAGACAGGGACACTGATGGCTGGAGTGATGAACATGCCTGGAGCTTCATATTAAGCAGCAAACATGGACGTGTGCGTGCAGCTACGGGTCTTGTTATAGTATATTATCGGCTGCAGTAGCTGGAGGTCCGGGGTTGTTGCAGTGTGAAGCTCCTCTCTACTCAAGCAATAATAGACTGATGATGAAAGCTTGATGGCGTCCCATCGAGTGGAGGCCTGTGTGTGTGTGTGTGTGGTGTGTGTTGTGGTTGCCCTGGAAACCTCCTGCAGCTACAGCTGCCTGTTAAGGGTCCTTATAATTGGGTCCTCCTTTCATATTATTCACTGTGGTTTCTCCACAACATGACCTCCAACTCTCCTCCACATCTCACCGTGCAGGTGTCAGCCTACGTGATGGGTTCAAAGTCTTTCAAACACACAGGCAGGCGGCTGTGGGTGACCGTGGCAACACTGGAGGTGAAGGACAAAGAAATCAGTGATAGTGTGTTTGAATGTTAACCTCAAAGTCAGGAAGCTATGATCGCAGGGTTCCCCGATCCAAGAGCATACATGGACAGCACCAGTCAAAAGTTTGGACGCACCTTCTTATTCAATGGTTTTCCTTTCATTTTATATTATTTTCAACATTGTAGATTAATACTGAAGACATCCAAACTATGAAAGAACACGTGGAATTATGTAGTCAAAAACAAACCAGAATATGTTTGAGATTTTAGATTCTTCAAAGTGGCCGCCTTTGTTTCGATGGCAGCTTTGCACACTTCTGTTATTTTCTCAGTCAGATTCATGAGCTGCTCACCTGGAGTGGTTTCCAATGAACAGGTGTGCCTTGTCAAGAGTTCATTTGTGGGATTTCTTGCCTTCTTAAAGTGTTTGAAACCATCAAAGTAAAGGTTGTTACTTTAAGTAATCTAAAATATAAAACATATTCTGGTTTACCGGTAGTTAACAGTATTCACAATTCCGTATTTGTTCTGATTTTTCAAATATTAATCTACAATGTAGAGCATATAATAAAAATATAGAAAAAACATTGAATGAGAAGGAGTTTTTTCACTCGTACTGTATGTGCTACACTTTTGCAACACCAGAACAGAAAAGCAGTATTTGTCTTTAACTCAGCAGTGTGTAAAATGCCCCAGTTGAAGGTCATTTACTTTAAAGAAATGATGATAACACTGTAGCAGCACTCATGCTGAGTTGTATTTCTGCCCCCTCTCTCACCCAGACTCTCCAGGCTGAGCTCCAGCATGGTCACAGCTTCCTGAAATCACTGAGGGAGCGGGCGGAGCAGGCGGCGGGCTTCCTGGACGAGGCGGGAGCTGAGACTCTAGGTGGGGAGGTGGAGGCTCGTCTTGCCCAGCTGGAGGAGCTCGCAGGTGGGCTGAGGCAGGAGCACAGCTTCCTGCAGCGGGCGTTGCTGCTCGCTAAGGAGTTCCAGGATCGGTACAAGGCTCAGGCGCAGTGGCTGGTGGAGACCAGGGCTCTGCTCAGCTCCCCCGTGGAGCCCAAGGCTGAACTGTACCAACGGAGAGCACTGCTGGCTAAATATAAGGTACAGCAGCAACTAAGTTATTTCTCAATCAAACTGTATTTGAATAGAGTATAATATAATGCATATTATACATGAGCCTAATATGGAAAGTATATTCAATTTTCGAGTTAATGGGACATGCAAGGACACTCATGTGTTCCATTAAGTTAATAATAGAAGGACCCACCAGTGAAAATTGACATAAGTGCTCACTATTTTCCAGGGTTTTTTATGCCTATGAAAAATGATGAATGTATAGTAGAAATCCTTGGTAGTAAATTAGATAAAAAGAAACAAAAATAACATCCAATAATAGTAACTCACAAGTTCTAAGGATGGTGTGTTAGAGGCGGTGATGAAATAAGTATTTGTATAAATGTAAAAACACTCCAAATAAAAACCCTCCATGAAAAATCTTACTTAAAGTATGAAAATATTATCAGCAAAATGAAGATACAGTATTAAAATAAAAGTACTGCTTTGGTCCCTCTGAATAATATCTTTTATTTGACATCAATAAATGATTCATACTGAAGCATGTGTAAGTAAGTTTGTCCTGCTTTATACAGTTTTCATATACAGAGACAACAGGTATATATATCTGAGGGGTCATGAGACGATTTATTTGGAAGAGGAAAGAAGAAAAAACAAAGTACACAAATCTGACTTTTATAGTTAGTTTAAGAAAAATCACTATTTGCAAGCTGTTGATAACTCAAAGGCATCTGAAATGTGACACTGTTAGATTTCAGAAGCCATTGGTTTAGTCTTTAACAGTGTTTTATATTATAAAACATTTAAATATTATCCACTGTGTAAAATCTTCACCTTAAAAGTAACTAGTAACTAAAACTTTCAAATTAAGTAGTGGGGGAGAAAGTACAACCTTTCCCTCTGAAATGTAGCAGAATGAAGGTCTAAAGTAGATAAACATGAAAATAAACAAATACGTAATTACCTGATTGCTTTTAAGGAAAGTAATTAAGTAGATGTACTGAGTCACTTTCCCTCACTGGATGCTGAGGTTGCATGTTTCTGTGTGTGTCCTCAGGCTCTGCTGCAGATGGTTCAGTCCCGTGATGGCTCCATCAGGTCAGTGGTGGAGAAAGGAGACGCTCTGCTGTCCTCCGTCCACTACCCGTCCATCAGAGACAAGATGAACAGGATGCAGAGGGACTACACCGAACTCTGCCACACTGCCACGGTGAGAGTCTGTGCTCAGACGACAGGGAGGGAAAGTCAATGTTTTTTTCTATGTTGATACTAATTCCAGTTGTATGCAGCAGTAGAAAACTCTTTTTATTTTAACATGGAGAGTGAGGAGATGTTTTTGTCCCGTGACAATGTTCTGTTTGCAAGACAAGTGATGTTCTTTTATAATCTACTTGAATCAGAAACTCTTCGTAGTTCCTCATCAGCAGACTCTTGTGATCGGTTTGCTCGTCTCACATGAAAGCATCTTTTGTCAGACAGATGCAGCCCATTACATGCTTGTCCCTGCAGTGTTTCTGCTTTCATTCACAGCACAGCTGTACTGGTATTTTCCCTAAAATGTATCTCAGTCTTGAGGTCGATGTTGGCAGTCCAGATTTACCTAAATATCGATGACATTTCAGGGATAGAAAAGTATGTCTGAAAGGGGCTTTAGAGTTGTAATAATTTGTTGTATTATACTTTTTGTAATCAGTATAATGTGTCTGTGTGTTTGCTCACATTTTGTGAATGATTATGTGGTCCAGGCCCACGTGGGGAATCTGGAAGGCCAGGTGAAGGAACAGGAAGCTTACCACAACGAGCTCCAGGAAGTGGAGCGCTGGCTGCTCCAGATGTCCAGCAGGATGGTGACTCCCGATCCCACTGTGGGTGGCAGCCTGGAGGCAGCTACTCAACAGCTGTCCAGACACAAGGTGACCAATCACAAGTCTCGATTGTGTTTGCTGTTGTTTGCAGAGTTTGTAGCGTATGTTACAGCTCGAGCAATGAGCCTTGATTAGAGAGCAAAAGTGCACATCTGCACCAACTAGGAAACTCCACATATTGAGACTTCAGCTGCTTGGTTTTTGCTGAAATTTAAAATCTTATCTTACTGTTGGCGTTAGTGCCTCTTGCATTTACTGACTTCAGCTTTGAGCATGTTATGTTTTTTAGTTTGTCTCAGTCAACATGGCTTTAATACCAACCCCCTGCTATTTATGAGATTTACTCATGTAAAAGTGACATAACTTACACACATAGTACCTTATTTTCAAAGTTTAAACATAGTTTTCTCAGTTTTACATGACTGATTGAATTACTTGAAGCAAAAGTGAGACATGATGGATTTGTGGAGAAGTAATCCAGGTTGATTTTAGTTGGTTCTTGTCTGAAAGTCCCCATTAAATTTGTGATGCTTTGGCTACCATGAAATCAATAAATGGAAAGGTTAAAACATTTTTCTCCCAGTAATTTCAGTCTAAATCTATAAGAACCAGCTTGAAGTTCATTTACAGGCCTGTCTCATATGATGAGACCCCACTGTGTGGTACCAGTCTGCTCTGACCTCCTGTGTCATTGACGAGAGGACAGACTCACTCTGTAATTCGTCTCCACTGGAGACTCTCTCTAACATGGTCCTACATTGGTACTTTGTCCTCCACAGGCCATCATGGAGGAAATAGCGGGCTTTGAGGATCGCTTGGCAGGCCTGAAGCAGCGAGGAGACCACCTGGTACAAGGCTGCAGTGACCGCGTGCAGAGCAGGCTGAGACAGCAGGTCCAGGCTCACCAGCAAGGCACCAGAGACAGCTACTCTGCCATCTGTAGCACAGCGCAGAGGGTGAGTGAGGAGGAGGAGATGGCAAGAGGGAGGGAGGGGCTGCAGAAGAGGAGGGAG